>JAQNBH010000009.1:46942304-47213492 GCA_028752905.1 Cladorhizidae sp. MBARI D1340-BT2 | reverse complement strand
TGGCCTAGTCCTCTACAACAGCATAGTTACAGAACCTGGCCTAGTCCTCTACAACAGCATAGTTACAGACCTGGCCTAGTCCTCTACAACAGCATAGTTACAGACCTGGCCTGGTCCTCTACAACAGCATAGTTACAGACCTGGCCTGGTCCTCTACAACAGCATAGTTACAGACCTGGCCTAGTCCTCTACAACAGCATAGTTACAGACCTGGCCTAGTTCCTCTACAACAGCATAGTTACAGACCTGGCCTAGTCCTCTACAACAGCATAGTTACAGACCTGGCCTAGTCCTCTACAACAGCATAGTTACAGACCTGGCCTAGTCCTCTACAACAGCATAGTTACAGACCTGGCCTAGTCCTCTACAACAGCATAGTTACAGACCTGGCCTAGTCCTCTACAACAGCATAGTTACAGACCTGGCCTAGTCCTCTACAACAGCATAGTTACAGACCTGGCCTAGTCCTCTACAACAGCATAGTTACAGACCTGGCCTAGTCCTCTACAACAGCATAGTTACAGACCTGGCCTAGTCCTCTACAACAGCATAGTTACAGACCTGGCCTAGTCCTCTACAACAGCATAGTTACAGACCTGGCCTAGTCCTCTACAACAGCATAGTTACAGACCTGGCCTAGTCCTCTACAACAGCATAGTTACAGACCTAGGCCTAGTCCTCTACAACAGCATAGTTACAGACCTGGCCTAGTCCTCTACAACAGCATAGTTACAGACCTGGCCTAGTCCTCTACAACAGCATAGTTACAGACCTGGCCTAGTCCTCTACAACAGCATAGTTACAGACCTGGCCTAGTCCTCTACAACAGCATAGTTACAGACCTGGCCTAGTCCTCTACAACAGCATAGTTACAGACCTGGCCTAGTCCTCTACAACAGCATAGTTACAGACCTGGCCTAGTCCTCTACAACAGCATAGTTACAGACCTGGCCTAGTCCTCTACAACAGCATAGTTACAGACCTGGCCTAGGTCCTCTACAACAGCATAGTTACAGACCTGGCCTAGTCCTCTACAACAGCATAGTTACAGACCTGGCCTATCCTCTACAACAGCATAGTTACAGACCTGGCCTAGTCCTCTACAACAGCATAGTTACAGACCTGGCCTGGTCCTCTACAACAGCATAGTTACAGACCTGGCCTAGTCCTCTACAACAGCATAGTTACAGACCTAGCCTAGTCCTCTACAACAGCATAGTTACAGACCTGGCCTAGTCCTCTACAACAGCATAGTTACAGACCTGGCCTAGCCCTCTACAACAGCATAGTTACAGACCTGGCCTAGTCCTCTACAACAGCATAGTTACAGACCTGGCCTAGTCCTCTACAACAGCATAGTTACAGACCTGGCCTAGTCCTCTACAACAGCATAGTTACAGACCTGGCCTAGTCCTCTACAACAGCATAGTTACATACCTGGCCTAGTCCTCTACAACAGCATAGTTACAGACCTGGCCTAGTCCTCTACAACAGCATAGTTACAGACCTAGCCTAGTCCTCTACAACAGCATAGTACAGACCTGGCCAGTACAACAGCATAGTTACAGACCTGGCCTAGTCCTCTACAACAGCATAGTTACAGACCTGGCCTAGTCCTCTACAACAGCATAGTTACAGACCTGGCCTAGTCCTCTACAACAGCATAGTTACAGACCTGGCCTGGTCCTCTACAACAGCATAGTTACAGACCTGGCCTGGTCCTCTACAACAGCATAGTTACAGACCTGGCCTAGTCCTCTACAACAGCATAGTTACAGACCTGGCCTAGTCCTCTACAACAGCAAAGTTACAGACCTGGCCTAGTCCTCTACAACAGCATAGTTACAGACCTGGCCTAGTCCTCTACAACAGCATAGTTACAGACCTGGCCTAGTCCTCTACAACAGCATAGTTACAGACCTGGCCTGGTCCTCTACAACAGCATAGTTACAGACCTGGCCTAGTCCTCTACAACAGCATAGTTACAGACCTGGCCTAGTCCTCTACAACAGCATAGTTACAGACCTGGCCTAGTCCTCTACAACAGCATAGTTACAGACCTGGCCTGGTCCTCTACAACAGCATAGTTACAGACCTGGCCTGGTCCTCTACAACAGCATAGTTACAGACCTGGCCTAGTCCTCTACAACAGCATAGTTACAGACCTGGCCTAGTCCTCTACAACAGCAAAGTTACAGACCTGGCCTAGTCCTCTACAACAGCATAGTTACAGACCTGGCCTAGTCCTCTACAACAGCATAGTTACAGACCTGGCCTAGTCCTCTACAACAGCATAGTTACAGACCTGGCCTGGTCCTCTACAACAGCATAGTTACAGACCTGGCCTAGTCCTCTACAACAGCATAGTTACAGACCTGGCCTAGTCCTCTACAACAGCATAGTTACAGACCTGGCCTAGTCCTCTACAACAGCATAGTTACAGACCTGGCCTAGTCCTCTACAACAGCATAGTTACAGACCTGGCCTAGTCCTCTACAACAGCATAGTTACAGACCTGGCCTAGTCCTCTACAACAGCATAGTTACAGACCTGGCCTGGTCCTCTACAACAGCATAGTTACAGACCTGGCCTGGTCCTCTACAACAGCATAGTTACAGACCTGGCCTGGTCCTCTACAACAGCATAGTTACAGACCTGTCCTAGTCCTCTACAACAGCATAGTTACAGACCTGGCCTAGTCCTCTACAACAGCATAGTTACAGACCTAGCCTGGTCCTCTACAACAGCATAGTTACAGACTGGCCTAGTCCTCTACAACAGCATAGTTACAGACCTGGCCTAGTCCTCTACAACAGCATAGTTACAGACCTGGCCTAGTCCTCTACAACAGCATAGTCACAGACCTGCCTAGTCCTCTACAACAGCATAGTTACAGACCTGGCCTGGTCCTCTACAACAGCATAGTTACAGACCTGGCCTGGTCCTCTACAACAGCATAGTTACAGACCTGGCCTAGTCCTCTACAACAGCATAGTTACAGACCTGTCCTAGTCCTCTACAACAGCATAGTTACAGACCTGGCCTAGTCCTCTACAACAGCATAGTTACAGACCTGGCCTAGTCCTCTACAACAGCATAGTTACAGACCTGGCCTAGTCCTCTACAACAGCATAGTTACAGACCTAGCCTGGTCCTCTACAACAGCATAGTTACAGACCTGGCCTAGTCCTCTACAACAGCATAGTTACAGACCTAGCCTGGTCCTCTACAACAGCATAGTTACAGACCTGGCCTAGTCCTCTACAACAGCATAGTTACAGACCTGGCCTAGTCCTCTACAACAGCATAGTTACAGACCTGGCCTAGTCCTCTACAACAGCATAGTTACAGACCTGGCCTAGTCCTCTACAACAGCATAGTTACAGACCTGGCCTAGTCCTCTACAACAGCATAGTTACAGACCTGGCCTAGTCCTCTACAACAGCATAGTTACAGACCTAGCCTAGTCCTCTACAACAGCATAGTTACAGACCTGGCCTAGTCCTCTACAACAGCATAGTTACAGACCTGGCCTGGTCCTCTACAACAGCATAGTTACAGACCTGGCCTAGTCCTCTACAACAGCATAGTTACAGACCTGGCCCAGTCCTCTACAACAGCATAGTTACAGACCTGGCCTGGTCCTCTACAACAGCATAGTTACAGACCTGGCCTAGTCCTCTACAACAGCATAGTTACAGACCTAGCCTGGTCCTCTACAACAGCATAGTTACAGACCTGGCCTAGTCCTCTACAACAGCATAGTTACAGACCTAGCCTAGTCCTCTACAACAGCATAGTTACAGACCTGGCCTAGTCCTCTACAACAGCATAGTTACAGACCTGGCCTAGTCCTCTACAACAGCATAGTTACAGACCTGGCCTAGTCCTCTACAACAGCATAGTTACAGACCTGGCCTGGTCCTCTACAACAGCATAGTTACAGACCTGGCCTGGTCCTCTACAACAGCATAGTTACAGACCTGGCCTAGTCCTCTACAACAGCATAGTTACAGACCTGGCCTAGTCCTCTACAACAGCATAGTTACAGACCTGGCCTAGTCCTCTACAACAGCATAGTTACAGACCTGGCCTAGTCCTCTACAACAGCATAGTTACAGACCTGGCCTAGTCCCCTACAACAGCATAGTTACAGACCTGGCCTAGTCGTCTACAACAGCATAGTTACAGTACAACAGCATAGTTACAGACCTGGCCTGGTCCTCTACAACAGCATAGTTACAGACCTGGCCTAGTCCTCTACAACAGCATAGTTACAGACCTGGCCTGGTCCTCTACAACAGCATAGTTACAGACCTGGCCTAGTCCTCTACAACAGCATAGTTACAGACCTGGCCTGGTCCTCTATAACAGCATAGTTACAGACCTGGCCTAGTCCTCTATAACAGCATAGTTACAGACCTGGCCTAGTCCTCTACAACAGCATAGTTACAGACCTGGCCTGGTCCTCTATAACAGCATAGTTACAGACCTGGCCTAGTCCTCTACAACAGCATAGTTACAGACCTGGCCTAGTCCTCTACAACAGCATAGTTACAGACCTGGCCTAGTCCTCTACAACAGCATAGTTACAGACCTGGCCTAGTCCTCTACAACAGCATAGTTACAGACCTGGCCTAGTCCTCTACAACAGCATAGTCACAGACCTGGCCTAGTCCTCTACAACAGCATAGTCACAGACCTGGCCTGGTCCTCTACAACAGCATAGTCACAGACCTGGCCTAGTCCTCTACAACAGCATAGTTACAGACCTGGCCTAGTCCTCTACAACAGCATAGTTACAGACCTGGTCTAGTCCTCTACAACAGCATAGTTACAGACCTGGCCTAGTCCTCTATAACAGCATAGTTACATACCTGGCCTAGTCCTCTACAACAGCATAGTTACAGACCTGGCCTGGTCCTCTATAACAGCATAGTTACAGACCTGGTCTAGTCCTCTACAACAGCATAGTTACAGACCTGGCCTAGTCCTCTACAACAGCATAGTTACAGACCTGGCCTAGTCCTCTACAACAGCATAGTTACAGACCTGGCCTAGTCCTCTACAACAGCATAGTTACAGACCTGGCCTAGTCCTCTACAACAGCATAGTTACAGACCTGGCCTAGTCCTCTACAACAGCATAGTTACAGACCTGGCCTAGTCCTCTACAACAGCATAGTTACAGACCTGGCCTAGTCCTCTACAACAGCTTAGTTACAGACCTGGCCTAGTCCTCTACAACAGCATAGTTACAGACCTGGCCTAGTCCTCTACAACAGCATAGTTACAGACCTAGCCTAGTCCTCTACAACAGCATAGTTACAGACCTGGCCTGGTCCTCTATAACAGCATAGTTACAGACCTGGCCTAGTCCTCTATAACAGCATAGTTACAGACCTGGCCTAGTCCTCTACAACAGCATAGTTACAGACGTAGGCCTGGTCCTCCTAAAAATGTTTCTTTGGCTTAACAATTCTCTATTAAAGTGCATTAATAAAGGAATATAGTTAGTAGTATGTAACTCCGCCCCGCCCCCTTCACAACCAAATAAAACTGAGTCGGGCTATGTAGACTTCCTTTTAGAACTGACTACTAGTACCCCCAGAATGCCTCAGAATCAATCTCAGAGCATCTATTTTTTTATTGCCCCCAGACCCCCCTAGTTATGTGCTATACACACTCGCCTCCACGTCAACACCAAATTTCGGAGTTCCCTGCCCCCCTCTCAAAACTCAAAATCATGTATGAAACCCTGCACACCCACACACACATATTCAAGCATACCCTGACCCCCCAGATGGCATTTGTGAAACTTTGTCACATCATTAACCATCATGCCCCCCTTAAAATCCAGTTTCTTCGAGTTGCCCCCCCCCCCCTTGGACAATTTTCTAAATGAAACCCTGCCCACCATGAAACAATGCTGGAGTGAGAGGCACCTCTTTGTCAGGAAGAAGAGTTGGGTTCAGCACAGCAACGACAGTTCCTAGGGACGTCTTCCAATGACTCTGGAAAGCTGCTCCAAACAGGAAGAGAGAAACCACAGCTGTCTGGCTGGAGAGGTCCGACAGTTTCCAGATGGCAAACTTCTTGCCTTGGACAGTGTCTCTAATAGAGTGATCATAACAGAGTGCCAGGGAAGAGGCATCTTAGACATTAGCCGGCAGGTATGTGCAACATCATTCACCAGTCCAGGCAAGTGTCATTAAGATGATTACGACTGTCCCAAGTTAATTAGCGAATATAATTAAGATCAATGGAGTTGGAAAACCTAGAACGTGGTCTTGCTGGTCAAGCCATCCGACTAGTCCATTACTAACCACACCCCCTGAACTCCAATATTTGACATGAACAGGTGCAATTCTTTAAACTTCTATTTCCTCCAACTATGAAAGTCGTCTTCTACTTAATGCACACCCATCCACACACTTCGCACCTTGGGGGCAGCTTGTCTACAACCACTTCTAGGAGGACCCAGTCTCCTGGCACATCTCCATTCTTGACCTCGGATGCAATATTCCTGATCTTGATAGCTCGTCGTCCCTCCATACGCTTCTGCATCTGCTCACTGGAAATCAGCGGGTTTCTAAACAGGAGAGAGGGGAAACTGAGTTTCTAAACAGGAGAGAGGGGAAACTGAGTTTCTAAACAGGAGAGAGGGGAATTCTAAACAGGAGAGAGGGTAAACCGAGTTTCTAAACAGGAGAGAGGGAAAACTGAGTTTCTTAATCAGGAGAGAGGGGAAACTGAGTTTCTAATCAGGAGAGAGGGGAAACTGAGTTTCTTAATCAGGAGAGAGGGGAAACTGAGTTTCTAATCAGGAGAGAGGGGAAACTGAGTTTCTAATCAGGAGAGAGGGGAAACTGAGTTTCTAATCAGGAGAGGGGAAACTGAGTTTCTAAACAGGAGAGAGGGGAAACTGAGTTTCTAATCAGGAGAGAGGGGAAACTGAGTTTCTAAACAGGAGAGAGGGGAAACTGAGTTTCTAAACAGGAGAGAGGGGAAACTGAGTTTCTAAACAGGAGAGAGGGGAAACCGAGTTTCTAAACAGGAGAGAGGGGAAACCGAGTTTCTAAACAGGAGAGAGGGGAAACCGAGTTTCTAAACAGGAGAGAGGGGAAACCGAGTTTCTAATCAGGAGAGAGGGGAAACTGAGTTTCTAAACAGGAGAGAGGGGAAACCGAGTTTCTAAACAGGAGAGAGGGGAAACTGAGTTTCTAAACAGGAGAGAGGGGAAACCGAGTTTCTAAACAGGAGAGAGGGGAAACTGAGTTTCTAATCAGGAGAGAGGGGAAACTGAGTTTCTAAACAGGAGAGAGGGGAAACTGAGTTTCTAAACAGGAGAGAGGGGAAACTGAGTTTCTTAATCAGGAGAGAGGGGAAACTGAGTTTCTAATCAGGAGAGAGGGGAAACTGAGTTTCTTAATCAGGAGAGAGGGGAAACTGATGTTTCTAAACAGGAGAGAGGGGAAACTGAGTTTCTAATCAGGAGAGAGGGGAAACAGTTTCTAATCAGGAGAGAGGGGAAACTGAGTTTCTAAACAGGAGAGAGTGAAAACTGAGTTTCTAATCAGGAGAGAGGGGAAACTGAGTTTCTAAACAGGACAGAGGGGAAACTGAGTTTCTAATCAGGAGAGAGGGCAAACTGAGTTTCTAAACAGGAGAGAGGGGAAACTGAGTTTCTAATCAGGAGAGAGGGGAAACTGAGTTTCTAAACAGGAGAGAGGGGAAACTGAGTTTCTAATCAGGAGAGAGGGGAAACTGTGTTTCTAATCAGGAGAGAGGGGAAACTGAGTTTCTAAACAGGAGAGAGGGGAAACTGAGTTTCTAAGAGGGGAAACTGAGTTTCTAATCAGGAGAGAGGGGAAACTGAGTTTCTAATCAGGAGAGAGGGGAAACTGAGTTTCTAATCAGGAGAGAGGGGAAACCGAGTTTCTAAACAGGAGAGACGGGAAACTGAGTTTCTAATCAGGAGAGAGGGGAAACTGAGTTTCTAAACAGGAGAGAGAGGGGAAACTGAGTTTCTAAACAGGAGAGAGAGGGGAAACTGAGTTTCTAATCAGGAGAGAGGGGAAACTGTGTTTCTAAACAGGAGAGAGGGGAAACTGAGTTTCTAAACAGGAGAGAGGGGAAACTGAGTTTCTAAACAGGAGAGAGGGGAAACTGAGTTTCTAAACAGGAGAGAGGGGAAACTGAGTTTCTAATCAGGAGAGAGGGGAAACTGAGTTTCTAATCAGGAGAGAGGGGAAACTGAGTTTCTAAACAGGAGAGAGGGGAAACTGAGTTTCTAAACAGGAGAGAGGGGAAACTGAGTTTCTAAACAGGAGAGAGGGGAAACTGAGTTTCTAATCAGGAGAGAGGGGAAACTGAGTTTCTAATCAGGAGAGAGGGGAAACTGAGTTTCTAATCAGGAGAGAGGGGAAACTGAGTTTCTAAACAGGAGAGAGGGGAAACTGAGTTTCTAAACAGGAGAGAGGGGAAACTGAGTTTCTAAACAGGAGAGAGGGGAAACTGAGTTTCTAAACAGGAGAGAGGGGAAACTGAGTTTCTAATCAGGAGAGAGGGGAAACAGTTTCTAATCAGGAGAGAGGGGAAACTGAGTTTCTAAACAGGAGAGAGTGAAAACTGAGTTTCTAATCAGGAGAGAGGGGAAACTGAGTTTCTAAACAGGACAGAGGGGAAACTGAGTTTCTAATCAGGAGAGAGGGGAAACTGAGTGTCTAATCAGGAGAGAGGGGAAACTGAGTTTCTAAACAGGAGAGAGGGTAAACTGAGTTTCTAAACAGGAGAGAGGGGAAACTGAGTTTCTAAACAGGAGAGAGGGGAAACTGAGTTTCTAATCAGGAGAGAGGGGAAACAGTTTCTAATCAGGAGAGAGGGGAAACTGAGTTTCTAAACAGGAGAGAGTGAAAACTGAGTTTCTAATCAGGAGAGAGGGGAAACTGTGTTTCTAAACAGGACAGAGGGGAAACTGAGTTTCTAAACAGGAGAGAGGGGAAACTGAGTGTCTAAACAGGAGAGAGGGGAAACTGAGTTTCTAAGAGGGGAAACTGAGTTTCTAATCAGGAGAGAGGGGAAACTGAGTTTCTAATCAGGAGAGAGGGGAAACTGAGTTTCTAATCAGGAGAGAGGGGAAACTGAGTTTCTAATCAGGAGAGAGGGGAAACCGAGTTTCTAAACAGGAGAGACGGGAAACTGAGTTTCTAATCAGGAGAGAGGGAAACTGAGTTTCTAAACAGGAGAGAGGGGAAACTGAGTTTCTAAACAGGAGAGAGAGGGGAAACTGAGTTTCTAAACAGGAGAGAGGGGAAACTGAGTTTCTAAACAGGAGAGAGGGGAAACTGAGTTTCTAAACAGGAGAGAGGGGAAACTGAGTTTCTAAACAGGAGAGAGGGGAAACTGAGTTTCTAAACAGGAGAGAGGGGAAACTGAGTTTCTAAACAGGAGAGAGGGGAAACTGAGTGTCTAATCAGGAGAGAGGGGAAACTGAGTTTCTAATCAGGAGAGAGGGGAAACTGAGTTTCTAAACAGGAGAGAGGGGAAACTGAGTTTCTAAACAGGAGAGAGGGGAAACTGAGTTTCTAAACAGGAGAGAGGGGAAACTGAGTTTCTAATCAGGAGAGAGGGGAAACTGAGTTTCTAATCAGGAGAGAGGGGAAACTGAGTTTCTAATCAGGAGAGAGGGGAAACTGAGTTTCTAAACAGGAGAGAGGGGAAACTGAGTTTCTAAACAGGAGAGAGGGGAAACTGAGTTTCTAAACAGGAGAGAGAGGGGAAACTGAGTTTCTAAACAGGAGAGAGGGGAAACTGAGTTTCTAAACAGGAGAGAGGGGAAACTGAGTTTCTAAACAGGAGAGAGGGGAAACTGAGTTTCTAAACAGGAGAGAGGGGAAACTGAGTTTCTAAACAGGAGAGAGGGGAAACTGAGTTTCTAAACAGGAGAGAGGGGAAACTGAGTTTCTAATCAGGAGAGAGGGGAAACTGAGTTTCTAATCAGGAGAGAGGGGAAACTGAGTTTCTAAACAGGAGAGAGGGGAAACTGAGTTTCTAAACAGGAGAGAGGGGAAACTGAGTTTCTAAACAGGAGAGAGGGGAAACTGAGTTTCTAATCAGGAGAGAGGGGAAACTGAGTTTCTAATCAGGAGAGAGGGGAAACTGAGTTTCTAATCAGGAGAGAGGGGAAACTGAGTTTCTAAACAGGAGAGAGGGGAAACTGAGTTTCTAAACAGGAGAGAGGGGAAACTGAGTTTCTAAACAGGAGAGAGGGGAAACCGAGTTTCTAAACAGGAGAGAGGGGAAACTGAGTTTCTAAACAGGAGAGAGGGGAAACCGAGTTTCTAATCAGGAGAGAGGGGAAACTGAGTTTCTAAACAGGAGAGAGGGGAAACTGAGTTTCTAAACAGGAGAGAGGGGAAACTGAGTTTCTAATCAGGAGAGAGGGGAAACTGAGTTTCTAAACAGGAGAGAGGGGAAACTGAGTTTCTAAACAGGAGAGAGGGGAAACTGAGTTTCTTAATCAGGAGAGAGGGGAAACTGAGTTTCTAATCAGGAGAGAGGGGAAACTGAGTTTCTAAACAGGAGAGAGGGGAAACCGAGTTTCTAAACAGGAGAGAGGGGAAACTGAGTTTCTTAATCAGGAGAGAGGGGAAACTGATGTTTCTAAACAGGAGAGAGGGGAAACTGAGTTTCTAATCAGGAGAGAGGGGAAACAGTTTCTAATCAGGAGAGAGGGGAAACTGAGTTTCTAAACAGGAGAGAGTGAAAACTGAGTTTCTAATCAGGAGAGAGGGGAAACTGAGTTTCTAAACAGGACAGAGGGGAAACTGAGTTTCTAATCAGGAGAGAGGGCAAACTGAGTTTCTAAACAGGAGAGAGGGGAAACTGAGTTTCTAAACAGGAGAGAGGGGAAACCGAGTTTCTAAACAGGAGAGAGGGGAAACTGAGTTTCTAAACAGGAGAGAGAGGGGAAACTGAGTTTCTAAACAGGAGAGAGGGGAAACTGAGTTTCTAAACAGGAGAGAGGGGAAACTGAGTTTCTAAACAGGAGAGAGGGGAAACTGAGTTTCTAAACAGGAGAGAGGGGAAACTGAGTTTCTAAACAGGAGAGGGGAAACTGAGTTTCTAAACAGGAGAGAGGGGAAACTGAGTTTCTAATCAGGAGAGAGGGGAAACTGAGTTTCTAATCAGGAGAGAGGGGAAACTGAGTTTCTAAACAGGAGAGAGGGGAAACTGAGTTTCTAAACAGGAGAGAGGGGAAACTGAGTTTCTAAACAGGAGAGAGGGGAAACTGAGTTTCTAATCAGGAGAGAGGGGAAACTGAGTTTCTAATCAGGAGAGAGGGGAAACTGAGTTTCTAATCAGGAGAGAGGGGAAACTGAGTTTCTAAACAGGAGAGAGGGGAAACTGAGTTTCTAAACAGGAGAGAGGGGAAACTGAGTTTCTAAACAGGAGAGAGGGGAAACTGAGTTTCTAAACAGGAGAGAGGGGAAACT
Source organism: Cladorhizidae sp. MBARI D1340-BT2 (assembly GCA_028752905.1). Lineage (NCBI taxonomy): Eukaryota > Metazoa > Porifera > Demospongiae > Poecilosclerida > Cladorhizidae > Cladorhizidae sp. MBARI D1340-BT2. The sequence continues at coordinate 47,201,995 of JAQNBH010000009.1, read as the reverse complement.
GAGTTTCTAAACAGGAGAGAGGGGAAACTGAGTTTCTAAACAGGAGAGAGGGGAAACTGAGTTTCTAATCAGGAGAGAGGGGAAACTGAGTTTCTAATCAGGAGAGAGGGGAAACTGAGTTTCTAATCAGGAGAGAGGGGAAACTGAGTTTCTAAACAGGAGAGAGGGGAAACTGAGTTTCTAAACAGGAGAGAGGGGAAACTGAGTTTCTAAACAGGAGAGAGGGGAAACTGAGTTTCTAAACAGGAGAGAGGGGAAACTGAGTTTCTAAACAGGAGAGAGGGGAAACCGAGTTTCTAATCAGGAGAGAGGGGAAACTGAGTTTCTAAACAGGAGAGAGGGGAAACTGAGTTTCTAAACAGGAGAGAGGGGAAACCGAGTTTCTAAACAGGAGAGAGGGGAAACCGAGTTTCTAAACAGGAGAGAGGGGAAACTGAGTTTCTAATCAGGAGAGAGGGGAAACTGAGTTTCTAAACAGGAGAGAGGGGAAACTGAGTTTCTAAACAGGAGAGAGGGGAAACTGAGTTTCTTAATCAGGAGAGAGGGGAAACTGAGTTTCTAATCAGGAGAGAGGGGAAACTGAGTTTCTAAACAGGAGAGAGGGGAAACCGAGTTTCTAAACAGGAGAGAGGGGAAACTGAGTTTCTAATCAGGAGAGAGGGGAAACTGAGTTTCTAAACAGGAGAGAGGGGAAACTGAGTTTCTAAACAGGAGAGAGGGGAAACTGAGTTTCTTAATCAGGAGAGAGGGGAAACTGAGTTTCTAATCAGGAGAGAGGGGAAACTGAGTTTCTTAATCAGGAGAGAGGGGAAACTGATGTTTCTAAACAGGAGAGAGGGGAAACTGAGTTTCTAATCAGGAGAGAGGGGAAACAGTTTCTAATCAGGAGAGAGGGGAAACTGAGTTTCTAAACAGGAGAGAGTGAAAACTGAGTTTCTAATCAGGAGAGAGGGGAAACTGAGTTTCTAAACAGGACAGAGGGGAAACTGAGTTTCTAATCTGGAGAGAGGGCAAACTGAGTTTCTAAACAGGAGAGAGGGGAAACTGAGTTTCTAAACAGGAGAGAGGGGAAACCGAGTTTCTAAACAGGAGAGAGGGGAAACTGAGTTTCTAATCAGGAGAGAGGGGAAACTGAGTTTCTAAACAGGAGAGAGGGGAAACTGAGTTTCTAAACAGGAGAGAGGGGAAACTGAGTTTCTTAATCAGGAGAGAGGGGAAACTGAGTTTCTAATCAGGAGAGAGGGGAAACTGAGTTTCTTAATCAGGAGAGAGGGGAAACTGATGTTTCTAAACAGGAGAGAGGGGAAACTGAGTTTCTAATCAGGAGAGAGGGGAAACAGTTTCTAATCAGGAGAGAGGGGAAACTGAGTTTCTAAACAGGAGAGAGTGAAAACTGAGTTTCTAATCAGGAGAGAGGGGAAACTGAGTTTCTAAACAGGACAGAGGGGAAACTGAGTTTCTAATCAGGAGAGAGGGCAAACTGAGTTTCTAAACAGGAGAGAGGGGAAACAGTTTCTAATCAGGAGAGAGGGGAAACTGAGTTTCTAAACAGGAGAGAGTGAAAACTGAGTTTCTAATCAGGAGAGAGGGGAAACTGAGTTTCTAAACAGGACAGAGGGGAAACTGAGTTTCTAATCAGGAGAGAGGGGAAACTGAGTTTCTAATCAGGAGAGAGGGGAAACTGAGTTTCTAAACAGGAGAGAGGGGAAACTGAGTTTCTAAACAGGAGAGAGGGGAAACTGAGTTTCTAAACAGGAGAGAGGGGAAACTGAGTTTCTAATCAGGAGAGAGGGGAAACAGTTTCTAATCAGGAGAGAGGGGAAACTGAGTTTCTAAACAGGAGAGAGTGAAAACTGAGTTTCTAATCAGGAGAGAGGGGAAACTGAGTTTCTAAACAGGACAGAGGGGAAACTGAGTTTCTAAACAGGAGAGAGGGGAAACTGAGTTTCTAAACAGGAGAGAGGGGAAACTGAGTCAACATCAACTACACCACACACATCAACTATACTACATATAGAGACGAGCAATTGTACTATTTTAGTTTGGTCAAATATCTATGGAAGTATTAATCGTCGTGTTATATCACCTATTTCACCGGAGCTAGGAGCAGAATGTGGTCCATTTGAGGGTGTGAAGATAATCCAGTTACCTGTGCTGAAGGTGTGGTTGTAGTTGGGGGAGAGCACAATTGCACAGGGAACATACAGTAGGCGCCAAAAAGTGTTCATGTTCCGTACCCATTCCAAAGGCAATGTTATGACTATGAGAAAACACACGTGCCGAATGATTGCATAAAAACCCGACCAATAATGCAGAACAAATACCACTAAGCTTCCGTTAACAACAACAAAAATATTAGCGCTTTTTTCCCCCCCCGCGTGCACTCAATTGGAAGGTAAATTGAGCTAGTGTTTTTTTTTTGGCTCTACTTTGTTTTCTTCTTCCCAGGTGTCATTTTTTCCATCAAGAAGTTTATTGCTGACTGAAGGAAGTATTAGTTATTTCTCTTCCTAACCTTTTGGCCTGTGCCCACTAGTTTCTGTCCTTCAGGACTTAGTAGCTTTGCCTTCTAGTTCACGGCTACTCTGTTTAGCTAAGCACATGGTTTGCTGTAGGGCTTTGTAGGTTAGGTTTCCTAAGCATAGTAGCTAGAGGTTAAGCATAGTAGGTAGAGGTTAGGTTCCTAAGTATAGTAGGTAGAGGTTAGGTTTCCTAAGCATAGTAGGTAGAGATTAGGTTTCCTAAGCATAGCAGGTAGAGGTTAGGTTTCCTAAGCATAGCAGGTAGAGGTTAGGTTTCCTAAGTATAGTAGGTAGAGGTTAGGTTTCCTAAGTATAGTAGGTAGAGGTTAGGTTTCCTAAGCATAGCAGGTAGAGGTTAAGTTTCCTAAGCATAGCAGGTAGAGGTTAGGTTTCCTAAGCATAGTAGGTAGAGGTTAGGTTTCCTAAGCATAGCAGGTAGAGGTTAGGTTTCCTAGGCATAGCAGGTAGAGGTTAGGTTTCCTAAGTATAGTAGGTAGAGGTTAGGTTTCCTAAGTATAGTAGGTAGAGGTTAGGTTTCCTAAGCATAGCAGGTAGAGGTTAGCTTTCCTAAGCATAGTAGGTAGAGGTTAGGTTTCCTAAGCATAGCAGGTAGAGGTTAGGTTTCCTAGGCATAGCAGGTAGAGGTAAGGTTTCCTAAGCATAGCAGGTAGAGGTTAGGTTTCCTAAGCATAGCAGGTAGAGGTTAGGTTTCCTAAGCATAGCAGGTAGAGGTTAGGTTTCCTAAGCATAGCAGGTAGAGGTTAGGTTTCCTAAGCATAGCAGGTAGAGGTTAGGTTTCCTAGGCATAGCAGGTAGAGGTTAGGTTTCCTAAGTATAGTAGGTAGAGGTTAGGTTTCCTAAGTATAGTAGGTAGCGGTTAGGTTTCCTAAGCATAGTAGGTAGAGGTTAGCTTTCCTAAGCATAGTAGGTAGAGGTTAGGTTTCCTAAGCATAGCAGGTAGAGGTTAGGTTTCCTAGGCATAGCAGGTAGAGGTTAGGTTTCCTAAGCATAGCAGGTAGAGGTTAGGTTTCCTAAGCATAGTAGGTAGAGGTTAGGTTTCCTAAGTATAGTAGGTAGAGGTTAGGTTTCCTAAGTATAGTAGGTAGAGGTTAGCTTTCCTAAGCATAGTAGGTAGAGGTTAGGTTTCCTAAGCATAGCAGGTAGAGGTTAGGTTTCCTAAGCATAGTAGGTAGAGGTTAGGTTTCCTAAGCATAGTAGGTAGAGGTTAGGTTTCCTAAGTATAGTAGTTAGAGGTTAGGTTTCCTAAGCATAGCAGGTAGAGGTTAGGTTTCCTAAGCATAGTAGGTAGAGGTTAGGTTTCCTAAGCATAGTAGGTAGAGGTTAGGTTTCCTAAGCATAGTAGGTAGAGGTTAGCTTTCCTAAGCATAGTAGGTAGAGGTTAGGTTTCCTAAGTAGAAGGTAGAGATTAGGTTCTAAGCATCTGGTGTAGCATAAGAAGCGAGAGAATGCCAAACGACAAATAAACTGGAACACGAGCAGATTTAACTTCAAGCACGAGGTTGACGACTGCGCAAATGAAGGCGAGGAAATTGACCCTCTAACGAGTTTGTAACGAGAGAAAAAAATCCGTGCTGTTGGAACAGAGTTCCCACCCCCCATTTATCGGTTTGGTCTTTCATGGCATTGATCAGATACGCCAACAGAATATTAACTGACTGCAACCAGAGGATGTTTCTTTTTGCATCTACTCATGTGCTGATTGTATTGTAGGAGGGGTGGGCACTATTACACACAGGGTACACATGTGCTGGTTGTAGTTGGAGGGTGGGTGGGCACTATTACACACAGGGTACACATGTGCTGGTTGTAGTTGGAGGAGGGGTTGGCACTATTATACAGGGTACATCTGTGCTGAAGGTGCTAGGGGTGTGTATGTATGTATGTATATGAATTGGCATCGACAGACATACTTAATTCTGAGACCAGAATACTTCTCAGTGTTCACTCCAGCCTTTTTGTCATCTTGTCTCTGGGAGATCACTCTAGAAGATGTCCCTCTTTCAGTTCGCCCCTTAATGGAGGCAGGATTGCTACCATGGTTACTAGCTGTCGAAAGGGAAAAGAAAAAATCCAAAGTGCTTTATTGACAGAGAATCCACTCACTCTAAATAGCAGACCAATTCACTGTAATGAGTGCTAAAGCACTAACAGTGACTGCATAATTCAATAACATGTATGTACTGATTCACCAACGGTGATTGCACTAACTCACTAAATGATGTGCATTAACTAAGTTATGTTCACTAACTACTAATGTTCAGTGATGAGCATCTTATGTTCGCTAATTCACTAAGTGGTGTGCACTAACTCACTAACAGTGATGTGCATTCACTAAGATGTGCACTAACTCACTAACAGTGATGTGCATTCACTAAGTATGTGCACTAACTCACTAACAGTGATGTGCATTCACTAAGTGAGGTGCACTAATTCACTAACAGTGATGTGCATTCACTAAGTATGTGCACTAACTCACTAACAGTGATGTGCATTCACTAAGTATGTGCACTAACTCACTAACAGTGATGTGCATTCACTAAGATGTGCACTAACTCACTAACAGTGATTTGCATTCACTAAGTGATGTGCACTAACTCACTAACAGTGATGGGCATTCACTAAGTATGTGCACTAACTCACTAACAGTGATGTGCATTCACTAAGATGTGCACTAACTCACTAACAGTGATGTGCATTCACTAAGATGTGCACTAACTCACTAACAGTGATGTGCATTCACTAAGTATGTGCACTAACTCACTCACAGTGATGTGCATTCACTAAGATGTGCACTAACTCACTAACAGTGATGTGCATTCACTAAGATGTGCACTAACTCACTAACAGTGATGTGCATTCACTAAGTATGTGCACTAACTCACTAACAGTGATGTGCATTCACTAAGATGTGCACTAACTCACTAACAGTGATGTGCATTCACTAAGTATGTGCACTAACTCACTAACAGTGATGTGCATTCACTAAGTATGTGCCTAACTCACTAACAGTGATGGGCATTCACTAAGTATGTGCACTAACTCACTAACAGTGATGTGCATTCACTAAGTATGTGCACTAACTCACTAACAGTGATGTGCATTCACTAAGTGATGTGCACTAACTCACTGACAGTGATGTGCATTCATTAAGATGTGCACTAACTTACTAACAGTGATGTGCATTCACTAAGTATGTGCACTAACTCACTAACAGTGATGTGCATTCACTAAGTATGTGCCTAACTCACTAACAGTGATGTGCATTCACTAAGTATGTGCCTAACTCACTAACAGTGATGTGCATTCACTAAGATGTGCACTAACTCACTAACAGTGATGTGCATTCACTAAGTATGTGCACTAACTGACTAACAGTGATGTGCATTCACTAAGTATGTGCACTAACTCACTAACAGTGATGGGCATTCACTAAGATGTGCACTAACTCACTAACAGTGATGTGCATTCACTAAGTAATGTGCACTAACTCACTAACAGTGATGTGCGTTCACTAAGATGTGCACTAATTCACTAACAGTGATGTGCATTCACTAAGATGTGCACTAACTCACTAACAGTGATGTGCATTCACTAAGTATGTGCCTAACTCACTAACAGTGATGTGCATTCACTAAGTATGTGCCTAACTCACTAACAGTGATGTGCATTCACTAAGTATGTGCACTAACTCACTAACAGTGATGTGCATTCACTAAGATGTGCACTAACTCACTAACAGTGATGTGCATTCACTAAGATGTGCACTAACTCACTAACAGTGATGTGCATTCACTAAGATGTGCACTAACTCACTAACAGTGATGTGCATTCACTAAGTGAGGTGCACTAACTCACTAACAGTGATGTGCATTCACTAAGATGTGCACTAACTCACTAACAGTGATGTGCATTCACTAAGTGATGTGCACTAACTCACTAACAGTGATGTGCATTCACTAAGTGAGGTGCACTAACTCACTAACAGTGATGTGCATTCACTAAGATGTGCACTAACTCACTAACAGTGATGTGCATTCACTAAGTGAGGTGCACTAACTCACTAACAGTGATGTGCATTCACTAAGATGTGCACTAACTCACTAACAGTGACGTGCATTCACTAAGTATGTGCACTAACTCACTAACAGTGATGTGCATTCACTAAGTGAGGTGCACTAATTCACTAACAGTGATGTGCATTCACTAAGTATGTGCACTAACTCACTAACAGTAATGTGCACTAACTCACTAACAGTGATGTGCATTCACTAAGTGATGTGCACTAACTCACTAACAGTGATGTGCATTCACTAAGTGAGGTGCACTAACTCACTAACAGTGATGTGCATTCACTAAGTGATGTGCACTAACTCACTAACAGTGATGTGCATTCACTAAGATGTGCACTAACTCACTAACAGTGACGTGCATTCACTAATTTGGTGCACTAACTCACTAACAGTGATGTGCATTCACTAAGTGGTGTGCACTAACTCACTAACAGTGATGTGCATTCACTAAGATGTGCACTAAATCACTAACAGTGATGTGCATTCACTAAGTAATGTGCACTAACTCACTAACAGTGATGGGCATTCACTAAGTATGTGCACTAACTCACTAACAGTGATGTGCATTCACTAAGATGTGCACTAACTCACTAACAGTGATGTGCATTCACTAAGGTGTGCACTAACTCACTAACAGTGATGTGCATTCACTAAGTGAGGTGCACTAATTCACTAACAGTGATGTGCATTCACTAAGATGTGCACTAACTCACTAACAGTGATGTGCATTCACTAAGATGTGCACTAACTCACTAACAGTGATGTGCATTCACTAAGTATGTGCACTAACTCACTAACAGTGATGGGCATTCACTAAGTATGTACACTAACTCACTAACAGTGATGTGCACTAACTCACTAACAGTGATGTGCATTCACTAAGTGGTGTGCACTAACTCACTAACAGTGATGTGCATTCACTAAGTATGTGCACTAACTCACTAACAGTGATGTGCATTCACTAAGATGTGCACTAATTCACTAACAGTGACTGCATAATTCACTAACATGTATGTATTGATTCACCAATGGTGATTGCACTAACTCACTAAATGATGTGCATTAACTAAGTGATGTTCACTAACTACTAACAGTGATGAGCATCTTATGTTCGCTAATTCACTAAGTGGTGTGCACTAACTCACCAACAGTGATGTGCATTCACTAAGATGTGCACTAATTCACTAACAGTGATGGGCATTCACTAAGTATGTCCACTAACACACTAACAGTGATGTGCATTCACTAAGATGTGCACTAACTCACTAACAGTGATGTGCATTCACTAAGTGAGGTGCGCTAATTCACTAACAGTGATGTGCATTCACTAAGATGTGCACTAACTCACTAACAGTGATGTGCATTCACTAAGATGTGCACTACCTCACTAACAGTGATGTGCATTCACTAAGATGTGCACTAACTCACTAACAGTGATGTGCATTCACTAAGTGAGGTGCACTAATTCACTAACAGTGATGTGCATTCACTAAGATGTGCACTAACTCACTCACAGTGATGTGCATTCACTAAGTGAGGTGCACTAATTGACTAACAGTGATGTGCATTCACTAAGATGTGCACTAACTCACTAACAGTGATGTGTATTCACTAAGTTGTGTGCACTAACTCACTAACAGTGATGTGCATTCACTAAGATGTGCACTAATTCACTAACAGTGATGTGCATTCACTAAGTATGTGCACTAACTCACTAACAGTGATGGGCATTCACTAAGTATGTGCACTAACTCACTAACAGTGATGGGCATTCACTAAGTATGTGCACTAACTCACTAAAAGTGATGTGCATTCACTAAGATGTGCACTAATTCACTAACAGTGATGTGCATTCACTAAGTATGTGCACTAACTCACTAACAGTGATGTGCATTCACTAAGATGTGCACTAACTCACTAACAGTGATGTGCATTCACTAAGTATGTGCACTAACTCACTAACAGTGATGTGCATTCACTAAGTGAGGTGCACTAATTCACTAACAGTGATGTGCATTCACTAAGTATGTGCACTAACTCACTAACAGTGATGTGCATTCACTAAGTATGTGCACTAATTCACTAACAGTGATGTGCATTCACTAAGATGTGCACTAACTCACTAACAGTGATGTGCATTCACTAAGATGTGCACTAACTCACTAACAGTGATTTGCATTCACTAAGTGATGTGCACTAACTCACTAACAGTGATGGGCATTCACTAAGTATGTGCACTAACTCACTAACAGTGATGTGCATTCACTAAGATGTGCACTAACTCACTAACAGTGATGTGCATTCACTAAGATGTGCACTAACTCACTAACAGTGATGTGCATTCACTAAGTATGTGCACTAACTCACTCACAGTGATGTGCATTCACTAAGATGTGCACTAACTCACTAACAGTGATGTGCATTCACTAAGATGTGCACTAACTCACTAACAGTGATGTGCATTCACTAAGTATGTGCACTAACTCACTAACAGTGATGTGCATTCACTAAGATGTGCACTAACTCACTAACAGTGATGTGCATTCACTAAGTATGTGCACTAACTCACTAACAGTGATGTGCATTCACTAAGTATGTGCCTAACTCACTAACAGTGATGGGCATTCACTAAGTATGTGCACTAACTCACTAACAGTGATGTGCATTCACTAAGTATGTGCACTAACTCACTAACAGTGATGTGCATTCACTAAGTGATGTGCACTAACTCACTGACAGTGATGTGCATTCATTAAGATGTGCACTAACTTACTAACAGTGATGTGCATTCACTAAGTATGTGCACTAACTCACTAACAGTGATGTGCATTCACTAAGTATGTGCCTAACTCACTAACAGTGATGTGCATTCACTAAGTATGTGCCTAACTCACTAACAGTGATGTGCATTCACTAAGATGTGCACTAACTCACTAACAGTGATGTGCATTCACTAAGTATGTGCACTAACTGACTAACAGTGATCTGCATTCACTAAGTATGTGCACTAACTCACTAACAGTGATGGGCATTCACTAAGATGTGCACTAACTCACTAACAGTGATGTGCATTCACTAAGTAATGTGCACTAACTCACTAACAGTGATGTGCGTTCACTAAGATGTGCACTAATTCACTAACAGTGATGTGCATTCACTAAGATGTGCACTAACTCACTAACAGTGATGTGCATTCACTAAGTATGTGCACTAACTCACTAACAGTGATGTGCATTCACTAAGTATGTGCCTAACTCACTAACAGTGATGTGCATTCACTAAGTATGTGCCTAACTCACTAACAGTGATGTGCATTCACTAAGTATGTGCACTAACTCACTAACAGTGATGTGCATTCACTAAGATGTGCACTAACTCACTAACAGTGATGTGCATTCACTAAGATGTGCACTAACTCACTAACAGTGATGTGCATTCACTAAGATGTGCACTAACTCACTAACAGTGATGTGCATTCACTAAGTGAGGTGCACTAACTCACTAACAGTGATGTGCATTCACTAAGATGTGCACTAACTCACTAACAGTGATGTGCATTCACTAAGTGATGTGCACTAACTCACTAACAGTGATGTGCATTCACTAAGTGAGGTGCACTAACTCACTAACAGTGATGTGCATTCACTAAGATGTGCACTAACTCACTAACAGTGATGTGCATTCACTAAGTGAGGTGCACTAACTCACTAACAGTGATGTGCATTCACTAAGATGTGCACTAACTCACTAACAGTGATGTGCATTCACTAAGTATGTGCACTAACTCACTAACAGTGATGTGCATTCACTAAGTGAGTTGCACTAATTCACTAACAGTGATGTGCATTCACTACAGGGTTGTATACAGAAATTTTGCCAAGGGGGGGCGAACTTGAGATATGGAAAAATAAGGGGGGGCGGAGAGCCTGGATGGAGCGGAAAGGGGACGTGCACCCTGGGCTTCCGCGTGGAGTACGAAAGTGTTTTACCCACAGGTATTTTTGCAGTACTAACTGTATATATAGCTGCTACTTATGATGGCATGCACTTTTTCTAAAATCTTTAGTACAACATTCCATCTTAAATATTTGCTGAAGTTGCATGCTACGGCAATCAGCATATATAGATTAGATATAGTCACTTGTCACTCGTATAATGGAGGTGAGCTTTTGTGAAATCGAATTATGTTTCATTCCATGCATTTTCTTACAAAATCATGGACAACAGGTTTCATACACAATTTTTCTCTAGTTCTCTAGGGGGGGGGGGGGGGGGGGGGTGGTGGAAATGTTTGGTCACTTGGTGCCCTAATTTTTGTTAATATTTTCTTAACATGTTCATAAGTCGTAAAAGGGGGGTCTGGGGGGAAGATCCCCCCATATATTTTTTTTGCTTTTACAATGTCTGAGGATAGCTATTTTGACTGACTACCAATGGCATTATGCTATACCGAACTATGGCTAGACTGTATATATTTCTCATGATATTGTAGCTGCTTGGAAAAAGGAGAGCATGTGTCATGACACGATGACATCACACACCACCACGTGCTCTCCTTTGTAGGTTTGTCACTTCTTTTGTTTCTCCTTCTTTCCCACTCCCTCTCTCTCAGTATTTTTAACTCAGTCCATTATGTCATGGTCTTAAAGTCTAATCTTAGACATGATGTCATCACACGCCACCACGTGTTCTCCTTTGTAGGTTTGTCACTTCTTCAGTTCCCTCCTTCTTTCCCACTCTCTCTCAGTATTTTTAACTCAGTCCATTATGTCATGGTCTTAAAGTCATCACACACGACCACGTGTTCTCCTTTGTAGGTTTGTCACTTCTTCAGTTCCCTCCTTCTTTCCCACTCTCTCTCAGTATTTTTAACTCAGTCCATTATGTCATGGTCTTAAAGTCTCTATAAAAGAAACCTTACTAGCTGATTTCTCTTCATATTAATATGGATATTCGCTCATACTTTGCAAGTACTTCTCAAGCCTCTTCTCATGCTAATAGCAGCGATAGCGAAGATAGCAGAACAGATAGCTCTGAGCATGTCGAGGCATCTAGTCCTAGCCTTAGTCCTCCACCTTCAAAGAAAAGCAAGCAAAACAAACACCGCTCTTCTGTATCCACGAAGAGAAAATACTCTAAGAGCTGGGAGAAAGATTTCAGTTGGCTCTATTATGACGAGGATAGCGATGGTGCCTTTTGCAAGGTTTGCAAGCAATCTGGTCTGCAGCGTACTGGAGGAGTGTGGGTCACACAACCTTGCAGAAATTGGAAGAAAGCTGTTGAAAAAATGAAAGCTCATGCGAGAAGTGACTTCCATATCCATGCAACTCAAGCTCTTTTTGCAGCTAAAGGAGCAGCCAAAGGTGGAACAGTTGTACAGCAACTCCAGAATGTTTTAGCTCGCAAAAGAGCTCAGAACAGAGCTGCAGTGAAGTGCCTGATCCTACTCACTCATTTTCTTACGAAAGAACAAGTTGCACATTCGACAACATTTGAGAAGCTGGTTGACGTGGTGGTTCGATGTGGCAGCCAACATTTGAAGCAATTCTTAGAAACTGCACCAAGAAATGCTGTGTACACATCAAGAGTGGCTGTGGTTGAATTCATCGAATCATTGGGGACATGGGTGGAGGAGTCGATTCTGAAGCGACTTCAAAAGGCACCTATGTACAGCCTCATGGCAGATGAGTGCACAGATGTCACCAACGTAGAAGAATTGTCTGTGTTTTGCCGCTGGGAGGAAGATGGTGTACCAGTAGAGTACTTTCTGGAGCTTATTCCATTGAAGAAGGCTGATGCAGAGACCATCTATTCTAATCTCATCGATTGTTTAAAGAAGAAAGGTCTACAAGTCGGAAGAATAGTTGGATTGGGATTTGATGGAGCTGCAACTTTTTCTGGACGAAAGACCGGGGTTCAGGCACGTATCAAGAAACATACTCCTCACGCTCTGTTTATACACTGCCACTGTCACTTACTGCAGTTGGCTTGTGTGCAAGCTGCCAATAAAACTCCTGGAATTGCTCATGTTTACAGAACATTGACTACTCTTTGGAAGCATTTTCGCAATTCCCCCAAGCGAGCAGAGTGTCTGAAGGAGGTACAGCACGTTCTTGAACTTCCAGAAATGAAAGTGATCAAGCCATCTGACACACGCTGGCTGGCACATGAAAGGTGTGTCAAAGCTGTCAAAGCAAGTTATTCTGCAATTGTAATCACCATTGGGAACATCTACGAGACGTCCCACGAGCCAGAAGCTCTTGGAATCCATGGTGCCCTCTGCAAATTGTCTACGATTGCAGCTATATATTTGCTTGATTTCACTCTACCACAAGTAGCCAAGCTCAGCAAAGCACTTCAGGCAGAGCAGCTTGACCTCTCGTTGATATCATTCCTTGTTGATGCTACTGTTAAATCCTTGGATGATGCAGTTTTGCCTGGAGTGAACTGGGTGTTGGAGCTTCTTGAAAACGTTGAAGACTTGAAGTCATCTACAAAGGTGTCTATTGACGCTGATAAAATACTTTCGTTCCAGAATGTTGTTGGTAAGCCTTTTGTTGCTGATTTAAAGGCCAACATAACAAGCCGATTTTCTTCATCCAACGCTGTTGTATCAGCATTGTCTATATTCGATCCACGGAAAGTTCCAAAACCAGATTCAGTATATTTTCCCACTTATGGAGACACGTCTGTTGAGAAACTGATTGCTCACTACGGAGAAGATAGAGATGCAGAAACATTGGATGGAGAGGAAACAGTGAAGACAGCCATGATTTCCACTGAAATACTTACAGAGTGGAAAACATTCCGCTAGCTGTTAGTCAAGCAACCACGGGATACTACTGCATCACAGCTGAAAGAACTTGTTTCAAATGACATGCTCAAGGCCATGTTTCCCAATTTGCACAAGATTGCCTCCATCTGCTTATCGATTCCAGTTTCTACTGCTTCTGTGGAGAGAAGCTTCTCACAGATGAAGATGATCAAGACTCGTTTGCGTAATTCTCTAAGTGACTGCAGCCTTTCTCACCTTATGAGGATTGCTATAGAGGCACCAGAAGTGCTCTCTGAGAGCGACCTTGAAGAGATTGTGGACGTATGGCAGAGAAAACCAAGAAGAACCTCAGTTTGACATTCCTATAATTTGAACCTGATATCATAAGCTTATTACACCTTTCTTGTATTACACCTTTCTTGACATTATTTTTAAAAAAATCTCTAATTTCAAGGGGGGGGGGCGAGAATGATACAAGGGGGGGCGAATGCCCCCCCCCGCCCCCCCCCCTAAATACACCCCTGCACTAAGTATGTGCACTAACTCACTAACAGTGATGTGCATTCACTAAGTGATGTGCACTAACTCACTAACAGTGATGTGCATTCACTAAGTGATGTGCACTAACTCACTAACAGTGATGTGCATTCACTAAGTGAGGTGCACTAACTCACTAACAGTGATGTGCATTCACTAAGTGATGTGCACTAACTCACTAACAGTGATGTGCATTCACTAAGATGTGCACTAACTCACTAACAGTGACGTGCATTCACTAATTTTGTGCACTAACTCACTAACAGTGATGTGCATTCACTAAGTGGTGTGCACTAACTCACTAACAGTGATGTGCATTCACTAAGATGTGCACTAAATCACTAACAGTGATGTGCATTCACTAAGTAATGTGCACTAACTCACTAACAGTGATGGGCATTCACTAAGTATGTGCACTAACTCACTAACAGTGATGTGCATTCACTAAGATGTGCACTAACTCACTAACAGTGATGTGCATTCTCTAAGGTGTGCACTAACTCACTAACAGTGATGTGCATTCACTAAGTGAGGTGCACTAATTCACTAACAGTGATGTGCATTCACTAAGATGTGCACTAACTCACTAACAGTGATGTGCATTCACTAAGATGTGTACTAACTCACTAACAGTGATGTGCATTCACTAAGTATGTGCACTAACTCACTAACAGTGATGGGCATTCACTAAGTATGTACACTAACTCACTAACAGTGATGTGCACTAACTCACTAACAGTGATGTGCATTCACTAAGTGGTGTGCACTAACTCACTAACAGTGATGTGCATTCACTAAGTATGTGCACTAACTCACTAACAGTGATGTGCATTCACTAAGATGTGCACTAATTCACTAACAGTGACTGCATAATTCACTAACATGTATGTATTGATTCACCAATGGTGATTGCACTAACTCACTAAATGATGTGCATTAACTAAGTGATGTTCACTAACTACTAACAGTGATGAGCATCTTATGTTCGCTAATTCACTAAGTGGTGTGCACTAACTCACCAACAGTCATGTGCATTCACTAAGATGTGCACTAATTCACTAACAGTGATGGGCATTCACTAAGTATGTCCACTAACACACTAACAGTGATGTGCATTCACTAAGATGTGCACTAACTCACTAACAGTGATGTGCATTCACTAAGTGAGGTGCGCTAATTCACTAACAGTGATGTGCATTCACTAAGATGTGCACTAACTCACTAACAGTGATGTGCATTCACTAAGATGTGCACTACCTCACTAACAGTGATGTGCATTCACTAAGTGAGGTGCACTAATTCACTAACAGTGATGTGCATTCACTAAGATGTGCACTAACTCACTCACAGTGATGTGCATTCACTAAGTGAGGTGCACTAATTGACTAACAGTGATGTGCATTCACTAAGATGTGCACTAACTCACTAACAGTGATGTGTATTCACTAAGTTGTGTGCACTAACTCACTAACAGTGATGTGCATTCACTAAGATGTGCACTAATTCACTAACAGTGATGTGCATTCACTAAGTATGTGCACTAACTCACTAACAGTGATGGGCATTCACTAAGTATGTGCACTAACTCACTAACAGTGATGGGCATTCACTAAGTGTGTGCACTAACTCACTAACAGTGATGTGCATTCACTAAGATGTGCACTAATTCACTAACAGTGATGTGCATTCACTAAGTATGTGCACTAACTCACTAACAGTGATGGGCATTCACTAAGTATGTGCACTAACTCAATAACAGTGATGTGCATTCACTAAGTGGTGTGCACTAACTCACTAACAGTGATGGGCATTCACTAAGTATGTGCACTAACTCACTAACAGTGATGGGCATTCACTAAATGGTGTGCACTAACTTACTAACAGTGATGTGCATTCACTAAGTATGTGCACTAACTCACTAACAGTGATGTGCATTCACTAAGTATGTGCACTAACTCACTAACAGTGATGTGCATTCACTAAGTGATGTGCACTAATTCACTAACAGTGATGTGCATTCACTAAGTATGTGCACTAATTCACTAACAGTGATGTGCATTCACTAAGTGATGTGCACTAATTCACTAACAGTGATGTGCATTCACTAAGTGATGAGCACTAACTCACTAACAGTGATGTGCATTCACTAAGTGATGTGCACTAATTCACGATGTCATAAAGAAGCTGCTGCCATTACTTACCTGCAGTGGCTGTACTGGCTGTTCTTGCAACTCGGGGGAGAAACTTTCCTGCATTGCCAAGGTGCGTCTCTTCTGCTGGTAGTTTTGACCGAGTGATCGTATGAGGTGGTTCACTTGCATGTTGCGCCAAGTTCTTCTTCTGTGCAAACTGTGTGCGTAGATGATGAAGCTCATCCTCCATCTTCTTCATGCGTTCTAGTAGGACGCATTGGAGTATTAGTATCAGTATAGTAGGACACATGGAATATTAGTATCAGTATAGTAGGACACATGGAATATTAGTATCAGTATAGTAGGACACATGGAATATTAGTATCAGTATAGTAGGACACGTGGAATATTATAGTAGGACACGTGTAATATTAGTATCAGTATAGTAGGACACATGGAATATTAGTATCAGTATAGTAGGACACATGGAATATTAGTATCAGTATAGTAGGACACATGGAATATTAGTATCAGTATAGTAGGACACGTGGAATATTATAGTAGGACACGTGGAATATTAGTATCAGTATAGTAGGATACATGGAATATTAGTATCAGTATAGTAGGACACATGGAATATTAGTATCAGTATAGTAGGACACATTGGAATATTAGTATCAGTATAGTAGGACACATGGAATATTAATATCAGTATAGTAGGACACATTGGAATATTAATCAGTATAGTAGGACACATTGGAATATTAATATCAGTATAGTAGGACACATTGGAATATTAATATCAGTATAGTAGGAAGAGTTGCCAACCGTCCCAGAATGGCCGGGACAGTCCTGGAATTTTGAGCCTTGTCCCGGTGGTGTCCTTGTCCCGGTAATGTCCCGGAATTTACAGCTACATGCACCTTTCACTTCCACTCACTTAGATGGCCACTGCAGTCCCAAGCATGTTTAGTTTAGTCCTTTACGCTTTAATACTCGTAAAGCAACAAAAACAGAACACTTTTTAGGAGAGAAAAACTTCAGATAAACAATTACAGCTCCAGCGGGTTTGCCTAACAACCTTTGACCTCGTTTCAATTGGAGGTGTGGCACTCACGTGAAACTTCCCACCAGCTTTTGCATTGAAATCCCTAGCCCTAGCCTTAGCCCTAGCAAAATGGCTGCAAAGAAGCAAAGAAGCAGAAGAGATGCCATTTTGACGGATTAAAACACTCTCACAGCCATAAGCACCTACAAGCGCGAACTCGAGTAAAAAATATCTAAAAATTACCCGAACGAGCTACAGAATTAAATTTTTTACCAGGGGTGCGCGAAGGATATTAAAAATACTATCAAACAAAAATTCCAGGTGACACGTGATTCCGAACTGGTTACAGCAACAAAAATATATTAATTTTTTTGACTTTTACTTCACTGTGACCGTCCCGATAGCTTCTGGAGGCTCTTCTTTGGTGGAAAGCTGCAGAGTCATCTATTGCAGACTCGCTACCAATCAAAATCCTACGGAGTAGAGGTAAAAAAGTCGCTCCTGGATGGATCTCTGTTGTTAGTGACTTTTTTTACCGTTGTAGACATAGAGATGCGTAACTTTTGTTTGATAGAGCTGATTCATATACCAAGTTATAGCTCTTTTTCAATTTGCAATCGAATGATATGCTTTGTTGGTTATGAAATTCAAAAAAAAATTGTAATTTTTTTTTTAAAGGTGTTTGGCTAAAGTTGGCGGATAGGCAAGAGTTTCATTCAAAGGCATAAAGAAAACAAATATAATGAAATAGTAAATAAGCATAGAATATACAGCAAATACAGGCTAAATAATAACATCGGAAACGCGCATGCTAATTAGGGGGTGTGGTCGGAAATTCGCGTGGTAAATGTCCCGGAATTAACTTATGGAAAGTTGGCAAGTATGAGTAGGATACACTGGAATATTAATATCATTATAGTAGGACACATGGAATATTAGTATCAGTATAGTAGGACACATTGGAATACTAATATCAGTATAGTAGGACACATTGGAATGTTAATATCAGAACAGTAGGACACATTGGAATATTAATATCAGTATAGTAGGACACATAGTAATATTAATATCAGTATAGTAGGACACATTGGAATATTAATATCAGTATAGTAGGACACACGGAATATTAATATTAGTATAGTAGGACACATTGTAATATTAATATTAGTATAGTAGGACACATTGTAATATTAATATCAGTATAGTAGGACACATTGGAATATTAATATCAGTATAGTAGGACACACGGAATATTAATATTAGTATAGTAGGACACATTGTAATATTAATATCAGTATAGTAGGACACATTGTAATATTAATATCAGTATAGTAGGACACATTGGAATATTAATATCAGTATAGTAGGACACATTGTAATATTAATATTAGTATAGTAGGACACATTGGAATATTAATATCAGTATAGTAGGACACATTGTAATATTAATATCAGTATAGTAGGACACATTGTAATATTAATATCAGTATAGTAGGACACATTGGAATATTAATATTCAGTATAGTAGGACACATTGGAATATTAATGTGTAGTAGGACATATTGGAATATATACTAGGACACATTGTAATATTAATATTAGTGTATTATATAGTAGGTAGTTGGCAACATCAAATTAAGATAATGAAAATTAAGATAATGAATGTTGTGTTAGGCTGACATCTCTAGTACAGTAGACCCTCACATTTCCGAACCCAACACTCAGATCATCCGAACTAATAAAATATCAGTGGGTAGGGCAGGCTGGACATTTTGCTCGTGAAAGTCAAATCAGTTGCTAAGGACAGCAAAAGGAAGGGCATGGTGGTTTTGGCTATAGAGCTATTCTTGGCAAGATTTCTGAAGGAACCACTCAAGTTGACTCGCAGAAGTGTAGGCATAGGAAATACAAGGATAAGATAGAAAGCCAAACAGAGTTTGCAAGCACTTGATAGTCATGTTTGCAAGCACCCCTGATAGTCACATTAGCAAGCACCCCTGATAGTCGTGTTTGCAAGCACCCCTGATAGTCGTGTTTGCAAGCACCCCTGATAGTCGTGTTAGCAATCACCTTGATAGTCATGATAGTCGTGTTTGCAAGCACCCCTGATAGTCGTGTTTGCAAGCACCCCTGATAGTCATGTTAGCAAACACCCCTGATAGTCGGGGGATGAGTTCAGTTGTAATGTCATGCACCAGCTAAAGGCAAGCAGCTTGAAAGTGTCTATATCATTCAGAGAAGAAGCTGGCAATCCAGTCAGTGGACTATTGATAAGAGAAAAGGCTGAAAAATACACGATGGAGAATCAGAAGCACTTCCATTGACTGGCAGTGCAGGCTAGCCACTGATGCTGGGGTAGTTCACTAAGTATTGCAGGCTAGCCACTGATGATGGGGTAGTTCACTAAGTATTGCAGGCTAGCTACTGATGATGGGGTAGTTCACTAAGTATTGCAGGCTAGCCACTGATGATGGGGTAGTTCACTAAGTATTGCAGGCTGGCCACTGATGATGGGGTAGTTCACTAAGTATTGCAGGCTAGCCACTGATGATGGGATAGTTCACTAAGTTTTGCAGGCTAGCTACTGATGATGGGGTAGTTCACTAAGTATTGCAGGCTAGCCACTGATGATGGGGTAGTTCACTAAGTATTGCAGGCTAGCCACTGATGATGGGGTAGTTCACTAGTATTGCAGGCTAGCTACTGATGATGGGGTAGTTCACTAAGTATTGCAGGCTAGCCACTGATGATGGGGTAGTTCACTAAGTATTGCAGGCTAGCTACTGATGATGGGGTAGTTCACTAAGTATTGCAGGCTAGCCACTGATGATGGGGTAGTTCACTAAGTATTGCAGGCTAGCCACTGATGATGGGGTGGTTCACTAAGTATTGCAGGCTAGCCACTGATGATGGGGTAGTTCACTAAGTATTGCAGGCTAGCCACTGATGATGGGGTAGTTCACTAAGTATTGCAGGCTAGCCACTGATGGTGGGGAGGTTCACTAAGTATTGCAGGCTAGCCACTGATGATGGGATAGTTCACTAAGTATTGTAGGCTAGCCACTGATGATGGGGTAGTTCACTAAGTATTGCAGGCTAGCCACTGATGATGGGGTAGTTCACTAAGTATCGCAGGCTAGCCACTGATGATGGGGTAGTTCACTAAGTATTGCAGGCTAGCCACTGATGATGGGTAGTTCACTAAGTATTGCAGGCTAGCTACTGATGATGGGGTAGTTCACTAAGTATTGCAGGCTAGCTACTGATGATGGGGTAGTTCACTAAGTATTGCAGGCTAGCCACTGATGATGGGGTAGTTCACTAAGTATTGCAGGCTAGCCACTGATGATGGGATAGTTCACTAAGTATTGCAGGCTGGCCACTGATGATGGGGTAGTTCACTAAGTATTGCAGGCTAGCCACTGATGATGGGGTAGTTCACTAAGTATTGCAGGCTAGCCACTGATGATGGGTAGTTCACTAAGTATTGCAGGCTAGCCACTGATGGTGGGGTAGTTCACTAAGTATTGCAGGCTAGCCACTGATGATGGGGTAGTTCACTAAGTATTGCAGGCTAGCCACTGATGATGGGGTAGTTCACTAAGTATTGCAGGCTAGCTACTGATGATGGGGTAGTTCACTAAGTATTGCAGGCTAGCCACTGATGGTGGGGTAGTTCACTAAGTATTGCAGGCTAGCCACTGATGATGGGGTAGTTCACTAAGTATTGCAGGCTAGCCACTGATGATGGGGTAGTTCACTAAGTATTGCAGGCTAGCCACTGATGATGGGGTAGTTCACTAGTATTGCAGGCTAGCCACTGATGATGGGGTAGTTCACTAAGTATTGCAGGCTAGCCACTGATGATGGGGTAGTTCACTAAGTATTGCAGGCTAGCCACTGATGATGTGGTAGTTCACTAAGTATTGCAGGCTAGCCACTGATGATGGGGTAGTTCACTAAGTATTGCAGGCTAGCCACTGATGATGGGTAGTTCACTAAGTATTGCAGGCTAGCCACTGATGATGGGGTAGTTCACTAAGTATTGCAGGCTAGCCACTGATGATGGGGTAGTTCACTAAGTATTGCAGGCTAGCCACTGATGATGGGGTAGTTCACTAAGTATTGCAGGCTAGCCACTGATGATGGGGTAGTTCACTAGTATTGCAGGCTAGCCACTGATGATGGGGTAGTTCACTAAGTATTGCAGGCTAGCCACTGATGATGGGGTAGTTCACTAAGTATTGTAGGCTAGCCACTGATGATGGGGTAGTTCACTAAGTATTGCAGGCCACTGATGATGGGGTAGTTCACTAAGTATTGCAGGCTAGCCACTGATGATGGGGTAGTTCACTAAGTATTGCAGGCTAGCCACTGATGATGGGGTAGTTCACTAAGTATTGCAGGCTAGCCACTGATGATGGGGTAGTTCACTAAGTATTGCAGGCTAGCCACTGATGATGGGGTAGTTCACTAGTATTGCAGGCTAGCCACTGATGATGGGGTAGTTCACTAGTATTGCAGGCTAGCCACTGATGATGGGGTAGTTCACTAAGTATTGCAGGCTAGCCACTGATGATGGGGTAGTTCACTAAGTATTGCAGGCTAGCCACTGATGATGGGGTAGTTCACTAAGTATTGCAGGCTAGCCACTGATGGTGGGGTAGTTCACTAAGTATTGCAGGCTAGCCACTGATGATGGGGTAGTTCACTAAGTATTGCAGGCTAGCCACTGATGATGGGGTAGTTCACTAAGTATTGCAGGCTAGCCACTGATGATGGGGTAGTTCACTAGTATTGCAGGCTAGCCACTGATGATGGGGTAGTTCACTAGTATTGCAGGCTAGCCACTGATGATGGGGTAGTTCACTAGTATTGCAGGCTAGCCACTGATGATGGGGTAGTTCACTAAGTATTGCAGGCTAGCCACTGATGATGGGGTAGTTCACTAAGTATTGCAGGCTGGCCACTGATGATGGGTAGTTCACTAAGTATTGCAGGCTAGCCACTGATGATGGGGTAGTTCACTAAGTATTGCAGGCTAGCCACTGATGGTGGGGTAGTTCACTAAGTATTGCAGGCTAGCCACTGATGATGGGGTAGTTCACTAAGTATTGCAGGCTAGCCACTGATGATGGGGTAGTTCACTAAGTATTGCAGGCCACTGATGATGGGGTAGTTCACTAAGTATTGCAGGCTAGCCACTGATGATGGGGTAGTTCACTAAGTATTGCAGGCTAGCCACTGATGATGGGGTAGTTCACTAAGTATTGCAGGCTAGCCACTGATGATGGGGTAGTTCACTAAGTATTGCAGGCCACTGATGATGGGGTAGTTCACTAAGTATTGCAGGCTAGCCACTGATGATGGGGTAGTTCACTAAGTATTGCAGGCTAGCCACTGATGATGGGGTAGTTCACTAAGTATTGCAGGCTAGCCACTGATGATGGGGTAGTTCACTAAGTATTGTAGGCTAGCCACTGATGATGGGGTAGTTCACTAAGTATTGCAGGCTAGCCACTGATGATGGGGTAGTTCACTAAGTATTGCAGGCTAGCTACTGATGATGGGGTAGTTCACTAAGTATTGCAGGCTAGCCACTGATGATGGGGTAGTTCACTAAGTATTGCAGGCCACTGATGATGGGGTAGTTCACTAAGTATTGCAGGCTAGCCACTGATGATGGGGTAGTTCACTAAGTATTGCAGGCTGGCCACTGATGATGTGGTAGTTCACTAAGTATTGCAGGCTAGCCACTGATGATGGGGTAGTTCACTAAGTATTGCAGGCTAGCCACTGATGATGGGGTAGTTCACTAAGTATTGCAGGCTAGCCACTGATGATGGGGTAGTTCACTAAGTATTGCAGGCTAGCCACTGATGGTGGGGTAGTTCACTAAGTATTGCAGGCTAGCCACTGATGATGGGGTAGTTCACTAAGTATTGCAGGCTAGCCACTGATGATGGGGTAGTTCACTAAGTATTGCAGGCCACTGATGATGGGGTAGTTCACTAAGTATTGCAGGCTAGCCACTGATGATGGGGTAGTTCACTAAGTATTGCAGGCTAGCCACTGATGATGGGGTAGTTCACTAGTATTGCAGGCTAGCCACTGATGATGGGGTAGTTCACTAAGTATTGCAGGCTAGCCACTGATGATGGGGTAGTTCACTAAGTATTGTAGGCTAGCCACTGATGATGGGGTAGTTCACTAAGTATTGCAGGCCACTGATGATGGGGTAGTTCACTAAGTATTGCAGGCTAGCCACTGATGATGGGGTAGTTCACTAAGTATTGCAGGCTAGCCACTGATGATGGGGTAGTTCACTAAGTATTGCAGGCTAGCCACTGATGATGGGGTAGTTCACTAAGTATTGCAGGCTAGCCACTGATGATGGGGTAGTTCACTAGTATTGCAGGCTAGCCACTGATGATGGGGTAGTTCACTAGTATTGCAGGCTAGCCACTGATGATGGGGTAGTTCACTAAGTATTGCAGGCTAGCCACTGATGATGGGGTAGTTCACTAAGTATTGCAGGCTAGCCACTGATGATGGGGTAGTTCACTAAGTATTGCAGGCTAGCCACTGATGGTGGGGTAGTTCACTAAGTATTGCAGGCTAGCCACTGATGATGGGGTAGTTCACTAAGTATTGCAGGCTAGCCACTGATGATGGGGTAGTTCACTAAGTATTGCAGGCTAGCCACTGATGATGGGGTAGTTCACTAGTATTGCAGGCTAGCCACTGATGATGGGGTAGTTCACTAGTATTGCAGGCTAGCCACTGATGATGGGGTAGTTCACTAGTATTGCAGGCTAGCCACTGATGATGGGGTAGTTCACTAAGTATTGCAGGCTAGCCACTGATGATGGGGTAGTTCACTAAGTATTGCAGGCTGGCCACTGATGATGGGTAGTTCACTAAGTATTGCAGGCTAGCCACTGATGATGGGGTAGTTCACTAAGTATTGCAGGCTAGCCACTGATGGTGGGGTAGTTCACTAAGTATTGCAGGCTAGCCACTGATGATGGGGTAGTTCACTAAGTATTGCAGGCTAGCCACTGATGATGGGGTAGTTCACTAAGTATTGCAGGCCACTGATGATGGGGTAGTTCACTAAGTATTGCAGGCTAGCCACTGATGATGGGGTAGTTCACTAAGTATTGCAGGCTAGCCACTGATGATGGGGTAGTTCACTAAGTATTGCAGGCTAGCCACTGATGATGGGGTAGTTCACTAAGTATTGCAGGCCACTGATGATGGGGTAGTTCACTAAGTATTGCAGGCTAGCCACTGATGATGGGGTAGTTCACTAAGTATTGCAGGCTAGCCACTGATGATGGGGTAGTTCACTAAGTATTGCAGGCTAGCCACTGATGATGGGGTAGTTCACTAAGTATTGTAGGCTAGCCACTGATGATGGGGTAGTTCACTAAGTATTGCAGGCTAGCCACTGATGATGGGGTAGTTCACTAAGTATTGCAGGCTAGCTACTGATGATGGGGTAGTTCACTAAGTATTGCAGGCTAGCCACTGATGATGGGGTAGTTCACTAAGTATTGCAGGCCACTGATGATGGGGTAGTTCACTAAGTATTGCAGGCTAGCCACTGATGATGGGGTAGTTCACTAAGTATTGCAGGCTGGCCACTGATGATGTGGTAGTTCACTAAGTATTGCAGGCTAGCCACTGATGATGGGGTAGTTCACTAAGTATTGCAGGCTAGCCACTGATGATGGGGTAGTTCACTAAGTATTGCAGGCTAGCCACTGATGATGGGGTAGTTCACTAAGTATTGCAGGCTAGCCACTGATGGTGGGGTAGTTCACTAAGTATTGCAGGCTAGCCACTGATGATGGGGTAGTTCACTAAGTATTGCAGGCTAGCCACTGATGATGGGGTAGTTCACTAAGTATTGCAGGCCACTGATGATGGGGTAGTTCACTAAGTATTGCAGGCTAGCCACTGATGATGGGGTAGTTCACTAAGTATTGCAGGCTAGCCACTGATGATGGGGTAGTTCACTAAGTATTGCAGGCTAGCCACTGATGATGGGGTAGTTCACTAAGTATTGCAGGCCACTGATGATGGGGTAGTTCACTAAGTATTGCAGGCTAGCCACTGATGATGGGGTAGTTCACTAAGTATTGCAGGCTAGCCACTGATGATGGGGTAGTTCACTAGTATTGCAGGCTAGCCACTGATGATGGGGTAGTTCACTAAGTATTGCAGGCTAGCCACTGATGATGGGGTAGTTCACTAAGTATTGTAGGCTAGCCACTGATGATGGGGTAGTTCACTAAGTATTGCAGGCCACTGATGATGGGGTAGTTCACTAAGTATTGCAGGCTAGCCACTGATGATGGGGTAGTTCACTAAGTATTGCAGGCTAGCCACTGATGATGGGGTAGTTCACTAAGTATTGCAGGCTAGCCACTGATGATGGGGTAGTTCACTAAGTATTGCAGGCTAGCCACTGATGATGGGGTAGTTCACTAGTATTGCAGGCTAGCCACTGATGATGGGGTAGTTCACTAGTATTGCAGGCTAGCCACTGATGATGGGGTAGTTCACTAAGTATTGCAGGCTAGCCACTGATGATGGGGTAGTTCACTAAGTATTGCAGGCTAGCCACTGATGATGGGGTAGTTCACTAAGTATTGCAGGCTAGCCACTGATGGTGGGGTAGTTCACTAAGTATTGCAGGCTAGCCACTGATGATGGGGTAGTTCACTAAGTATTGCAGGCTAGCCACTGATGATGGGGTAGTTCACTAAGTATTGCAGGCTAGCCACTGATGATGGGGTAGTTCACTAGTATTGCAGGCTAGCCACTGATGATGGGGTAGTTCACTAGTATTGCAGGCTAGCCACTGATGATGGGGTAGTTCACTAGTATTGCAGGCTAGCCACTGATGATGGGGTAGTTCACTAAGTATTGCAGGCTAGCCACTGATGATGGGGTAGTTCACTAAGTATTGCAGGCTGGCCACTGATGATGGGTAGTTCACTAAGTATTGCAGGCTAGCCACTGATGATGGGGTAGTTCACTAAGTATTGCAGGCTAGCCACTGATGGTGGGGTAGTTCACTAAGTATTGCAGGCTAGCCACTGATGATGGGGTAGTTCACTAAGTATTGCAGGCTAGCCACTGATGATGGGGTAGTTCACTAAGTATTGCAGGCCACTGATGATGGGGTAGTTCACTAAGTATTGCAGGCTAGCCACTGATGATGGGGTAGTTCACTAAGTATTGCAGGCTAGCCACTGATGATGGGGTAGTTCACTAAGTATTGCAGGCTAGCCACTGATGATGGGGTAGTTCACTAAGTATTGCAGGCCACTGATGATGGGGTAGTTCACTAAGTATTGCAGGCTAGCCACTGATGATGGGGTAGTTCACTAAGTATTGCAGGCTAGCCACTGATGATGGGGTAGTTCACTAAGTATTGCAGGCTAGCCACTGATGATGGGGTAGTTCACTAAGTATTGTAGGCTAGCCACTGATGATGGGGTAGTTCACTAAGTATTGCAGGCTAGCCACTGATGATGGGGTAGTTCACTAAGTATTGCAGGCTAGCTACTGATGATGGGGTAGTTCACTAAGTATTGCAGGCTAGCCACTGATGATGGGGTAGTTCACTAAGTATTGCAGGCCACTGATGATGGGGTAGTTCACTAAGTATTGCAGGCTAGCCACTGATGATGGGGTAGTTCACTAAGTATTGCAGGCTGGCCACTGATGATGTGGTAGTTCACTAAGTATTGCAGGCTAGCCACTGATGATGGGGTAGTTCACTAAGTATTGCAGGCTAGCCACTGATGATGGGGTAGTTCACTAAGTATTGCAGGCTAGCCACTGATGATGGGGTAGTTCACTAAGTATTGCAGGCTAGCCACTGATGGTGGGGTAGTTCACTAAGTATTGCAGGCTAGCCACTGATGATGGGGTAGTTCACTAAGTATTGCAGGCTAGCCACTGATGATGGGGTAGTTCACTAAGTATTGCAGGCCACTGATGATGGGGTAGTTCACTAAGTATTGCAGGCTAGCCACTGATGATGGGGTAGTTCACTAAGTATTGCAGGCTAGCCACTGATGATGGGGTAGTTCACTAAGTATTGCAGGCTAGCCACTGATGATGGGGTAGTTCACTAAGTATTGCAGGCCACTGATGATGGGGTAGTTCACTAAGTATTGCAGGCTAGCCACTGATGATGGGGTAGTTCACTAAGTATTGCAGGCTAGCCACTGATGATGGGGTAGTTCACTAAGTATTGCAGGCTAGCCACTGATGATGGGGTAGTTCACTAAGTATTGTAGGCTAGCCACTGATGATGGGGTAGTTCACTAAGTATTGCAGGCTAGCCACTGATGATGGGGTAGTTCACTAAGTATTGCAGGCTAGCTACTGATGATGGGGTAGTTCACTAAGTATTGCAGGCTAGCCACTGATGATGGGGTAGTTCACTAAGTATTGCAGGCCACTGATGATGGGGTAGTTCACTAAGTATTGCAGGCTAGCCACTGATGATGGGGTAGTTCACTAAGTATTGCAGGCTGGCCACTGATGATGTGGTAGTTCACTAAGTATTGCAGGCTAGCCACTGATGATGGGGTAGTTCACTAAGTATTGCAGGCTAGCCACTGATGATGGGGTAGTTCACTAAGTATTGCAGGCTAGCCACTGATGATGGGGTAGTTCACTAGTATTGCAGGCTAGCCACTGATGATGGGGTAGTTCACTAGTATTGCAGGCTAGCCACTGATGATGGGGTAGTTCACTAGTATTGCAGGCTAGCCACTGATGATGGGGTAGTTCACTAAGTATTGCAGGCTAGCCACTGATGATGGGGTAGTTCACTAAGTATTGCAGGCTGGCCACTGATGATGGGTAGTTCACTAAGTATTGCAGGCTAGCCACTGATGATGGGGTAGTTCACTAAGTATTGCAGGCTAGCCACTGATGGTGGGGTAGTTCACTAAGTATTGCAGGCTAGCCACTGATGATGGGGTAGTTCACTAAGTATTGCAGGCTAGCCACTGATGATGGGGTAGTTCACTAAGTATTGCAGGCCACTGATGATGGGGTAGTTCACTAAGTATTGCAGGCTAGCCACTGATGATGGGGTAGTTCACTAAGTATTGCAGGCTAGCCACTGATGATGGGGTAGTTCACTAAGTATTGCAGGCTAGCCACTGATGATGGGGTAGTTCACTAAGTATTGCAGGCCACTGATGATGGGGTAGTTCACTAAGTATTGCAGGCTAGCCACTGATGATGGGGTAGTTCACTAAGTATTGCAGGCTAGCCACTGATGATGGGGTAGTTCACTAAGTATTGCAGGCTAGCCACTGATGATGGGGTAGTTCACTAAGTATTGTAGGCTAGCCACTGATGATGGGGTAGTTCACTAAGTATTGCAGGCTAGCCACTGATGATGGGGTAGTTCACTAAGTATTGCAGGCTAGCTACTGATGATGGGGTAGTTCACTAAGTATTGCAGGCTAGCCACTGATGATGGGGTAGTTCACTAAGTATTGCAGGCCACTGATGATGGGGTAGTTCACTAAGTATTGCAGGCTAGCCACTGATGATGGGGTAGTTCACTAAGTATTGCAGGCTGGCCACTGATGATGTGGTAGTTCACTAAGTATTGCAGGCTAGCCACTGATGATGGGGTAGTTCACTAAGTATTGCAGGCTAGCCACTGATGATGGGGTAGTTCACTAAGTATTGCAGGCTAGCCACTGATGATGGGGTAGTTCACTAAGTATTGCAGGCTAGCCACTGATGGTGGGGTAGTTCACTAAGTATTGCAGGCTAGCCACTGATGATGGGGTAGTTCACTAAGTATTGCAGGCTAGCCACTGATGATGGGGTAGTTCACTAAGTATTGCAGGCCACTGATGATGGGGTAGTTCACTAAGTATTGCAGGCTAGCCACTGATGATGGGGTAGTTCACTAAGTATTGCAGGCTAGCCACTGATGATGGGGTAGTTCACTAAGTATTGCAGGCTAGCCACTGATGATGGGGTAGTTCACTAAGTATTGCAGGCCACTGATGATGGGGTAGTTCACTAAGTATTGCAGGCTAGCCACTGATGATGGGGTAGTTCACTAAGTATTGCAGGCTAGCCACTGATGATGGGGTAGTTCACTAAGTATTGCAGGCTAGCCACTGATGATGGGGTAGTTCACTAAGTATTGTAGGCTAGCCACTGATGATGGGGTAGTTCACTAAGTATTGCAGGCTAGCCACTGATGATGGGGTAGTTCACTAAGTATTGCAGGCTAGCTACTGATGATGGGGTAGTTCACTAAGTATTGCAGGCTAGCCACTGATGATGGGGTAGTTCACTAAGTATTGCAGGCCACTGATGATGGGGTAGTTCACTAAGTATTGCAGGCTAGCCACTGATGATGGGGTAGTTCACTAAGTATTGCAGGCTGGCCACTGATGATGTGGTAGTTCACTAAGTATTGCAGGCTAGCCACTGATGATGGGGTAGTTCACTAAGTATTGCAGGCTAGCCACTGATGATGGGGTAGTTCACTAAGTATTGCAGGCTAGCCACTGATGATGGGGTAGTTCACTAAGTATTGCAGGATAGCCACTGATCAATTTTCCACCCACGGGCTTGACCACATAATTACATTTTAACGCCTAATGAAAAAGGTCATTGATAGCCTAGGGCTTCCTCTAGCCACTGGTACCAATTTCAAATCTGTAGCACTTAGCAATCCGAGTTATTTTGGCTGAGGTTTTTGGGATTCAGGTTTTTTAGGTCCCTCCACTTTAGGGTCTAGTAACTTGCCTATAGTTATACCTATGAAACATATTTTTGTATCAAAAGAGAGCACACAGAGAGACCTATCTTTTGAGCTATATATCAAGTCCATACCATGAAGTTTGCAGAATCTACGGAGCTCTAAAGTACAAAATGCAACTGTCTTCACCACCGTGAGTCAGTATCTTGTGAGTTTCTTGTGTGGCTGTCCTTATCCGAAGTGCCTACCCATGAATGCGTCGGTTCAAATAGTTGATATTTGGCACAATCTAGGTCAGGTGCATAACAGGTGAGCATAGAGTCTTGCTCTGATTTCAAACACATTACACAAAACCTATGCAGGTACAAACATGGTGCACATTACACCTGAACACAAAGAGATTTGTTACTTGTGAACTTCGACATGTGCTCCATTTGTTGCCCAAAGAATGTCTAAGCGATACTCAATTTCATGCCATGGGTTCTTCAACATCTCTTCAGTCACCATTGCTAAAGCATCTGTTATTCTTGCCTTCAAAGTTCAATATCAGGAACTGGTGAACTCTAACACTTGGTCCTTCTACACCCCATAAAAAATGTCAAGAGGAGTAGTCTCTGGTGAACATGGTTGCCATGGTGTTGGACCATATTCACTTATGGTTGCCATGGTGTTGGCCCATATTCACTTATGGAGGCCATGGTGTTGGACTATATTCACTTATGGTTGCCATGGTGTTGGACCATATTCACTTATGGTTGCAATGGTGTTGGCTCATATTCACTTATGGTTGCCATGGTGTTGGCACATATTCACTTATGGTTGCCATGGTGTTGGACCATATTCACTTATGGTTGCCATGGTGTTGGACCATATTCACTTATGGTTGCCATGGTTTTGGCCCATATTCACTTATGTTTGCCATGGTGTTGGACCATATTCACTTATGGTTTCCATGGTGTTGGACCATATTCACTTATGGTTTCCATGGTGTTGGACCATATTCACTTATGGTTTCCATGATGTTGGACCATATTCACTTATGGTTGCCATGGTGTTGGACCATATTCACTTATGGTTGCCATGGTGTTGGACCATATTCACTTATGGTTGCCATGGTATGGTTGCCATGGTGTTGGAACATATTCACTTATGGTTGCCATGGTATGGTTGCCATGGTGTTGGAACATATTCACTTATGGTTGCCATGGTGTTGGCACATATTCACTTATGGTTGCCATGGTGTTGGACCATATTCACTTATGGTTGCCATGGTGTTGGACCATATTCACTTATGTTTGCCATGGTTTTGGCCCATATTCACTTATGTTTGCCATGGTGTTGGACCATATTCACTTATGGTTTCCATGGTGTTGGACCATATTCACTTATGGTTTCCATGGTGTTGGACCATATTCACTTATGGTTTCCATGATGTTGGACCATATTCACTTATGGTTGCCATGGTGTTGGACCATATTCACTTATGGTTGCCATGGTGTTGGACCATATTCACTAATGGTTGCCATGGTATGGTTGCCATGGTGTTGGAACATATTCACTTATGGTTGCCATGGTATTGGACCATATTCACTTATGGTTGCCATGGTGTTGGACCTTATTCACTTACTTGTTTGTTCCGAGGGGTATAAGTTCAAAACTATTTGGATTAGGGGCATATATTTTTGTCTGTTTGGTGTATCCACAAAAGAACATTTTGATGGAGTTTTGTCAAAATCTGAGAAGTTCACCTGGAGACCCCCCCCCCTCCCCCGAGGTCAGTTCACCTGGAGACCCCCCGAGGTGATTTGATATGACCCTCTTGAGAGAAAGAGAATATATACTGAACATGCAAGGGATAATGGACTCCTGTCTTGTGGGAGGAAGACACCATCTTAAGGCCTGTCCACACTGCACAAGCCATTGTGCATTATTCTGGTGCACCTCCACAGCTGCTTGCATGCCAATCAGAACAACAAATTAAAGAATTATGCAAGTGTGCGTTAAAAAGAATTTCATTCACTCGTGTCTTGGTGATGCTACAGTTGGGAACTTTGGAGCAGCTGTATACTATCCCTGGCCTGCAGCCAAACTAGCTAGCTAGAGTAGTTAGCTAGACCTACTACATAGCTAGAGAACTGGTGCCATGTTTATCTGCCCTGCATCTGCACTTCTGAAGTTCGTGCAGTCGCAACCTTCTTTGGTTCAGCCTTTCCCTCAGCTCTCTCCTCTTTCTTCTCTGCAGCTAATGTTTCCTACGCATCTGTAGGAGCTGATCAGCAAGAAAAGGATGCAAACTCCATCACAACTACAGCTACAGGATACGATTTTGACTGACTTTGGTTGACTGATTACTTTTTTTGCTTCGTACGGTTTATTTTGGTGCTAGTGGACACAACGAATGCGCATTGATGCGAATCAGCATTTTCCTCTGACTCAATGCACATCCGTTTAAGTGCAGTGTGGCGAGACCTTTAGACCTGGCCAGAAGACAGAAGGAACTGCTAGTGAAGGAGGCATTGCACATCAGCCTAGCACCAGTGTGAGTGGTTCAATGGAGACTGTGGACTGGACTTACCTGGCTGTGGGTGGCCACTCTCAAGAGCCTGAACTTGAAGCCATGCCCACCATAATTTTTCTGTATTCAGTTATTTATTAATCAAAGCACGTCTTATTTTATTATTATTCTGTTTTTTATTTGGTATTATATTTTATTTTGTTGTTAATACTCTTTTTTTTGTTTTTTTAATTGTTTTTTTTAAAATAGTTTATTTATTTATTTATTTATTATTTTATTATTATTACTATTAATAGATATATAGATATATATTTATTATTATTAGATATATTAATATTATTTTATTTGTTTATTATAAAATTGTATTATTATTATTTTATATTATATAGTATTTTGATATTTATTCTTCTATTATTATTATTACAGTATATCTTCTGTTATCCGAACCTTAAATATCCGGATCCTAGATTATCCAGACTCTCAAGTCAAGTGTCAAAGTTCATGCGTAGCACGTGAGCTTCTAGTGAGCGTGAAGCAGTGATGGGGGCCCAAGCTAGTGCAGATGCTGTTTCTCTGCCACGATTGAAGCGTAAATATTGAGTTCTAATGAGTTCTAATTAAAATGAGCTGCTGGTAGCAGCTCAAATATATAAGGTCATAGTTGAACGATGCAGTGTTGGTAAGAGCACATCTCCGCTATCAAAAAAAAAATAGATTCTCTTCAGCAGGATATGTCCAACATGAGCAGGAATAAGGAGGCAGAGGGAGTGAGGCTCGGGGGCGATAAAAAGTGTGACATGCTGTGTACATGTGGTTTAAACAGAACAGAATGGAGAGTGTGCCCGTCTCTGGGCTGATGTTTGGAGAGTGTGCCTGTCTCTGGGCTGATGTTTGGAGGGTGTGCCCGTCTCTGGGCTGATGTTTGGAGGGTGTGCCCGTCTCTGGGCTGATGTTTGGAGAGTGTGTCCATCTCTGGGCTGATGTTTGGAGGGTGTGCCCGTCTCTGGGCGGATGTTTGGAGGGTGTGCCCGTCTCTGGGCTGATGTTTGGAGAGTGTGCCCATCTCTGGGCGGATGATTGGAGGGCGTGCCCGTCTCTGGGCTGATGTTTGGAGAGTGTGCCCGTCTCTGGGCTGATGTTTGGAGAGTGTGCCCGTCTCTGGGCTGATGTTTGGAGGGTGTGCCCGTCTCTGGGCTGATGTTTGGAGGGTGTGCCCGTCTCTGGGCTGATGTTTGGAGAGTGTGTCCATCTCTGGGCTGATGTTTGGAGGGTGTGCCCGTCTCTGGGCGGATGTTTGGAGGGTGTGCCCATCTCTGGGCTGATGTTTGGAGAGTGTGCCCATCTCTGGGCGGATGATTGGAGGGCGTGCCCGTCTCTGGGCTGATGTTTGGAGTGTGCCCGTCTCTGGGCTGATGTTTGGAGTGTGCCCATCTCTGGGCTGATGTTTGGAGAGTGTGCCCGTCTCTGGGCTGATGTTTGGAGAGTGTGCCCGTCTCTGGGCTGATGTTTGGAGAGTGTGTCCATCTCTGGGCTGATGTTTGGAGGGTGTGCCCGTCTCTGGGCGGATGTTTGGAGGGTGTGTCCGTCTCTGGGCTGATGTTTGGAGAGTGTGCCCGTCTCTGGGCGGATGTTTGGAGGGCGTGCCCGTCTCTGGGCTGATGTTTGGAGAGTGTGCCCGTCTCTGGGCTGATGTTTGGAGAATGTGCCCGTCTCTGGGGTGATGTTTGGAGAGTGTGCCCGTCTCTGGGCTGATGTTTGGAGAGTGTGCCCGTCTCTGGGCGGATGTTTGGAGAGTGTGCCCGTCTCTGGGCGGATGTTTGGAGGGTGTGCCCGTCTCTGGGCGGATGTTTGGAGGGTGTGCCCGTCTCTGGGCTGATGTTTGGAGGGTGTGCCCGTCTCTGGGCGGAAGTTTTGGAGGGTGTGCCCATCTCTGGGCTGATGTTTGGAGAGTGTGCCCATCTCTGGGCGGATGATTGGAGGGCGTGCCCGTCTCTGGGCTGATGTTTGGAGAGTGTGCCCGTCTCTGGGCTGATGTTTGGAGAGTGTGCCCGTCTCTGGGCTGATGTTTGGAGGGTGTGCCCGTCTCTGGGCTGATGTTTGGAGGGTGTGCCCGTCTCTGGGCTGATGTTTGGAGAGTGTGTCCATCTCTGGGCTGATGTTTGGAGGGTGTGCCCGTCTCTGGGCGGATGTTTGGAGGGTGTGCCCATCTCTGGGCTGATGTTTGGAGAGTGTGCCCATCTCTGGGCGGATGATTGGAGGGCGTGCCCGTCTCTGGGCTGATGTTTGGAGTGTGCCCGTCTCTGGGCTGATGTTTGGAGTGTGCCCATCTCTGGGCTGATGTTTGGAGAGTGTGCCCGTCTCTGGGCTGATGTTTGGAGAGTGTGCCCGTCTCTGGGCTGATGTTTGGAGAGTGTGTCCATCTCTGGGCTGATGTTTGGAGGGTGTGCCCGTCTCTGGGCGGATGTTTGGAGGGTGTGTCCGTCTCTGGGCTGATGTTTGGAGAGTGTGCCCGTCTCTGGGCGGATGTTTGGAGGGCGTGCCCGTCTCTGGGCTGATGTTTGGAGAGTGTGCCCGTCTCTGGGCTGATGTTTGGAGAATGTGCCCGTCTCTGGGGTGATGTTTGGAGAGTGTGCCCGTCTCTGGGCTGATGTTTGGAGAGTGTGCCCGTCTCTGGGCGGATGTTTGGAGAGTGTGCCCGTCTCTGGGCGGATGTTTGGAGGGTGTGCCCGTCTCTGGGCGGATGTTTGGAGGGTGTGTCCGTCTCTGGGCTGATGTTTGGAGAGTGTGCCCGTCTCTGGGCGGATGTTTGGAGGGCGTGCCCGTCTCTGGGCTGATGTTTGGAGAGTGTGCCCGTCTCTGGGCTGATGTTTGGAGAATGTGCCCGTCTCTGGGGTGATGTTTGGAGAGTGTGCCCGTCTCTGGGCTGATGTTTGGAGAGTGTGCCCGTCTCTGGGCGGATGTTTGGAGAGTGTGCCCGTCTCTGGGCGGATGTTTGGAGGGTGTGCCCGTCTCTGGGCGGATGTTTGGAGAGTGTGCCCGTCTCTTGGCTGATGTTTGGAGAGTGTGTCCGTCTCTGGGCTGATGTTTGGAGAGTGTGCCCGTCTCTGGGCGGATGTTTGGAGAGTGTGCCCGTCACTGGGCGGATGTTTGGAGGGTGTGCCCGTCTCTGGGCGGATGTTTGGAGAGTGTGCCCGTCTCTGGGCTGATGTTTGGAGGGTGTGCCCGTCTCTGGGCTGATGTTTGGAGGGTGTGCCCGTCTCTGGGCTGATGTTTGGAGAGTGTGTCCATCTCTGGGCTGATGTTTGGAGAGTGTGCCCGTCTCTGGGCTGATGTTTGGAGGGTGTGCCCGTCTCTGGGCTGATGTTTGGAGAGTGTGTCCATCTCTGGGATGATGTTTGGAGGGTGTGCCCGTCTCTGGGCGGATGTTTGGAGGGTGTGCCCGTCTCTGGACTGATGTTTGGAGAGTGTGGCCGTCTCTGGGCGGATGTTTGGAGGGTGTGCCCGTCTCTGGGCTGATGTTTGGAGGGCGTGCCCGTCTCTGGGCTGATGTTTGGAGAGTGTGCCTGTCTCTGGGCTGATGTTTGGAGAGTGTGCCCGTCTCTGGGCTGATGTTTGGAGAGTGTGCCCGTCTCTGGGCTGATGTTTGGAGAGTGTGCCCGTCTCTGGGCTGATGTTTGGAGAGTGTGCCCGTCTCTGGGCGGATGTTTGGAGAGTGTGCCCGTCTCTGGGCGGATGTTTGGAGGGTGTGCCCGTCTCTGGGCTGATGTTTGGAGGGTGTGCCCGTCTCTGGGCGGATGTTTGGAGGGTGTGCCCGTCTCTGGGCTGATGTTTGGAGGATGTGCCCGTCTCTGGGCTGATGTTTGGAGAGTGTGTCCATCTCTGGGCTGATGTTTGGAGGGTGTGCCCGTCTCTGGGCGGATGTTTGGAGGGTGTGCCCCACTCTGGGCTGATGTTTGGAGAGTGTGCCCGTCTCTGGGCGGATGTTTGGAGGGTGTGCCCATCTCTGGGCTGATGTTTGGAGGGCGTGCCCGTCTCTGGGCTGATGTTTGGAGAGTGTGCCCGTCTCTGGGCTGATGTTTCGAGAGTGTGCCCGTCTCTGGGCTGATGTTTGGAGAGTGTGCCCGTCTCTGGGCTGATGTTTGGAGAGTGTGCCCGTCCAGGGGTGTATTTAGGGGGGGCGGGGGGCATTCGCCCCCCCTTGTATCATTCTCGCCCCCCCCCCTTGAAATTAGAGATATTTTTTTAAATAATGTCAAGAAAGGTGTAATACAAGAAAGGTGTAATAAGCTTATGATATCAGGTTCAAATGATAGGAATGTCAAACTGAGGTTCTTCTTGGTTTTCTCTGCCATACGTCCACAATCTCTTCAAGGTCGCTCTCAGAGAGTACTTCTGGTGCCTCTATAGCAATCCTCATAAGGTGAGAAAGGCTGCAGTCACTTAGAGAATTACGCAAACGAGTCTTGATCATCTTCATCTGTGAGAAGCTTCTCTCCACAGAAGCAGTAGAAACTGGAATCGATAAGCAGATGGAGGCAATCTTGTGCAAATTGGGAATATACAGTTAGTACTGCAAAAATACCTGTGGGTAAAACACTTTCGTACTCCACGCGGAAGCCCAGGGTGCACGTCCCCTTTCCGCACCATCCAGGCTCTCCGCCCCCCCCCTTATTTTTCCATATCTCAAGTTCGCCCCCCCCTTGGCTAAATTTCTGTATACAACCCTGCCGTCTCTGGGCGGATGTTTGGAGAGTGTGCCCGTCTCTGGGCGGATGTTTGGAGGGTGTGCCCGTCTCTGGGCGGATGTTTGGAGGGTGTGCCCATCTCTGGGCTGATGTTTGGAGGGTGTGCCCATCTCTGGGCGGATGTTTGGAGGATGTGCCCGTCTCTGGGCGGATGTTTGGAGAGTGTGCACGTCTCTGGGCTGATGTTTGGAGAGTGTGTCCGTCTCTGGGCTGATGTTTGGAGAGTGTGCCCGTCTCTGGGCGGATGTTTGGAGAGTGTGCCCGTCTCTGGGCGGATGTTTGGAGGGTGTGCCCGTCTCTGGGCTGATGTTTGGAGAGTGTGCCCGTCTCTGGGCTGATGTTTGGAGAGTGTGCCCGTCTCTGGGCTGATGTTTGGAGGGTGTGCCCGTCTCTGGGCTGATGTTTGGAGAGTGTGCCCGTCCCTGGGCGGATGTTTGGAGGGTGTGCCCGTCTCTGGGCGGATGTTTGGAGGGTGTGCCCGTCTTGGAGAGTGTGTCCATCTCTGGGCTGATGTTTGGAGGGTGTGCCCGTCTCTGGGCTGATGTTTGGAGAGTGTGCCCGTCCCTGGGCGGATGTTTGGAGGGTGTGCTCGTCTCTGGGCTGATGTTTGGAGAGTGTGCCCGTCTCTGGGCGGATGTTTGGAGGGTGTGCCCATCTCTGGGCGGATGTTTGGAGGGTGTGCCCATCTCTGGGCGGATGTTTGGAGGGTGTGCCCGTCTCTGGGCTGATGTTTGGAGAGTGTGCCTGTCTCTGGGCTGATGTTTGGAGAGTGTGTCCATCTCTGGGCTGATGTTTGGAGGGTGTGCCCGTCTCTGGGCGGATGTTTGGAGGGTGTGCCCGTCTCTGGGCTGATGTTTGGAGAGTGTGCCTGTCTCTGGGCGGATGTTTGGAGGGTGTGCCCGTCTCTGGGCTGATATTTGGAGGGCGTGCCCATCTCTGGGCTGATGTTTGGAGAGTGTGCCCGTCTCTGGGCTGATGTTTGGAGAGTGTGCCCGTCTCTGGGCTGATGTTTGGAGAGTGTGCCCGTCTCTGGGCTGATGTTTGGAGAGTGTGCCCGTCTCTGGGCGGATGTTTGGAGGGTGTGCCCGTCTCTGGGCGGATGTTTGGAGGGTGTGCCCGTCTCTGGGCTGATGTTTGGAGAGTGTGTCCATCTCTGGGCTGATGTTTGGAGGGTGTGCCCGTCTCTGGGCGGATGTTTGGAGTGTGTGCCCGTCTCTGGGCTGATGTTTGGAGAGTGTGCATCTCTGGGCTGATGTTTGGAGGGTGTGCCCGTCTCTGGGCGGATGTTTGGAGGGCGTGCCCGTCTCTGGGCTGATGTTTGGAGAGTGTGCCCATCTCTGGGCGGATGTTTGGAGGGTGTGCCCATCTCTGGGCTGATGTTTGGAGGGCGTGCCCGTCTCTGGGCTGATGTTTGGAGAGTGTGCCCGTCTCTGGGCGGATGTTTGGAGAGTGTGCCCGTCTCTGGGCGGATGTTTGGAGGGTGTGCCAGTCTCTGGGCGGATGTTTGGAGAGTGTGCCCGTCTCTGGGCTGATGTTTAGAGAGTGTGTCCGTCTCTGGGCTGATGTTTGGAGAGTGTGTCCGTCTCTGGGCTGATGTTTGGAGAGTGTGCCCGTCTCTGGGCGGATGTTTGGAGGGTGTGCCCGTCTCTGGGCTGATGTTTGGAGAGTGTGCCCGTCTCTGGGCTGATGTTTGGAGAGTGTGCCCGTCTCTGGGCGGATGTTTGGAGGGTGTGCCCATCTCTGGGCGGATGTTTGGAGAGTGTGCCCGTCTCTGGGCGGATGTTTGGAGAGTGTGTCCATCTCTGGGCTGATGTTTGGAGGGTGTGCCCGTCTCTGGGCTGATGTTTGGAGAGTGTGCCCGTCCCTGGGCGGATGTTTGGAGGGTGTGCCCGTCTCTGGGCTGATGTTTGGAGAGTGTGCCCATCTCTGGGCGGATGTTTGGAGGGTGTGCCCGTCTCTGGGCGGATTTTTGGAGGGTGTGCCCGTCTCTGGGCGGATGTTTGGAGGGTGTGCCCGTCTCTGGGCTGATGTTTGGAGAGTGTGCCAGTCTCTGGGCGGATGTTTGGAGAGTGTGCCTGTCTCTGGGCTGATGATGTGTGGAGAGTGTGTCCGTCTCTGGGCTGATGTTTGGAGAGTGTGCCTGTCTCTGGGCTGATGTTTGGAGGGCGTGCCCGTCTCTGGGCTGATGTTTGGAGAGTATGCCCGTCTCTGGGCGGATGTTTGGAGAGTGTGCCTGTCTCTGGGCTGATGATGTTTGGAGAGTGTGTCCGTCTCTGGGCTGAGGAGAGTGTGCCTGTCTCTGGGCTGATATTTGGAGGGCGTGCCCGTCTCTGGGCTGATGATGTTTGGAGAGTGTGTCCGTCTCTGGGCTGATGTTTGGAGAGTGTGCCCATCTCTGGGCTGATGTTTGGAGGGTGTACCCGTCTCTCGCTGATGTTGTGCGAGAAAGAGTCCAACTGCATGAGAAGTTGTATGGGACACCATCAGATTTGTCTGGAGCTGGTCTGGCAGTGGAGGCTCAGCAAGAAGCATGGAATTCGTAATTTGTTACTTCAAGGGGAGAAATTATCCTCAAACAAGGAGGGTGATCTCCTCTTTGGCTGGATGTGTTGAAGAGCACCAGCTTACTCACAATCAGATCTTTAATTGTGATGGAACTGGAACCAACTTGTGATGGAACTGGAACCAACTTGTGATGGAACTGGAACCAACTTTCGTCTGTTACCAGCAAAGACATTTGCTGCTTCTTGTGAACAATCAGCAGCTGATGGGAGGAAGAAGAGCAAAGAGCAAGTCACCATCCATGCTGGTGCAGATGCCAGCTCAGTGCCAAAGCAAAACGTCCTAGATGTTTCAGACGTTTGCAGATGGGGCTTGTTACCTGTGCAGTATCAGGCCAGAAGAATGCATGGACGTCCTCTCAGATTTCCTACACATGGTGCCATGATCCTACCTTGGAAGAGAAAGCTGTTTTGGTGTCGGAGAACTTACCAATGATGATGGAAAGATTACTGCCCAATACATGCCACTAAATGCCATCCTTGATCCAACCTATGGGTATGGACTTGAAGCACTCAAACGTCGATACAGGAAGAAATGGTTGAGAGGACTCCTGAAGAAGAGGAAGAAAATGGTGAGTCTGTTGTGGACTTTCTGAAGTCAAGGTTGGGGCAGATCTTGTTGCCGAGTCTTGGGATGAAATTGAGGCATACACAATACAAAACAGGAGGAAGATCTTCGCCCTCCAGCCATCAGGTCAGAGCAAAGAAGGTGGCAGTTGAGCAGATGTGATGTTGAAAATGATGATGTGGGAGAATTCCTCAATGATTTCCAGGAGTAGGGATGTAGCAAGGATAAAGATGAGATCCACCCCTGTCTAAAGAGCGATGCCAATGATCCCGGCTTCAGGCTAAAGTCAGATGAAATCTGTGACTATGTTGCTCCAGAACCAGTGCACAAGGACGATGTAGATGAACCAGAATAATCACGCACAATGTCTGCCCAGTAACAAATTCAGCTGCAGCTCATGTTGACAAAGTGGCTTACATATCAACCAGAAACTAACAAGTACAACGTGTGCACACTGAGAAAACTCCGTGCCTTAGCATCCATAAACGAAGTAGAGGACTTTGATGAAGATGCTAGCCAGTACATGAAAGGATTTATAAGTACAGTCCTGTAGAAACATTGTGATCATGTGTATGCAAAAAAATGTATTACATTTTTCTGAACTTTTCCCATATCAGAACAAAATTTTAGGACATCTGTGGCCAAAGGGGGTCGGGTAAGTGAGGCTGTCCTGTAGTAGCTATTTATTATATTATTTTTTCCCTTCCACATCCAGTTCCCGTGTGGTTCACGTGCTGGAGGCGTGTGCCAGGGTGTGGTTTTATCACATGGTGAATAGCTAGCTAAGCTAATGTGTCTTAACATCTGATGAAGGCTAAAGCAGCTAGTCGAAAAGTCAAGTAAAATTCAAGTGGTTTTTGCAATACATACATACTCGCATCAGACACCATCAGCGGCTAACACCTCAAACTAAACAACTATATTAGTATACATATATACTCACATCAGACACCATCAGCAGCTAACATCTCAAACTAGTGTTTCATACAGGGGGGGGGTCGCCCCCTCTCCCAGCCAGAGTTCCCCCCCCCCCCCCCCCCCAGGATTTTCAAAAATTAAATAGTATAGCGTGCTAAAAGTGGGCGATGCTAAGCTGGATACTTCGCCCCCCCCCCCCCCCCGAACCAAAAATCCTGTATGAAACCCTGATTAGTATACATATATACTAGCATCAAACACCATCAGCGCAGCCCACAATTGTCATTCATTAGTGCAAGCTCATACAGTGACTGGCATAGCAACATTTAACTGGAATAACGTACCTATCATCATGGACATCTCCATTCCTTTATTCTGTGTTGCTAAATTCAACACCTCCTTCCCTGGCTCCTGGGTGGCTTCTGCGGGCTTAGTCTTGCAACTGGCAGCAACAACAATAACAACCAAATATTAGTGCCATAAACTCTGGTAGTTTAGAATATCAAGTCTAGCTACAGTGCAGGTGTTGGCTCATCGCAAACTGCCTTTTATTAGGCATCAAATGTATGCAGGGATTTATCCAGGGGAACATGGGAAATGTGTGCGGGGATTTATCCAGGGGAACATGGGAAATGTATGCAGGGATTTATAATCCGGGGGGACATGGGAAATGTGTGCAGGGATATATCCAGGGAACATGGGAAATGTGTGCAGGGATTTATCCGGGGGAACATGGGAAATGTATGCAGGGATTCATCTGGGGGGACATGGGAAATGTGTGCGGGGATTTATCCAGGGGAACATGGGAAATGTATGCAGGGATTTATAATCCGGGGGGACATGGGAAATGTGTGCAGGGATATATCCAGGGAACATGGGAAATGTGTGCAGGGATTTATCCGGGGGAACATGGGAAATGTATGCAGGGATTCATCTGGGGGAACATGGGAAATGTATGCAGGGATTTATCCAGGGGAACATGGGAAATGTATGCAGGGATTTATAATCCGGGGGGACATGGGAAATGTGTGCAGGGATATATCCAGGGAACATGGGAAATGTGTGCAGGGATTTATCCGGGGGAACATGGGAAATGTATGCAGGGATTCATCTGGGGGAACATGGGAAATGTATGCAGGGATTTATCCGGGGGAACATGGGAAATGTATGCAGGGATTTATCCGGGGAACACGGGAAATGTGTTGATCTTATGGAAAAGAATGCTGAGTGCTGGTTGGGGGCTACCACTTTCTGGGTTTCATTTAGAAAATTGTAAGGAGATTTTAAGGGGGGGGCTGATGGTTAAAGATGTGACAAAGTTTCACAATCACCATCTGGGGGGTCGGCGTATGCTTGAATGTGTGTGTGTATGTTGTGTGTGCAGGGTTTCATACAGGATTTTGAGTTTTGAGAGGGGGGGGGAACTCTGAAGTTTGGTGTTGACGTGGAGGGGGGTGTATAGCACATAACTAGGGGGGTCTGGGGGCAATTAAAAAAAAGATGCTCTGAGATTGATTCTGAGGCATTTCTGGGTGTACTAGTAGTCGGTTCTAAAAGGAAGTCTACACAGCCAGACTCAGTTTTATTTGGTTGTGAAGGGGGGCGGAGTTTCATACTACTTTGAATTCCTTTATTAATGCACTTTAACCCTTAGACCGCTTTAGCTGTTATTGTTAAAAATACCCCAGACGCTGTGGCGGTTTCCTCCCCAATAACGCCGTTTTTTAATTAATCAAAAAACCACCGATTTTTAATCAACGCCTTTTTTTGTCGGTCGGCTGATTTATCACCAGATCTAGGCAGGATGCAAGTCGATCATTACCATTTACAGAACTCGAAGCCCTAAAGAAGTAAAGCTTCTCCAAAGTAAGTTGAGTACTTTGATATTAGTTATTGGGTCAGTTTAGCTTGTGTATAGGCTTCTGCCAACTAGCTAGCTAGCAATGGAGAATTAGCGCTATCTCTGGGATGAACTAAAGGTTCCTAGTTACAGATACTGTGTAGTGTAGATAGCTATGCTAAGCTAGACACGCTAATTATAGGCTTCTGCCAACTAGCTAGATAGCTATGGAGTATTAGCGCTATCTCTGGGATGAACTAAAGGTTCCTAGTTACAGATACTGTGTAGTGTAGATAGCTAAGCTAGACACAATAAGCGCTAGCTCCTTCTAGTATTTAGAACTGTTGTACAGAGATACAAACACTAGCTTGTCTATAGGCTTCTGGCATCTAGCTATGGAATATTAGCCTCTGAGATAAACAAAGGGTTCCTAGCTACAGCTGCTGTGTAGTGTAGATAGCTATGCTAAGCTAGACACGCTAATTATAGGCTTCTGCCCAACTAGCTAGATAGCTATGGAGTATTAGCGCTATCTCTGGGATGAACTAAAGGTTCCTAGTTACAGATGCTGTGTAGTGTAGATAGCTAAGCTAGACACAATAAGCGCTGGCCATATGTTAGCTCCTTCTAGTATTTAGAACTGTTGTACAGAGATAGAAACACTAGCTTGTCTATAGGTTTCTGGCATCTAGCTAGCTAGCTATGGAATATTAGCTAGCTAGCTAGCTATGGAATATTAGCGCTATCTCTGAGATAAACAAAGGGTTCCTAGCTACAGCTGCTGTGTAGTGTAGATAGCTACGCTAAGCTAGATACGCTAAGCTAGATACACTAAGGGCTGGCTGTATGTTAGCTCCTCTGGTCTGTTTTACGTAGAGAGAAACACTAAGCGCTGGCATTTTCTTATCTCCTACTGATATTTTGTGCTCTAGCACTGCTAAATACCAGCAGGAGCTATATAGGAAAATGCCAGATCATAGTTTAGCTCATGAACTAACCTATCATTATTACTTCATTGTATACTTTGTGGATATCATTATAGTGATGAAGATATAGTCTGATTAGACTGCTGGAGCTGGAAGAGGTCTGGCTGACAGTTGCACTGCTGGAACTGGAAGAGATACTGCTAGCGGCACTACAAACCCTAACACAACCAACACCACCCTCCACCAACACCACCACTATCAACACCACCATCCACAGCACCAATAGCATCATGTCACTACCACTATAACCTATCCATCAAAATCTTCATCACTGTCTTCAGCATCTAATAATCTTATAACATCATCTATATCTGTCCATCATTTGTAACTTACTTCAGGGTACTTGCCTACTTCAAAGAATATCTAAAAACAAAACACAACAGCCAACTAGCTGTCTGTATCCTATGTCAAAAGAAGAATAACAGATCTTTCAGATCAACTACAGCTGTAAGAATAAGCAGCTGCTGCAATAAACCAATAAATGCTAATCTAAATCAATTACAACGCTCTTCAATGTACTTGCCTACTTAAAAAAATGTTTTTAAAAAACATACAACAGCCAGCTAGCTATCGGTATACTTTCTCAAAAGAACAAGAACAGATCTCTCAGATAAAATACAAAGTGCAGCTGTAAGAATAAGCAGCTACGCAACAAACGCTAATAAAAATTTACATATTTAGGAGTGTGTATATACCACGTGTATATACCACCAGCGTGTGAGAGTAGATTTCAATTGGCGTGTATAGACGCCACCAGGGTCTAAGAGTTAATAGAGTATTGTTAAGGAAAAGAAACCTTTTTAGGAGGGGGGGGATAAACTGGTCTTTGGGGAGATCCCAGTGCTCCCCTCCCCCTAAATGATGAAACCCTGGGGTGTGTGTGGACTCCCGTTTGTTTTTGGTTGGCTGAGGTGGCTTCTGCCTGGATATACTTGAGGACTATAATGTGGAACTAACAGTTGACACAAGGTT
The DNA here is from genome assembly GCA_028752905.1 of Cladorhizidae sp. MBARI D1340-BT2. Classification (NCBI taxonomy): domain Eukaryota; kingdom Metazoa; phylum Porifera; class Demospongiae; order Poecilosclerida; family Cladorhizidae; species Cladorhizidae sp. MBARI D1340-BT2. The sequence continues at coordinate 47,157,013 of JAQNBH010000009.1, read as the reverse complement.
GAAGGTAAACTGGTGTGTAGAAATGATCCGTGTGATCTATTTATAGAAGAGAACAATACTAGGCACTGACATCATCATATTATTGAGGGGTATATAAATTGAAGCACAGAGAGAACAAAACATAAAAATGGATATTCGTTCGTATTTCAGGAGTGCATCCAAGTCTTCGGTAGTTTCTAGCTCTAGTTGATTCTGAGGATGAGTCTGAGATGATGTACAGCCCCCTCCTAAGAAGTATTGCTCAAGTTCTACTTCTAAACCACCTTCCAAGTCAGGATCTGGTATCAGGAGACAACAAAAAGTGGGAAGAAACTTTTCCCTGGTTAGAGTTTGGGGAACATTTACAGGGTGCATTCTGAAAATTATGCAAAAAGGGTGAAAGATCTCTTCAGAGGACTGCTGGGGCCATTCACTGACTGGAAGAAGGTGACTCAGAAAATGAAATCAATTTAAAAAAAGAAGTGAAGTGCGCCTTCTACCTGTCAATTGGATGTGGAAGCTGATGGAGCTAGAAGAGAAGGATCTATTATCAGCTTCAAAATGTTGGAGAGCAGCAAAGATTACAAATTGGAAGGTGATCAAAGCTCTAATCCAATGCACTCACTTTCTAGCTCATCAGCACATCGCACATACTACTAACTTTGACAAACTAGTTGAATTGATAGCGAGTTGTGGTGGAGAGACTCTTCAAACTTTTCTTGACAGAGCTGGAAGAAATGCAACGTACACCTCAAAAATGGCTGTAGTAGAGTTTGTGAATGCTCTTGGAACATGGGTGGAAGAGTCTCTACTCAAGCGGCTTCATAAGGCACCCTTTTTTTAGCATCATGGCTGATGAATGCACTGATGTTACTACCATAGAGGAGCTGACAATTTGTTGTCATTGGGTGGAGAGAGGTGTACCAGAAGAACACTTCATTGAAATGTTACCCTTGAAGAAAGCTAATGCTGAAAGTATCTATTCTGCTTTAGTGGAGTACTGCAAGGAAAAGAACATTCAGTTGGGAAGGCTTATAGGAATGGGATTTGATGGAGCTGCTACTTTCTCAGGTGACAGAACAGGAGTTCAAAGAAGGTTGAAAGGACTCTCACCTCTAGACAAGCGCGGTGCGCCATTTCATAGCCAGATTGGAGAGGATATATATTGGTAATTACTGGCATGAAATGTGTGCAACAAGTGAGTGTATGGTAAGGGGTCGTATAAATAGGTAAGGGGTTGTACGTAACAATGTTATATAGTAGTTATGAGAGTCATCATTCTCTACTTCCCCCCAAGTCCGTTATCGTGCGGACTGAGGAGGATGACTGGCCATAACGATATATGGGCTTTGGTCCTCTCTTGCTGCGTCTTAGACCAGGGGGTGGTATTGGGGGCTTTGGTAGGTTGAAAGCGGGCATCTTGGCCAGGTCTGTAGGGGCTGTTTGCACTGGGCGATGTGGTAGGGTGGGTGTTCGGGCCACGGCGGCGTAGGAGCGTCGGTTGGCAGGGGTAGACAGTTGGGGGGGCTTGTCTTGGGCCGGGGTTGCTTCCTTGGGTGGCTGGGATGGTGGTAGTATCTGGGGGGGAATATGGGGTGGGGGGGTGGTTGGTAAGTTATATTGGATTGGAGGGGTGGTGGGGATCCTGGGTGTGGGTGTGAATGGTTGCGGGTGAGGGGGAGTGGGCAGTAGGGCTGGTATGTCCCGCTGGAGGGGGTGGACATAAGTTTGGGTGGGTGGTATGTGGTTCTTGGCTTGGTTGCGCTGGGTAGGTTGGGCGGTCGGTTGGGGTGGTGGGTTGTGGCGTCTGAGAAAACGTCTGTTCCGTCGTGTGATGCGGTCGGAGCCGTCCATCCGTACTTGGTATTGATGGTACTGGAGCACTTCCACTACCACTCCTGTGTTGTCCCACTTCGTTGGGTGACGGCCAGTCTGGTTTTGTATGATGACCCTGTCACCACAACGAAGGGGGGAGAGGCCGTGGGTGTGCTCGTCCCATCGTGCTCGTCCTGCGGTTTGGCGGCGATTGATGGCTTGGTCCCTGTGGTGGAGGCGATCAGAAGGTTGATGTGTGTCCTGTAGGCGTGTAGGGATTGCTGGGAGGAGGTCTCTGGTGGGTCTGCCGAAGAGGCTTATGGCAGGGGACATCTTCGTGTCTGGGTTGGGGCAGTTGCGGTACACGAGCAGTGCCTTGTGAAAGGAGTTCAGGAGTGATCCGCCTGGTCCTGTGTTGCCCGCGATAAGGCGTTTGGTTGTCTTCACAGCCACCTCGGCTCTGCAATTTGCATGTGGGTGGTAGGCCGAGGTGATGCGATGGTGGACACCCCATGTGGCCAGGAATTCCCTAGTGGAGTGGGCGGCAAACTCCGGGCCGCCGTCTGAGGTGAGGGTGGTTGGTATCCCGAATGTTGAGAAGGTGTCTCGAAGTGTTGATGTGAGGCCTGTGGCTCCGTTGTGGGCTTGGGAGACGATGGGCCATCCAGAGTATCGATCGACCAGCACCAAGTACGCGGATCCCTCGTGATGGAAATAGTCCGCGCAGAGGTGCTGGAAGGGGTACTCTGGATCCTCTGGTGTTGTTGATGGCATTGCCGGCTGAGAGGGGGCATTGCTGTTGCATGTGCTGCAGCTGTTGCGGGTAGCCGCAATGTCGGCGGTGATACCTGGCCAGTATAGAGATGATGAGGCCCGGGCCATCATGCTGCTGATGCCCTGGTGTGCAGCGTGGAGGGCGGTGAGGCAGGTGGGGCGGAGGCAGGTGGGGATGATCACCCGCTTGCCGTGGCACATGACGCCGTCTATGACTGAGAGGCTTGGGAATATTCCGAAGTAGCTCCGGATGGCCGCTGGTAGCATGTTCCTGTCATTGGGCGGTCCTCCCTCGACGTAGTATAGTAGGTCTTGGAGGTTTGGGTCGGCGGCTGTGGCGATCTGGAGCTGCTCCCAGTCAATGGGTATGGATGATATGGCTGAGCAGATTGCTGAGGAGAGTCCTTGGTCGGTGTGGGTGGCAGCAGTTACTGTGTGGATGTCTGCAACTGACGAGTTGGGGCTCCCTGGGCACGCCAAGCTTGGGTTAGCGATGTCGTCGGGCAGATGTAGTGGGGGGGGTGTCCTGGTCCCGGATGGGTGGCGTGAGAGGGCGTCGCTGGTGTGGTTTCTCACGCCGGGGATGTACACCATCCGGAACCGGTACCGGAGTGTCTTCTCCTTCAAGTTGCGTAGTCGTGGATTTGAAATATCCTCGAGGCAGCGATCGCCGAATAACTTGAGGAGGGGCTTGTGGTCGACTGCCACTATAAGGTCGTTGCACCCCAGGACGAAATATCGGGCCTTGTCCAAGGCGTCTGCGACTGCCAGTGCCTCGCCCTCTACCGGAGCATATCGAGACTCAGCTGAGTGGGTGAAGCGCGAGCCCACCAGGGTGACGCGCCAACCGTCCTGGCAGCAGAACAAGTCACGGGTCGGGCACTGGCAGTGTTTCTGGAACAACCAGAACCCGATCCCGCTCTTGCTCCAATCCGTGGCCAGGCAGGTTGGGCGGTCTTTGTCAAATATCTCGACACCAGCCCTGATGCGCTCGCATATGTGGAGTTTTGATGAGGAGAATGCGTCTTCCAGCTCGTTGGTCCATGCGAAGTGGGTGGATGGTTTGAGGAGGGCGCGGAAGGGTAGCATGGCAGGTGTCATGGCGAACACGTATGACACCTGGTTCACCAGCCCGAACCACGCGCGGATGTCAGTGATGCTGGTGGGCGTGGGGAAGTTCGAAATGGAGTCAAGGTATTAGGGGGCTGGTCGTACTTCTGTCGGTGTGATTTCAAATCCGGCAAACTCCACAGTGTCTTTGGCAAAGTGGAATTTGCTCGGGTTGAGTGTTATCCCGTTCACGGCGCAGATATGTAGCCACTCAGTCGCCTGGTGGAATGCCCCCGTGATGTCGTCGGACCAGAGGAGTACGTCGTCGATGCACTTTGTCTTCGACGTCACGGTGGCGACGAGGGCATCATACCTGGCCGTGTACGCATCACCTGATGCAATGTAGCCCTGTGGGGCGGTTCGGTATCTGTACCTGCCCCAGGGGGTTATAAAGGTCGTGTAGTGGCGATCCCGTTCTTCGAGGAGGACTGAATGATAACCGTTCCAGGCATCAAGGGTGGTCTTTTTGGTGTTGCCTGGAACGGCTCGTGCCTGGTGGAAGGGGGATGCACAGTGGTGGGTCTCCCGGGTGGCGTGTTGGTTTAGGGGCTGGAAGTTAATGGTCCTCCTGAGCGACCCGTTCTTCTTGGTGCATATCACCATTCTGTGGCACCAAGTGACGGGTGTACCCAGGGGGACCTTTTCCAGTACACCCAGGCGGACATCCCGGTCCAGGCCCGCCTTGACTTCGGCCTGCCAGTGGACTGGGATGTCAATAGGGGAGTGGCATGGCTTGGGGATTGCGGAGGGGTTGATGCACAGGGAGAGTGGGGGACCAGACATCATGGGGAGGGGTTGGTGCTCACAGACGTTGAACGCACTTGCTGCATAGAGGCCCAGCAAGTGACGTTCAAGTCTGTGGCGATTGGCCTCAGTGCCAGGGAAGGGCAGGGAGGTTGGTCGGTCTGGGGGTGGTGCTCTTGTTGGGCATGAGCACGGTCTATGGTTATGGCCACTCACCGCTGGCATCACGATAGGTCCTGGGGGTCTGGTCTGTAGCCTTGGTCCAGGATCGGTCGGGGTTGCCGGTTGTCTGGTCAATGGTGGCGCAGATGGCAGGTCAGCTTGCAGGTGGGGTGCGGGCTGGCCTGGGGTCGCCCATGTGCCCGTGCCGTTTCCCGGGGGTGGTGTCGGCGTGCAGAGGGGGAATCCCGTGGCAACCAGCCCAAGGTCAGTGCATGTGGCCAGGCTTAGGTATAGCTTCGTGGCCAGCGGGCTGAAGTACACCATCTGTCTCGTACCTCGCCCTGAAGTGGTTGAAGTGATACGCAGCAATGCTGCTCCGAGGATGGGTAGGTTATTGCCGGATGCTGAGCTCATTACGAGTGTCCCTGGGATGAGGTCTGTCTCCTTGAGCTGTAGGTCTGTCAGGAGTTGTGGGCCCGCCAGACAGCTTTGGCATCCCGTGTCAGCGAGTGCTGTGGTGACGACATTGTGTCGCTCTATCCTCAGGGTGTGTCCGTGAGCCCTAAAGTCCTCCTTGTATGATGAGACTTTCACCTCTATGGTTGGTTGGGGTGGGGAGTGGCGTTGGGTCCAGGTGCTGGTGCTGGAGTTCCATGACTGATGGGGCAGTGTGCCTTCGGACATCGTGCTGACGTGTTCGGAGACGGAGCTCTCCTGCTCGGAAGTCCTCTGCAGCACTGTGCGGCATAGTGGTTTTGGCGACCGCAGGATGAGCATGTGGATCCGAAGGCAGGGCATCGCGTCCTGCGTACGGCAGTCCTCTCTCTCTCGCCGTGGCCCTGGCGGCCGCAGAAACCGCACGTGATCCTTTGGCCGGTAGGGCTGGTTGGGTATTTGGCGATGTTTGCCTGCCCTCGATGGGGGGTGGTCTGTGTCTTCTGGAGGGTGCGAGCTGGTGCGGACCGCCGTTGCTGGCGATGGTATCCGCTCAGGAGGGCATCCTCGCTGTCCACTTCATCATCCAGGGCGCTTGCCGACGTTGGTGTGGTGATGGACACTGCCGATCGCTTGCCTGCAGCCCTCACCTCCACAAAGCGGATCGTCTCCTCCACCGTCATTGCCTGGTTGGGATCCTTTAGCAGGTCAGTCTGGATCTCTGCATCGGCCAGACCGACGCAGAGCTGATCTGCTACCCGTTGTTCACCCTGGTTGTTCACGTGCTCGCACTCCGCACACTCCATGGTAAAGCAGCACACCTCCGCCTGACCGCGGAGTCTCGCTGCAAAGGACCGGATGGGTTCTCCTCGGTCCTGTACCATCCTGGAGAGGGCAACCCTGGCCACCTTAGGGTTCTCCTCCCGCACAGCGAGGCCCCTGATCGCCTTCAATAGGTCTGCTTCGGGGAGCGACTCGATCGGTAAAGGGCCAACCACGTTGCGGGTGACATCCCGTCTCAGCTTGGGGTCCAGACACTCCAGGAGTTGGATGGAGACGTCAGACCCAGTAAGGCGTACGGCCAGGGAGTATGCCCTCCACCTGGTGATGAAATACTGCCAACCTTCAGTGGTCCTCCAGGCTGATATCTCCGGGCGGCGGACAGGCGTGGGCTTCGCTTTGGTAGCCTGACTGTGCACCAGTATGTGCCCATTGAGGACGGCCGCTGTTACTGCTGGGTCCAGTCCCTCGGACATGGCGTACTCGCAGCCAGGGTACGGGCAGTTAACTGCCATGGGGTCGGTGGGCGTCAGCGAAAACGAATGCTCTCTCTACCAACACTCTTGTTGGCAAGGCTAGATGTCTAATAGAGGCTAGACACTCACTTGTTGCACGCATAGACAAGCGCGGTGCGCCATTTCATAGCCAGATTGGAGAGGATATATATTGGTAATTACTGGCATGAAATGTGTGCAACAAGTGAGTGTATGGTAAGGGGTCGTATAAATAGGTAAGGGGTTGTACGTAACAATGTTATATAGTAGTTATGAGAGTCATCATTCTCTAACCTCGTGCATTGTTTGTCCACTGTCGCTGTCATGTCCTTCAACTGGCTTCTGTGCAAGCTGCTAATGCTACACCAGGTATCAAGCATGTCTACACTACTCTGATGACGTTATGGAAGTTCTTTCTTTACTCCCCAAAACGTGCAGAGTCATTAAAGGAGATTCAGAAAGTACTAGATCTTCCAGAGCTCAAGATTGTGAAACCGTCAGACACGCTGGCTTGCACATGAGAGTTGTGTCAAAGAAGTAAAGCTAGTTACAGCTCAATAGTTCTTGCTCAAGATTGAAAATATATATGAAACATCACATGAACCAGAAGCTCTTGGGCTAAGTAAAGCCCTTTCTAGTCGCTCCACAATAGCAGCAATGTACCTACTTGACTACATTCTTCCTCAAGTGGAAAAGCTTAGCCGTGCCTTACAGACCGCACCTGGACCTCTCCCTTATTTCTGTCTAGTGGATGCTACTCTTAATTCACTTGATGATGCTATACTGCCTCCAGCAAATTGTGTTTTATAGCTACAAGATGCAAGAGAAGAGTTAAAAGCAGAAACAGGTATTGAAGTCACTCATTTATGTATGTTCTTTTCAAGAAAGAGTGGGCAAGCCTTTTATCAGCCTCATCAAAGATAACATATCCAGCAGGTTTAGATCCTCAAAAGATGTGTTATCAGCATTCAGTATTTTTGATCCGAAGAGTGTGCCCAGCCTCTCTACTCATGAGCTACCTTTATATGGAGACCGTTCAATTCAAACTCTCATTGGACAGTTTGGGAGAGATTTACCAGCTAAATCATTGGAAGGAACTGAATTTGAGAAAGCAGCCATTCTCTCTTCTGACCTCAGCACAGAGTGGACGTATCGTCAGCTCCTTATTAAGCAGCCAAAAGATGATGCATCCAGGAATTACTCACCAATGACATGCTTATAGCATTATTCCCCAATCTACATAAACTGGCGACCATATGCTTGTCTATTCCCGTTTCTACAGCATCAGCGGAACGAAGTTTCTCAGACATGAAATTAATAAAGAATCGCTTTCGTAACCGCTTAACTGAACTTAGCCTGTCCAACTTAATGAAAATTGTCATTGAACCTCTCGAAAAACTCACTGATAGTGATTTGGAAGAAATTGTTGACGTGTGGAGTAAAAAAAGGTAGACGGATTGCTGTGTAAACTCATTCAGATTCTTACCTCATTACATATGCATACTCTCACTGCTCATGCACTCTGTCAAGCACTTATCAACATCAATAATGAATTTTAATAATACAATTTCCAAGGGGGGAGGGGCAAAAAGGTTCCAAGGGGAGGCAGCTGCCGGCACCCGCTTGCCCCCCCCCCCACCCCTAAATGAAACCATGACTTTAGCCACACCCTATGATGGGTGTGGCCTAACACTTTACAACTCTTTCTCAATTTTTAGGTCTGTATGGCAAGGGAAGCTTTCCTAGTCGGTGTTGCAAGGGAAGCTTTCCTAGTCGGTGTTGCAAGGGAAGCTTTCCTCGTCGGTGTTGCAAGGGAAGCTTTCCTCGTCGGTGGGTGTTGCAAGGGAAGCTTTCCTAGTCGGTGTTGCAAGGGAAGCTTTCCTAGTCGGTGTTGCAAGGGAAGCTTTCCTAGTCGGTGTTGCAAGGGAAGCTTTCCTAGTCGGTGTTGCAAGGGAAGCTTTCCTCGTCGGTGTTGCAAGGGACGCTTTCCTAGTCGGTGTTGCAAGGGAGTTTTTGTAAGGCCTCTCCACAGGCACAATTCAAAGTGCATTGGTCGTGTTCACACTGAATTCAAATTAGAAAAATGCGGGTCCACTCGATAAGTGGTTTGAGTTGAAAAATTAAAGAACTACACGAGTGTGTTGAAAAGAACTTCATTCACTCGCGTCGGCGATGGCTGTGGGAACTAGCTGTAAGCTTTAGCCAAACTGGCTAGCCAGAGTAGCTAGCTAGACTACCTACACAGCTAGAGAACTGTTGCTACGTTGATACGTCCTGAATCGGGACTTCTGAAGTTCGTTGGTGCAACCTTTCCCTCACTCTCTCAGCTACAGTACATGATTTTGACAGACTTTGTCAGGGACTGATTATTTTTGCTTCGTACGGTTTATTTTGGTGTTAGTGTGGACCCGACCAATGCATCGACTTTAAGAGTGTTTTCCAAGGACCCAACGTGAATTAATGCATATTAGTTTAATTGAAGTGTGGACAGGCCTTCACAGTCAACTATCCCCACAGCTGACTATCCCCACAGCTGACTATCCCTACAGCTGGCTATCCCCACAGCTGGCTATCCCCACAGCTGGCTATCCCCACAGCTGGCTATCCCCACAGCTGACTATCCCCACAGCTGGCTATCCCCACAGCTGACTATCCCCACAGCTGCCTATCCCTACAGCTGGCTATCCCCACAGCTGGCTATCCCCACAGCTGACTATCCCCACAGCTGGCTATCCCCACAGCTGGCTATCCCCACAGCTGACTATCCCCACAGCTGGCTATCCCCACAGCTGACTATCCCCACAGCTGACTATCCCCACAGCTGACTATCCCCACAGCTGACTATCCCCACAGCTGGCTATCCCCACAGCTGACTATCCCCACAGCTGACTATCCCCACAGCTGGCTATCCCCACAGCTGGCTATCCCCACAGCTGGCTATCCCCACAGCTGACTATCCCCACAGCTGGCTATCCCCACAGCTGGCTATCCCCACAGCTGGCTATCCCCACAGCTGGCTATCCCCACAGCTGGCTATCCCCACAGCTGACTATCCCCACAGCTGGCTATCCCCACAGCTTACTATCCCCACAGCTGACTATCCCCACAGCTGGCTATCCCCACAGCTGGATATCTTCACAGCTGGCTATCCCCATCCCCACAGCTGGCTATCCCCACAGCTGGATATCCCCACAGCTGGCTTTCCCCACAGCTGGCTATCTTCATAGCTGGCTATCCCCACAGCTGGCTATCCCCACAGCTGGCTATCTTCACAGCTGGCTATCCCCATCCCCACAGCTGGCTATCCCCACAGCTGGATATCCCCACAGCTGGATATCCCCACAGCTGGCTATCCCCACAGCTGGCTATCCCCACAGCTGGCTATCTCCACAGCTGGCTATCCCCACAGCTGGCTATCCCCACAGCTGGCTATCCCCACAGCTGGCTATCTTCACAGCTGACTATCCCCACAACTGACTATCCCCACAGCTGACTATCCCCACAGCTGACTATCCCCACAGCTGGCTATCTTCACAGCTGACTATCTTCACAGCTGACTATCCCCACAGCTGACTATCCCCACAGCTGACTATCCCCACAGCTGACTATCCCCACAGCTGACTATCCCCACAGCTGACTATCCCCACAGCTGGCTATCTTCACAGCTGGCTATCCCCACAGCTGACTATCCCCACAGCTGGCTATCCCCACAGCTGGCTATCCCCACAGCTGGCTATCCCCACAGCTGGCTATCTTCACAGCTGGCTATCCCCACAGCTGGCTATCCCCACAGCTGGCTATCTTCACAGCTGGCTATCCCCACAGCTGGCTATCCCCACAGCTGGCTATCTTCACAGCTGGATATCTTCAGAGCTTGCTGTCCTTACAACTGGTTAACTTGAACTTAGCTTATTCATACTTCACTAAACAATTCAGTGGTACACTTGGGTACATATACACCTTCTCTTCAATATACGGGTCATCAGGTCCAGGTTATCAGCAGTACATGATGGACTTTCAGTAGAGACCTCAGAAACTTCAGAGTCACCGAGCTGTATCATAATACCTGTACACACAAAATGTAAATACTTTGCTGCTAGAGACATCTGTGATCAATTTATATTAAACAAGCAGTACGTCCAAGAATGTTAGAATGTCTATCCTAACTTCAGAGGAGAGAACACGGATCATGTAAAGAGTAAGACTCCGGAAGTCGATAAATTAGTGCGCGTCAATTATTTTTCGCTGATATATTTAAAAACGCTACTTATCTTAAACGCGCGCGCTATGTACAAAGCAGAGCGAGATGGCTTCAACGATCAGGTCGATTGCTCCTGCTGCATTTGGGGAAAACAAGGAAGTCATTGACTACTTGAGGAGCAAATCTCTTTTGGCAAGTACTGTTACTTGTGGAATGTAAGGGAAAAAATATCTAAAAAGTAATAATAATAGGATAATAATTATTATTATGATAAACATGTTTGGTGTTGTATCTTGGTGTACAGTTGCAATGTAACTATGGTTGGACGTAAGGTGTCCTGCGTGTAAAACCGTAAAGACGAGACGATTCGGCATGGTTTGTATGTCTATGTCGATATTTTTAGATATAATAGTAGAGATAATTATTATATTATATATATTTATTATTATTGAAGGGTAGACAATAATCATCTAAACTATCCATTCCATGCACACACCTTGTATCATGTACCTCCCTGTTACAGCGATCCCTTACCATGTTAGCAACCCCTTACCATGTGCATGCCCCTTGTCATACACTTTAGTTAGAGCACGCATCTCTAAACATCGTATCGATTTATTATCCAGTTTGATACATGAATGAGAAGGTGCATTGCATTTAACTATGCGTGCTCTAACCAACTAGTATATCCAACTAGACAGTGTGCCTCACCAGCAGGAGTGCTGACTAGAGGTTAGGACGCTTTGGAGACCGATTTTCCCTTCTCCAATTAACGCCCGCCCACCTTATGGCAGCGAACTGCCCCAAAGCCGGCTGCCCCTTCACCATAGCGGAGGGGACAGAACCAGGAATGGCAGTAGCCCTCATGACAGGCCACATCTCGATGGACCACAGTCAGGCAGCCTCCTTCAAGCCCACCCAAATCCCCAGACCAGGACTATCAGCCGGAGAAACCTCGAAGGGGTGGCAGTACTTCCTGAACTGGTGGAAAGAGTACTCGCAGGCAGCCAGCCTGGCTGCCCCACATATCACCATCCAGCTGCTGGCATGCCTAGACCCCAAGCTCCGCCGGGACGTCACCATGAACGCCACCGGCCCCACGCCCCTCAGGGAATACACAGAGCCAGACCTCCTGGCAGCCATCAGAGCTATGGCAGTGCAGGAGGAGAACAAGAGGGCAGCCAGAGTGACGCTCTCTAGGATGACTCAAGACAGGGGCGAAACCGTCAGGTCGTTCATGGCCCGCCTGCGAGGCCAGGCCGAGGTGTGTCAATTCGACCGAAAATGCATGGGCTGTGCGATAGTCAACAGCCAGAGCGAGGACAGAGTGGTGAACCAACTGTGCGTCGGCCTCGCCGACCCCGACATCCAGGCGGTCCTGTTGAGGGAGCCAGACAAAGACCAGACAGTCGAGGAGCTGGTACAGTTCATAATGGTGAGGGTCATAGGCAAGCAATCATTTACCATAATGACTACACCACCCCAAGCTAGCAACAGTGCCATCAATGATGAGGCAGACCAGGGGGATGCACTGCATAGTGGGTATAAGCTCCAGCGGCAGCACCCACCACCCAAAGCCATGCACCCCAAACCCAACCGGTCAGCCACGCCCATATGGCCCACAACCACGCCCACCCCACATCCAAACAGCAAGACAGCATGCTGCTTCTGCGGCCGCCAAGGCCATGGCACCAGAGCAAGGACGGCCATCAGGAGGACCCAATGCCCTGCATTTGGCAAAACTTGCCAATCCTGCGGCCGCCCCAACCACATATCACAGATGTGTTGGCAGACAGCAGAGCAAGAGAGTGCCATCCAGGAAATGGTCAGCGACATGACGGAAGGCACCCTGCCACACCAAACCTGGGACCAGGCATCCCAAACCTGGGCACAGCGTCGCTCACCACCCCAACCAACCCTCAACGTCATCGTCTCCACCCATCGAGCAGACTTCCAGACCCACGGGCAAACCCTCAGGAGAGAGCGGCGAAACCTCACCACAAGTGCCCTCGCCGACACCGGCTGCCAGAGTTGCTTGGCAGGCCCCACCCTCATGCGTGGCCTCAACCTCAGTGTACAAGACCTCATCCCAAGCTCCCTCACCATGAACTCTGCCAGTGGCAACCCCATGCCCATCATGGGAGCCGCACTCACCAGGATCAGAGCCAGAGACACAGACAAGGAAACGAGGCAAATGATGTACTTTAGTCCCGTAGCCACCAAGCTTTACCTCAGCATGTCAGCATGCAGCGACCTGGGACTAATTAATCTGGGATTCCCGCTGCGTTCACCAGCCCCGAACGGCAAGATCACCAGCCAACCACTGGCACTGATTAGGGACACCGGAACCACCGGGACAAGCCCACCACTAACTCGGCAGGCCAAACCACCAGCACCTCAGACACAACCTGCGGCTCGCCCATGCTCCTGCCCCACCAGATCCCCACCACCAGATAGGCCCACGACACTGCCATTCCCAGCCACAGAGGGAAACAGACAGAAGCTGGAGAAGTATCTCCTCAACCTCTACGCATCCAGCGCATTCAACACGTGTGAACACCAGCCTCTGCCTATGATGTCCGGCCCCCCTCTCTCGCTGAAGATCGACCCCAATGCTGTCCCCAAACCGTGCCACACCCCCATCACCATACCTATTCACTGGCAGGAGGAGGTGAAGGCAGGGCTGGACAGGGATGTCCGGCTCGGCGTGCTGGAAAAGGTCCCCCTGGGCACGCCCGTCACTTGGTGCCACCGAATGGTGATCTGCACCAAGAAGAACGGGGCGCTCAGGAGGACCATAAACTTCCAACCCCTCAACCAGCACGCCACCCGGGAGACCCACCACTGCCCTTCACCCTTCCACCAGGCCAGGGCCATCCCACGAATGATGAAGAAAACAATCTTCGACGCGTGGAACGGCTACCACTCCGTGGCCCTAGCTGAGGGAGACAAACATTACACCACGTTTATCACACCCTGGGGGAGGTACCGCTACCTGATGGCCCCACAAGGCTACATCGCCTCGGGAGACGCCTACACGTCACGGTACGACGCCCTCATTACCAATGTAACCAACAAGACCAAGTGCATCGATGATGCCCTGCTATGGGCGGATGACATAGAGGGATCCTTCTATCAGGCAGTGCGGTGGCTGCACATTTGTGCCACGAACGGCATCACCCTGAACCCAACAAAGTTCCGCTTCGCAGAAGACGAAGTGGAGTTCGCGGGTTTCACAGTCACCCCCACAGAGGTCCGCCCCGCTGACAAATTCACGGCGGCCATCAAGGAATTCCCAACCCCAACAAACATCACTGACATCAGAGCATGGTTTGGCCTCGTAAACCAAATTTCCTACACCTTCGCCATGACGGCAACCATGCTCCCCTTCAGGGACCTCCTGAAGCCCTCCACCCCCTTCCAATGGTCAGATCAGCTGACCGAAGCCCTCGCCGCGTCCAAACAACACATATGCGAGAGCATCCGAGCGGGAGTAGAGATCTTCGACAAGGGGCGCCCCACCTGCCTGGCGACAGACTGGAGCAAGGACGGGATTGGCTTCTGGCTCACACAGAAACACTGCCAGTGCCCGTCCCGCGATCCTTTCTGTTGCCGGGACGGCTGGCGCGTCACCTTGGTGGGATCGAGATTCACTCATGCAGCAGAGTCTCGATACGCCCCTGTGGAAGGGTAGGCCCTAGCCGTAGCCGACGCGCTTGACAAAGCCAGGCACTTTGTACTCGGGTGCCGGGACCTGACAGTAGCGGTGGACCACAAACCACTGCTGAAGCTATTCGGGGACAGGTGCCTGGAGGACATCCCGAATCCCCGCCTGAGGAATCTCAAAGAGAAGACCCTCAGGTACCGCTTCAGGATGGTATACATCCCGGGCGCCAGAAACCTGACCAGTGACGCCCTGTCACGTCACCCATCTGGGACAAGGACACCCGCCAGACTCCACCTGCCAGATGACCTGCCAGCCCCCGGCCCGAACTGCTCCACCCTTGCCCTCGCAGACGACGACGGCCTCTCCTCAGCAATGTGCGCAGCGATTTCAGCCACCCCCATCAACTGGGAACAGCTTCAGATAGCCACCACGGCAGACCAGTCCCTCCAGGACCTTATGCTGGTCATAGAAGCAGGACCCCCCAACAAACGTGACTTGCTCCCAGTGGGGATACAGGCGTATTTTCCTGTGATAACCGACCTCACAATAGTCGACGACGTGGTATGTCTGGGCGACCGTCTCATCATCCCCTCCTCCCTACGGCAAGCATGCCTTGCCACCCTGCACACTGCACACCAAGGGACAAGCGGGATGACAGCCAGGGTGAAAGCATCCATATACTGGCCAGGCCTGACAGCAGATATCGCCGCCACAAGGAGCAGATGCCACATCTGCAACGGGAATGCCCCCTCTCAACCCCACATGCCACCAATAACCCCTGAGGAGGCAGACCACCCGTTCGAGCACCTACACGCAGACTTCTTCCACCACGGAGGATCCGTCTACCTCGTACTGGTGGATCGCTTCTCGGGATGGCCCATCGTATCGCAGGCGAGCAGCGGAGCCACAGGCCTCATACAGGTACTCAGGGAGACCTTTGCAACCTTTGGCATCCCAGCCACGCTCACAACAGATGGAGGACCCGAATTCACCGCCCACGCAACAAAAGATCTGCTGGCTAGCTGGGGGGTCCACCACAGGACATCCTCGGCATACCACCCCCACGCGAACAACCGCGCCGAAACAGGGGTCAAAACCGTCAAGCGACTCATCACCGGGAACACAGACCCAGGGGGCGCCCTGAAGTCAGCCTTCTTCAAGGCAATCCTGACCTACAGGAACTGCCCCTGCCCTGACACGAGGATGTCACCGGCCATGTGCCTCTTTGGCCGCCCAACCAGAGACCTGCTACCTACCCTCCCAACACGACTTCAACAGCCGACCCAGGAAGGTGCTACCCAACAGATAAGGCTAACAGCACTAGAGAAGCGCCAATCCCTGGGCAAGAAACGCTGGACGGAGCACACCAAAAACCTCTCCCCCCTCATACGCGGAGACAGAGTACTGGTGCAAAACCAGACCGGCCACCACCCAACCAAATGGGACAGCACAGGCGTGGTGGTAGAGGTCATGCAGTATCATCAGTATCAAGTCCGGATGGACAGCAACGGCAGACTTACCACTCGCAACCGCCAATACCTCAGGAGGAACACCTTCCCCATCCCACCACCGGACCACCCCCTACCATCACCAGGCACCCCGGCACCGCCACCTAGCCACCCATCACCAGGCACCCCGGCACCGCCACCTAGCCACTCATCACCAGGCACCCAGGCACCACCACCCAGCCAACCTCTACCAATCACCCCGGCTACATCAACCAGCCAACCATTACCTGGCTCTCCGGAACCAACAACCCAGAGGCAGCCAACCACCACGCCGGCCACCACCCGAACATATGCAGCTGTCGCCGGCACCCAGAACCACCGAGACAACCTACCACCACTGGCCCCCAAAACGTTGGCCAAGATCCCACCACCACCACCCAAACCCACCAACCCAGACCAGACCCTACGGAGAAGTACGAGGACCATAAAGCCCCCGCAAAGATACGGACAGGCTCCCTAACTCTTTCAGTCCCCCTGACGAAGGACTTGGGGGGAGATAGACAATAATCATCTAAACTATCCATTCCATGCACACACCTTGTATCATGTACCTCCCTGTTACAGCGATCCCTTACCATGTTAGCGACCCCTTACCATGTGCATGCCCCTTGTCATACACTTTAGTTAGAGCACGCATCTCTAAACATCGTATCGATTTATTATCCAGTTTGATACATGAATGAGAAGGTGCATTGCATTTAACTAAAGGGAGCTTATTTTCGAAGTCAATGCTTACTCTACAAACTTGGCTTCTTATGATATATTTAATGGTGGGCCAGAGAGTACCCAGTTACTGCCGCTGCAAGTGAAGCCGGGTGCAGTCGACCAACTGCCATTAATGTGTTCCAGTGGTTGCGGGAAGTATGCTCAACAGCCCTTTGTAGTTATCCAATAATTTTAGGTGGGCCTGGAGTCATCATCCAAATTGATTAGTCCCAATTCAGTCACCAGCCTAAGGTGTGTTGTCAATTGTCACATTCTAATTGTCAATCAACACTACATTCTTATCAGAATAACATCATTATTATAATTATTGTGGATACAGCATCATAGGGGCCGGCCACCAACCTCTGACATATGGGTGTTTGGATTGGTGGACACCAGTCATACTCCTGCACTGGGTATGCTGGAAACAATCACAATTCCACTCCATTCTATGTAGTTGTTCAACACAAATTTTCAGGTTACATGCAAATAGTTCCCCGGAGAGATGCTGCAACACTACTCCCCATCATACGGTCGCATGTTGCAAATGGAACAATCATCCATTTGGATCAGTGGGCTGCGTGACAAATCCAGTCACAGGTGTGCACACACAAAATGTGGAATCTTACTGGAATAGAGTGAGTTATACCACAAGATATACACAGTATGTCGATAATTTGATTTTATGCAGGTGAAGATAAAGTTGAAAAGGATGAAGGGGGTCCACCGTGATCAACTTCCTTCATACCTCGATGAGTTTATGTGGAGGGAGAGGAATGCCCGCACAACTGCTGAAGCTTTTGCCAGCATCATACAAGCAATCAAAACACAGTACCCTGTATAATTTTGTCCTCTGATGTATTGTTTTGTTTAATTTGCAGTTGTGTTACTGAATATTGTTCTGTCCTGAGGTATATATGCAGGGCTGCCAACTCCCATGTCTCATTAATACTAATACATGTTATTCCATACCAGTTAAAACTCCAAATATATCCAAAGTTGCAATACTGATATTTAAGAATGTTAGAGTAATAAGATAACGGAGTTCAGAACTTGCATTCTTGCATCTTTGAAGCAAACTTAACCTCTGCTGCTATGACAGCTTCTTCTCTCTTTGGTCCATCTCTGTTTCGAATGTATGAGGTAAGAGAGCTTGCAGATTCCACACTTTTACTTGCTGAACTATGCACAGCAGTCTGTTCATGTTTTCTCAGGTCTTTAGTGTGACTAAATACAAAGATTATTAAAATACATCCAAAGATACTGTAAAGGTTAGAAAAATACAAATATTTGTATAAAATCCGAGTTTTTGGCAGCACGCCTCCTTCTGAACCCTCGCGCGAGTTATAGCGCGCGCGTTTAAGATAAGTAGAGTTTTAAAATATATCCGCGAAAAATAATTGACGCGCACTAATTTTTCGACTTCCGGAGTCTTACTCTTTACATGATCCTAGAACACAGCACAGCTATACTCTTCTAGCCTTAGCAATTAAGTAGGCTGACCGGTTAGATCAAGTCCAGAATCCATTACGGCCAAGTGCGATAGTACCCTCCACAACCCAACATACTACTTTCCCGCCAAAATATGGCTCTAAAAAACCTCTGGACTGGCGCGAGATTGATTAGTAACTGGATATGCGCATAACCTCCTGCACATCGTTTCTGCTGAACAAAGTGTCAAAGGAGGCAAACTTATGGGGCAGCAGTGAAGCCTGTAGCGTTTCCCCTCAGAGATGGTGAGTGTTTGGAAGAAGTGTTGGGTTTACTCAGATTGTGGGGTGTCTAGTCAGAAGACCCTGAATGCCGCCAATGCTGACGTTCCTCTGGAGACCCAACCACAGAGATTCAATCACCAGCAGGATGAACTCCACTCCCGAAGCATGAAAGCGTCCATGTGGTGACCTCTTTCCCTCTTTTCCCACATTCGTGGCCTGCCAGGTTGGAATGCTGAGTTTTCCAAGAAAGCATCCTCACTTTTTCTGGTCATGACTCAATTTCAGTTCTTGATAACCATGGAAGTAACATTTGCTGGGTTAAGTTTCATTAAGGGACTAACAGTTTCTTTGCAATAGTCATCAAAGGATATTTGTGCGCATACAATGCAGTGGTGACTGTTAAGGAAGCCTGAAGGAAGTCTCCAGTGAGTTGACAAGTATCTAAGAAATGGTATATATGACCCAGCTGGCGAGATCAATTGCGTTGCCACCTCTTCCACAGAGATATGTGAAACAGACCCATTGACAAAATGTGCCTTCAACTACCCCTAAGGAGTACCACAGGAGAGCAAAGCAATACCTTTTATGGATGAAATGAACTCGTCTAAGCAGCAGATTTTCAGAAATTCTGTGCAAGGCTATTATGGGCTTAAGTATTGTTCCCATTATCTTTGTAAATAGCCATGAAAGTGATTCAGGTACAATGGCTCTGGTAGAAGACCTGGCAAAGTAATATAAAATGACCCTTATCAATCCTACAACCCTACATCAATAGTTGCATTTATGAAAAAGCAAATTAAAATCTGTTTAGAAATGTGGTCTTCCTTGTACATATATATACCTTCAGAATCCTCACCAATAAATCTGTTTCTCAACATTCGCACACTTATGCACATTATCTGCACATTGCCAGTCACTAGTTGTGAATGTCATTGTGGGCTCTGTATTATGAATTTAGTAAATATTTTTGTTGGCCATAATGTACATAGAACACTTCTTTTAGAGATACAATAAACAGCTGACTCTTACAAGTATTTATTTTTGTTCTATTGCGATATAGAACTTCATACAATTATTAAGAAGTCTTATTTGGAAATTTACACGATATTGCAACTTCATTCACGATCATTTATGTCTTATTTGGAAACACTCCGAATCCTGGCAACAGCCCAGTCTATAATTATACTTCCTTGGTAGAAGACTGAGATGCAATAAAGATGATGTCATGGAGTCATGGTGGTAGATTTTGTCTACTTTCTAACAGCCCATGTGATGATCACCAAAAGGGTCAAGTTGACATAAAATTACAAAATCAACTTGAATTTTACTCTCTTGATGTCTTGACTAGATGCTCTAGCCTTCATCAGCATCAGAATTAAGGCTAGAGCATTTAGTCGAAATGTTGAGAGAGAAGTTAATTATTGAGAAGGTCATTGTACTAATTATACAGCTTCACAGCTGGCTGCATGCATATATGTCACTTGGGCATTGTTACCCGTGCTATATGTTTTAAACAGACTGAAGTATGCAGAATCTGTTGAGCTCCAAAATTGTAACCACAAGGTTTTGTATCACCCCCCTCCTCCTTCACATCAACATAAGTCTATTTTAAAAAAATCACTTGTTACAGCTCTATCAATCACAGTTTTGTTATAGTCACTCAAGACTTGATGCTGGAAAGTAGCATTTTCGAAGGAGTTTAGGGGGTGAGTTCACTTCACATTGCAACTCCACATTGCAACCTGCAGTCCAAAAGAAAAAATCGATGGCAAAACAAAAAGTACCTTTAGAAAGCATACTGCACTGATTACATTTATATTAGACCATAGCATGAAAATACCAAAGATATGGTACTTTATAATAAAACCAAACTTTCCCACCCCCTTTAAGATAAGCTTCAATATATATGTATATATATGATATTACTATAATTATTGGAGTTATTATTATATATGCAATATCAGAGTCCATTCACACCTAATTAAGTAATGTGAATTATAAATTAATTAATAATATATAAATGATAATAATAATTAAAAGTAGTCGGACGTTTCGAGATGTTCCCAGCACAGCAGCAGCGTTTCCATGCTGTATGCACCGTTGGAGCAAGTAGAAATGGTCTCTAGTCTCCTTAATTCTTCTGCCCAACTCCTTAATAAAGGACATGGCCTCATCACCAAATATACCCGTGGCCCAGAGGAACGAAATAGTGGGTGTCTCTGATTGAATGATACTTTCATTTCTTCAGGAATTCAGCTCTGTTGGCAACCGTTACAGGATCTTCAGACCTCAAATCCGCATAAGAGGGAGCAAACATGTCTGAACATGTGGTATCCCAAATAGGGCTCAATAAATTATGCTAGCATTTTTTTGAGCATTTTAGGTGTGCTGAAGCATTGAGAATAATGACAGCATTATAGGCAGAATTTTTACTGATTCCAAGCATTATAGACAGGATTTAAAAAAAAGTATACACGATGCAAAAAAAGCAGACTGGATCACAATCACAAGTTTAATTTTTATACAGCAGATATCTATGCACACAAAATGTAGTGTATGTATATATATA
This sequence comes from Cladorhizidae sp. MBARI D1340-BT2, assembly GCA_028752905.1. NCBI lineage: Eukaryota > Metazoa > Porifera > Demospongiae > Poecilosclerida > Cladorhizidae > Cladorhizidae sp. MBARI D1340-BT2. Next base: position 47,136,355 of record JAQNBH010000009.1, on the reverse strand, counting down.
TTATATAACATCTATCACTTAGCATAGTTAGCACACAGCTACTTGCTACTTGCTAAGTGATAGATCATAGGCGTAGCAGTACATTTTGCATTGGCAAGGAAAATATATAGTGCAGGGGGCCTGGCCATGCACCAATTTTGTATAACCATACCCTGTACTTTTCCCACACATATATATAGGCAATTTAATAAAATACATTACAATAATATGAATGACTAAACTTGAAATTTTGACATTCAGCATCTTGATGATATATATATTAGAAAAATGGAGCTCCTAAATGAGAGGAACTTGCTGCCTAGTGGACTATACCTATAACAGAAGAGATCTAGCTTTTATTACCAAAGGCTACACTAACTGGAAGGATGCTCGTGCTGCGTTAAAATAGCTAGCTAAATTAAATTTTTATATATATCTCTTACCATTTCTATATATCTAATTGCACAAATGAACTCCCTCACTGGTCTGCTGCTTGCAAATTAGCATTGCTAGTGCAGCCATCCTCTGCAGCAGCAGAGCGGGTTTTCTCCATTTTGTCTAATAGCTTCCTATCTCTGATGTAAACTCTACATGCATTGCTAGACATTAACATCTATGATCTAATATATATAGAGTAACCTCTGTAGGTGGCTGCTGAACTATATATAAAATTAAAAACTAAGCCAAATAGAAACAAGTATTTTGCTTAAAACAAAAACAAAGATTAAACATTAAAATCACCTTCTCAATAATCAACTTAAGGTGGCATTGCTTTTGGGGAAAGATGTGGAGTTAGTTAGTGATGCAGTGATGGAGGAGGTGGGCGAGTGTGTTATATATTGGGTAAGGAAGTGGTGGCAGAGGAGAAAGGAACTGTTGTATGGAGAGCTGAGGAATGATCTTTGGTCCCCCACCCCATCCTTGAGCAGCGGGACATTAAAAAAAAAGAGGTTGTTATTAGTTACTGTTACATAGCCCAATACTGTGTTGTAACATGTGCTGGTCTAGGTTCAGCAATATCAAGATTAAATCATCAACTTCAAATTTTATTCATTCGACATTTCGATTATATGCTCTAGTCTTCATCAGGAATAATGAGATGCTAAGGGCCTGTTATATACCGGTAGCTAGCCCACCACATGCCAGTACATGCACTTAGCATGTGCACCGGATGTAAAATAATAATAATAATAATAATAATAATAATAATAATAATAATAATAATAATAATAATAATAATAATAATAATAATAATAATAATAACAACAACAAAAAATAACAATATTTTTTTTAATGACTATTAAATTAAAATGTACATAAATAAGGGGAAAAACAAACGAATAAAACAATTACATATATAATAATAATAACAATAAAATAACAATAACAATAATAATAATAATTATTATTATTTATTATTATTATTATTGACAGTTTACACCAAGCTAACTATCCTTCATTTGATGCAGGCCTTGAAGTCTGGCGTCTAGGGCATAGCAGTCCACTACATCTGAGTCTGAGTATTCCAAGCAAAAGTCCTGGGATGGTCCGCTCGTGAAGGCTGCTTCCTGAATTCGGCTACAAATCCTACTTCTCGAATACGGATTCAGGCAGCAGCTAGAAAGGAGTCAGGCGCTTGGATTCATGCCCTCCCCATGTCTTCATTAGGCCTCCATATGGATGATGATGTCATCAGGGTAGCCATTGGTTTGCGGTTGGGTACACCTCTCTGTCATCCTCACAGTTGCCATCAGTGTGGATCTCAGGTGGACCAGCTAGGGACTCATGGTCTCAGTTGCTCGAAGAGTCAGGGTCGTCATTCAAGGCATGCAGCTATCAACGATCTTGTTAGACGATCACTTGCATCCATCAAGGTTCCTTCACATCTGGAGCCCTCTGGGATCTGTCGCTCAGATGGCAAGCGTCCAGATGGGGCTTCCATTGTTCCCTGGAGGAATGGCCGAGTTCTTGTGTGGGATGCTACATGTGTGGACACTTTTGCTCCTTCGTATGCCACTATGTTACCTGATGGTCCAGGGTGCATTGCTGACAGGGCCGAGTTTCTGAAGAAGGGGAAGTATGCAAATATAGAGGCTACACATTATTTTGTACCTATTGGTATCGAGACCTCTGGAGTATTTGGGTCTGAGGCAAAGAGTTTTCTCCAAGAGCTAGGTGCACGCCTCAAAACAGAGTCTGGCGACCCTCGTGCCTACCATTTCCTGCTGCAAAGAATTGCAGTTGCAATCCAACGAGGAAACACTGCTGCAGTGCTTGGATCCAGCTCAGTAACCTGACGATCATTATTTCTTAAATTAAATGTATGCAATATGCATGTATTCTATATCTATATGCATAATTAATTAATTTTATTATTAATATTAATATTAGTGCTCCATCATCGCTCTTTTTAAACAATCCAGTCATCTGAAGGAGTTCAATAGGATGATCCTCTGGATCCACTTTTGTTTTGTCTTGCTCTTCAACAAGACTACACTCAGATTGGTATCCAATTTTAGTGTGTTTTATTTGGATGATGGCACTTGGGGGTGGCATGGATGATGTACTCAGTGACTTTAATACAGTGGAAAGTGTGGCTGAGGAGCTGGGTTTGGAGCTTAACCGTGAGAAATGTGAGCTTATCTGTCCAGATCCAGATACTTTAGGGAAGTCTGCTGCAGGACTTCGTGTGGTCAATCCAGAGGTTGCCACTCTCTTAGGTTCTCCTATTGGTGGCATGGGAGGGGTTGAGGTGCTGCTTAACGAGAAGATTGACCCCTTAAAGTTTATGGGAAGCAGACTTCGACACCTCCATGCTCATGATGCCTTTTGTTTGCTTCATCATGCATTTGCAATTCCAAAGCTACTGTCCTCTTTACAATCTTCTCCTTCTTCATCTAAGCTTCAGGATTTTGATTCAATTCAGTGTACCATCTTGAGTGAGATCACCAACATTCTTCTCAACACCAAAGATCAAGCTTGGTTTCAGGCATCAATTCCAGTGAAGTTTGGTAGTTTAGGGATCAGAAGTGCTGTGATGCTTGTACCTTCCGCCTTTTTGGCATCGGCTTCAGGTGCTTTTGATCTTATCCACCAGATTCTTCCTGACTACCTAGGTGATTCAAACTACTCTGAATTTAAAGATGGTTTGGAAATTTGGTGTCGAGGTCATAGCTGTGAGCCACCATCTGATCCTAGGTCCTCCCAACAGAAAGCCTGGGATGGTCCTCATGTTCAGGCTTCTTTTGATTCCCTCCTGAACTCGAGTGTGGATCTAGCTTCACAGGTACATATTCAGGCTGCAGCTCGGAAGGAGTCAGGGGCTTGGATCCATGCCCTTCCCATGTCATCCTTAGGCCTCGAAATGGATGATGATGTGATTAGGGTGGCTACTGGTTTGCATTTGAGTGTTCCTCTCCGTCATCCCCACAATTGTCTGCAGTGTGGATCCCAAGTGAATCAGTTTGGCACTCGTGGTCTCAACTGTCGAGGTCGTTTCCCGAGGCATGCAGCTGTAAATGACATTATTCATAGATCACTAGCTTCCATAAATATTCCCTCTCACCTGCAGCCTTCAGGCATTTCTCGTTCGGATGGCAAGTGTCCTGATGGAGCTCCTATTGTCCCCTGGAAGAATGGCCATATCCTTGATGCTATATACATGTGTGGACAACTTTGCTCCATCCTATGCTAACTTATTACATGAAGGTCCTGGGGCAGTGGCAAACAGAGTCGAGTCCCTGAAAAAGGAAAAATACGGAAACACTGTTGCTACACACTCCTTTGTCCCAATTGGGATAGAGACTACTGGAGTGTTTGGAGGGGAGGCATCTTTGTTCCTTTGGGAGTTAGGAGGTCATCTCAAAGCAAAGTGCGACGAACCACGTTCCCATCATTTTCTCCTCCAGAGAATTTCTATTGCGATCCAGTGTGGGAACACTGCAGCGGTATTAGGCAGTATACTAGTGATGACTATTTTAGGGCATATTATTGTTTATTTTTATTGTGATAATAAATAATAATAATAATAATAATAATAGTAATAATAATAATAATAATAATAATAATAATAATAATAATAATAATAATAATAATAATAATAATAATAATAATAATAATATAATAATAATACAATAATAATAACAACAACAGCAACAACAACAACAATATAATAATAATAATAATAATAATAATAATAATAATAATAATAATAATAATAATAATAATAATAATAATAATAATAATAATAATAATAATAATAATAATAATAATAATAATAATAATAATAATAATAATAATAATAATAATAATGTCTTTATACGAGAACTTGGACGTCGCCTCAAGACAGCCACTGAAGATAGAGACTTATTTCAGTACCTGCTACAGAGGATCTCAGTCAGAGGGGAAATGCAAGTTCTGTTTTGGGGACAATGGGACAGCAGATGGGATTGATGGACATCATTTAGATTGTACCTATACACCTATATATATATTTAAAAAAAAAAATAAAATAAAAATAAATAAAAATAAAAATTATAATAATTAGCTAGTACTAATAACATAAAACAATATGATGTGTCAGATGCCTGTGCTGCCCAGTACAGACGTGCAGTTCCCCCGCTGGACCGCCACAGATAGTTATTGATTAATTATTTGATTGTAATTAATTTTATTTGGATAATAATAATAATAATTATTATTATTATGTTACCTGATGGTCCAGGGTGCATTGCTGACAGGGCGAGTTTCTGAAGAAGGGGAAGTTGCAAATATAGAGGCTACTCATTATTTTGTACCTATTGGTATCGAGACCTCTGGAGTATTTGGGTCTGAGGCAAAGAGTTTTCTCCAAGAGCTAGGTGCACGCCTCAAAACTGAGTCTGGCGACCCTCGTGCCTACCATTTCCTGCTGCAGAGAATTGCAGTTGCAATCCAACGAGGAAACACTGCTGCAGTGCTTGGATCCAGCTCAGTACCTGACGATCATTATTTCTTAAATTAAATGTATGCAATATGCATGTATTCTATATGCATAATAATAAATAAATATAATAAATTTTAATATAAAAAATAAAAATAATAATAATAATATTTAAAAAAATATATAATAATAATAATAATAATAATAATAATAATAATAATAATTGCAGTAGCCGTGCAGCGAGGTAACACTGCAGCTGTGCTGGGCACCAGCTTTAGTGGCACCAGCTTTAGTTGTAATCAACATTAAATAATAATAATAATAATTATAATTATAATAATAATAATAATAATAATAATAATAATAATAATAATAATAATAATAATAATAATAATAATAATAATAATAATAATAATAATAATAATAATAATAATAGTAATAATAGTAATAATAGTAATAGTAGTAATAGTAGTAATAATAATAATAATAATAATAATAATAATAATAATAATAATAATAATAATAATAATAATAATAATAATAATAATAATAATAATAATAATAATAATAATAATAATAATAATAATAATTAGGCACTAGTCAGTATACTAGTATAGGCACTAGTCAGTATACTAGTGATGATTATTTCTTACTTAAATTATCTTTATTGGTAGTTATTCAGCATATTATTGTTTGTCAAAAATATATATATATAATTATAATTATATATTAATAATGATGATAATGATAATAACGGTATATAATAATAATTTAAAAAATATATATGTAATTATGGTCGTCTTGGCTTCAAGTTCAGGCTCTTGGTAGTAGCCAGGCAAGTGCATTCCACAATCTCAATAGAACTGCTCACACTTTGGTGCTAGGATGATGTGCAATGCCTCCTTCACTAGCAGTTCCTTCTGTCTTCTGGCCTGGTCCTCCAAGATGGTGGCTTCTTCCCACAAAATAGGATGTCCATTACCCCATGCATGCTCAGCAATTGCAGACTTCTCTTTTGGCACACTTTCTACAGGCATCTTGATGTTCTTTCACTCTGGTCTCCAGTCTTCTGATGGTCTTTCCTATGTAGCTTTCCCACAGCTACAAGGGATGCGGTACACAATGCATGAGTTGCATTTTAGCTGGTAAAACATCCTTCACTCTGCTCAGTTGTGTCCTCAGAGTCATTCCCAATCTGAAGATGACTTTGATGTTGAATTTCCTGCAAGACCCTCCTGATGTCTTCACTCATCCCTGCTGCATAAAGAATCACTATCATAGGATCCTTCTTTTTAGACCCCTCATTGCTACGACAATACACTACACATATCTACCCTTCCGTATGACAAAGAGAAGTGGAATTGGTTGGGCTACCACAATATGCTACACATATCTACCCTTAGAAAATCTTTCTGTTAAATACTATCTGTGAACCTCTCGAAAATATCACTCTATACAGAACCAAAGTTTGGTGGATTGGATTCAATCCTGTGTGTGTGTGTGTGTGTGTGTGGTGTGTATGTGCAGTGGTAGCTCTACCTCTTTCAGAGAGTCTAGCTTATGTTGGTCATAATCTATGTTTTGTTTAAGGTCTAAAAAGTGTTCTGGTAATTGTAGACCTGTGGAGCTGCCCCTAAGGGTGGAAATTAAAGTTAACAGTTTTAAATTTGGCCGATGTGTTGAGCAGCACATGCGATGAAAGGAGTGGTCACATCTAGCACTAGTTCTGCATTAGAGATAGTGGGAGGTAAGTATTGTGAGTTTGTGTCGATGAGATATATACCTTCATGGATAATCAAGAGCATTTTCTTGAAATCTGAGCATAGGTGAAAATAAACCCAGGAAATACCCTGGAAATACCCAGGAAACCATGTAGTTTGGAAGATATCTGTTTTTATCTAACAACGTCGAAAACCCTTTCTCTCTAGCAAAATACTTGAGCTGGGCTGCAGCGTGAGAAAATTAGCAGAACAACCAAGACAAAATATTAGCGGATTTGCCCGGTGCTTTCATCGATCTGTCAAACAGCCAAATTAAACCCTCCTCCAAATTTTCTATCCTTACACTATATTTTATTGCCTTATTTTATATTTTCTTATGAAAGTTGTTCTCACAGTCGAAAACGCTTGTATAACCATAACTGTACAGAAGGGTGGACGCCTCCCCATCTCAATCCTCCAAGAAGTAATTCTGGCTACTATATATGTCCACAAGCAAGCATTTGTCCCTATCATCGCCGGCAGCAAAACGTGGTGACTCGCATGTATATACCCAGCACCCAATGTGCATGCACCAGGCACCATACGTGCATGCACCCAGCACCCAATATGCATGCACCAGGCACCCAATGTGCATGCACCAGGCACCCAATGTGCATACACCAGGCACCCAATGTGCATGCACCAGGCCTCAATGTGCATGTACCCAGCACCCAATGTGCATGCACCAGGCACCCAATGTGCATGCACCAGGCACCATACGTGCATGCACCAGGCACCCAATGTGCATGCACCAGGCACCCAATGTGCATGCACCAGGCACCCAATGTGCATGAACCCGGCACCCAATGTGCATGCACCAGGCACCCAATGTGCATGCACCAGGCACCCAATGTGCATGCACCAGGCACCCAACATGAACCTTTTCCAATACCATTGGCAATATCCAATGTCTCTGTTATCTCCTCTACCTCAAGACCAGCCTTTTTGAGGCCCATGCATTACCTAGATGTAATGAGAGTTAACGGTCCTTTCCCAACCAGTAAATGACAGATATCCCAATCCCCCTCCTAGCCTGCCTCAGCTATTATGAAGCAGAGAGTGTATAAGTTTTCCTACTGTGTCTTCAGTTAATCATAAGGCCTATTCACACTCCACTGTTGTGTATCAGAGAGAGCACTTCTATACCTTTGGTTGTTCATGCAACACTAACTTCCTCGAGCAAAACAGCATTGAATGCAGTCATACATGCCATTCACATGCCACAGTTGATACCTAGTACTAGTGGTGCACATGCCATTCACATGCCACAGTTGATACCTAGTACTAGTGGTGCACATGCCATTCACATGCCACAGTTGATACCTAGTACTAGTGGTGCACATGCCATTCACATGCCACAGTTGATACCTAGTACTAGTGGTGCACATGCCATTCACATGCCACAGTTGATACCTAGTACTAGTGGGGCACATGCCATTCACATGCTACAGTTGATACCTAGTACTAGTGGTGCACATGCCATTCACATGCCACAGTTGATACCTAGTACTAGTGGTGCACATGCCATTCACATGCTACAGTTGATACCTAGTACTAGTGGTGCACATGCCATTCACATGCTACAGTTGATACCTAGTACTAGTGGTGCACATGCCATTCACATGCCACAGTTGATACCTAGTACTAGTGGTGCACATGCCATTCACATGCCACAGTTGATACCTAGTACTAGTGGTGCACATGCCATTCACATGCTACAGTTGATACCTAGTACTAGTGGTGCACATGCCATTCACATGCTACAGTTGATACCTAGTACTAGTGGTACACATGCCATTCACATGCTACAGTTGATACCTAGTACTAGTGGTGCACATGCCATTCACATGCCACAGTTGATACCTAGTACTAGTGGTGCACATGCCATTCACATGCCACAGTTGATACCTAGTACTAGTGGTGCACATGCCATTCACATGCCACAGTTGATATCTAGTACTAGTGGTGCACATGCCATTCACATGCTACAGTTGATACCTAGTACTAGTGGTGCACATGCCATTCACATGCTACAGTTGATACCTAGTACGAGTGGTGCACATGCCATTCACATGCTACAGTTGATACCTAGTACTAGTGGTGCACATGCCATTCACATGCCACAGTTGATACCTAGTACTAGTGGTGCACATGCCATTCACATGCTACAGTTGATACCTAGTACTAGTGGTGCACATGCCATTCACATGCCACAGTTGATACCTAGTACTAGTGGTGCACATGCCATTCACATGCCACAGTTGATACCTAGTACTAGTGGTGCACATGCCATTCACATGCCACAGTTGATATCTAGTACTAGTGGTGCACATGCCATTCACATGCTACAGTTGATACCTACTAGTACTAGTGGTGCACATGCCATTCACATGCCACAGTTGATACCTAGTACTAGTGGTGCACATGCCATTCACATGCTACAGTTGATACCTAGTACTAGTGGTGCACATGCCATTCACATGCCACAGTTGATACCTAGTACTAGTGGTGCACATGCCATTCACATGATACAGTTGATACCTAGTACTAGTGGTGCACATGCCATTCACATGCCACAGTTGATACCTAGTGCTAGTGGTGCACATGCCATTCACATGCTACAGTTGATACCTAGTACTAGTGGTGCACATGCCATTCACATGCCACAGTTGATACCTAGTACTAGTGGTGCACATGCCATTCACATGCTACAGTTGATACCTAGTACTAGTGGTGCACATGCCATTCACATGCCACAGTTGATACCTAGTACTAGTGGTGCACATGCCATTCACATGCTACAGTTGATACCTAGTACTAGTGGTGCACATGCCATTCACATGCTACAGTTGATACCTAGTACTAGTGGTGCACATGCCATTCACATGCTACAGTTGATACCTAGTGCTAGTGGTGCACATGCCATTCACATGCTACAGTTGATACCTAGTACTAGTGGTGCACATGCCATTCACATGCCACAGTTGATACCTAGTACTAGTGGTGCACATGCCATTCACATGCCACAGTTGATACCTAGTGCTAGTGGTGCACATGCTATTCACATGCTACAGTTGATACCTAGCACTAGTGGTGCACATGCCATTCACATGCTACAGTTGATAGCTAGTACTAGTGGTGCACATGCCATTCACATGCCACGGTTGATACCTAGTACTCAGGGTTGTATACAGAAATTTTGCCAAGGGGGGGCGAACTTGAGATATGGAAAAATAAGGGGGGGCGGAGAGCCTGGATGGTGCGGAAAGGGGACGTGCACCCTGGGCTTCCGCGTGGAGTACGAAAGTGTTTTACCCACAGGTATTTTTGCAGTACTAACTGTATATATAGCTGCTACTTATGATGGCATGCACTTTTTCTAAAATCTTTAGTACAACATTCCATCTTAAATATTTGCTGAAGTTGCATGCTACGGCAATCAGCATATATAGATTAGATATAGTCACTTGTCACTCGTATAATGGAGGTGGGCTTTTGTGAAATCGAATTATGTTGCATTCCATGCATTTTCTTACAAAATCATGGACAACAGGTTTCATACACAATTTTTCTCTAGTTCTCTAGGGGGGGGGGGGGGGGGGGGTGGTGGAAATGGTTGGTCACTTGGTGCCCTAATTTTTGTTAATATTTTCTTAACATGTTCATAAGCCGTAAAAGGGGGGTCTGGGGGGAAGATCCCCCCATATTTTTTTTTGCTTTTACAATGTCTGAGGATAGCTATTTTGACTGACTACCAATGGCATTATGCTATACCGAACTATGGCTAGACTGTATATATTTCTCATGATATTGTAGCTGCTTGGAAAAAGGAGAGCATGTGTCATGACACGATGACATCACACACCACCACGTGCTCTCCTTTGTAGGTTTGTCACTTCTTTTGTTTCTCCTTCTTTCCCACTCCCTCTCTCTCAGTATTTTTAACTCAGTCCATTATGTCATGGTCTTCAAGTCTAATCTTAGACATGATGTCATCACACGCCACCACGTGTTCTCCTTTGTAGGTTTGTCACTTCTTCAGTTCCCTCCTTCTTTCCCACTCTCTCTCAGTATTTTTAACTCAGTCCATTATGTCATGGTCTTAAAGTCATCACACACCACCACGTGTTCTCCTTTGTAGGTTTGTCACTTCTTCAGTTCCCTCCTTCTTTCCCACTCTCTCTCAGTATTTTTAACTCAGTCCATTATGTCATGGTCTTAAAGTCTCTATAAAAGAAACCTTACTAGCTGATTTCTCTTCATATTAATATGGATATTCGCTCATACTTTGCAAGTACTTCTCAAGCCTCTTCTCATGCTAATAGCAGCGATAGCGAAGATAGCAGAACAGATAGCTCTGAGCATGTCGAGGCATCTAGTCCTAGCCTTAGTCCTCCACCTTCAAAGAAAAGCAAGCAAAACAAACACCGCTCTTCTGTATCCACGAAGAGAAAATACTCTAAGAGCTGGGAGAAAGATTTCAGTTGGCTCTATTATGACGAGGATAGCGATGGTGCCTTTTGCAAGGTTTGCAAGCAATCTGGTCTGCAGCGTACTGGAGGAGTGTGGGTCACACAACCTTGCAGAAATTGGAAGAAAGCTGTTGAAAAAATGAAAGCTCATGCGAGAAGTGACTTCCATATCCATGCAACTCAAGCTCTTTTTGCAGCTAAAGGAGCAGCCAAAGGTGGAACAGTTGTACAGCAACTCCAGAATGTTTTAGCTCGCAAAAGAGCTCAGAACAGAGCTGCAGTGAAGTGCCTGATCCTACTCACTCATTTTCTTACGAAAGAACAAGTTGCACATTCGACAACATTTGAGAAGCTGGTTGACGTGGTGGTTCGATGTGGCAGCCAACATTTGAAGCAATTCTTAGAAACTGCACCAAGAAATGCTGTGTACACATCAAGAGTGGCTGTGGTTGAATTCATCGAATCATTGGGGACATGGGTGGAGGAGTCGATTCTGAAGCGACTTCAAAAGGCACCTATGTACAGCCTCATGGCAGATGAGTGCACAGATGTCACCAACGTAGAAGAATTGTCTGTGTTTTGCCGCTGGGAGGAAGATGGTGTACCAGTAGAGTGCTTTCTGGAGCTTATTCCATTGAAGAAGGCTGATGCAGAGACCATCTATTCTAATCTCATCGATTGTTTAAAGAAGAAAGGTCTACAAGTCGGAAGAATAGTTGGATTGGGATTTGATGGAGCTGCAACTTTTTCTGGACGAAAGACCGGGGTTCAGGCACGTATCAAGAAACATACTCCTCACGCTCTGTTTATACACTGCCACTGTCACTTACTGCAGTTGGCTTGTGTGCAAGCTGCCAATAAAACTCCTGGAATTGCTCATGTTTACAGAACATTGACTACTCTTTGGAAGCATTTTCGCAATTCCCCCAAGCGAGCAGAGTGTCTGAAGGAGGTACAGCACGTTCTTGAACTTCCAGAAATGAAAGTGATCAAGCCATCTGACACACGCTGGCTGGCACATGAAAGGTGTGTCAAAGCTGTCAAAGCAAGTTATTCTGCAATTGTAATCACCATTGGGAACATCTACGAGACGTCCCACGAGCCAGAAGCTCTTGGAATCCATGGTGCCCTCTGCAAATTGTCTACGATTGCAGCTATATATTTGCTTGATTTCACTCTACCACAAGTAGCCAAGCTCAGCAAAGCACTTCAGGCAGAGCAGCTTGACCTCTCGTTGATATCATTCCTTGTTGATGCTACTGTTAAATCCTTGGATGATGCAGTTTTGCCTGGAGCGAACTGGGTGTTGGAGCTTCTTGAAAACGTTGAAGACTTGAAGTCATCTACAAAGGTGTCTATTGACGCTGATAAAATACTTTCGTTCCAGAATGTTGTTGGTAAGCCTTTTGTTGCTGATTTAAAGGCCAACATAACAAGCCGATTTTCTTCATCCAACGCTGTTGTATCAGCATTGTCTATATTCGATCCACGGAAAGTTCCAAAACCAGATTCAGTATCTTTTCCCACTTATGGAGACACGTCTGTTGAGAAACTGATTGCTCACTACGGAGAAGATAGAGATGCAGAAACATTGGATGGAGAAGAAACAGTGAAGACAGCCATGATTTCCACTGAAATACTTACAGAGTGGAAAACATTCCGCCAGCTGTTAGTCAAGCAACCACGGGATACTACTGCATCACAGCTGAAAGAACTTGTTTCAAACGACATGCTCAAGGCCATGTTTCCCAATTTGCACAAGATTGCCTCCATCTGCTTATCGATTCCAGTTTCTACTGCTTCTGTGGAGAGAAGCTTCTCACAGATGAAGATGATCAAGACTCGTTTGCGTAATTCTCTAAGTGACTGCAGCCTTTCTCACCTTATGAGGATTGCTATAGAGGCACCAGAAGTACTCTCTGAGAGCGACCTTGAAGAGATTGTGGACGTATGGCAGAGAAAACCAAGAAGAACCTCAGTTTGACATTCCTATCATTTGAACCTGATATCATAAGCTTATTACACCTTTCTTGTATTACACCTTTCTTGACATTATTTTAAAAAATATCTCTAATTTCAAGGGGGGGGGGGCGAAAATGATACAAGGGGGGGGCGAATGCCCCCCCCCGCCCCCCCCCCTAAATACACCCCTGGTACTAGTGGTGCACATGCCATTCACATGCTACAGTTGATACCTAGTACTAGTGGTGCACATGCCATTCACATGCCACAGTTGATACCTAGTACTAGTGGTGCACATGCCATTCACATGCCACAGTTGATGCCTAGTACTAGTGGTGCACATGCCATTCACATGCCACAGTTGATACCTAGTACCAGTTGATACCTAGTACTAGTGGTGCACATGCCATTCACATGCTACAGTTGATACCCAGTGCTAGTGGTGCACATGCCATTCACATGCTACAGTTGATACCTAGTACTAGTGGTGCACATGCCATTCACATGCCGCAGTTGATACCTAGTACTAGTGGTGCACATGCCATTCACATGCCACAGTTGATACCTAGTACTAGTGGTGCACATGCCATTCACATGCCACAGTTGATACCTAGTACTAGTGGTGCACATGCCATTCACATGCTACAGTTGATACCTAGTACTAGTGGTGCACATGCCATTCACATGCCACAGTTGATACCTAGTACTAGTGGTGCACATGCCATTCACATGCTACAGTTGATACCCAGTGCTAGTGGTGCACATGCCATTCACATGCTACAGTTGATACCTAGTACTAGTGGTGCACATGCCATTCACATGCCGCAGTTGATACCTAGTACTAGTGGTGCACATGCCATTCACATGCCACAGTTGATACCTAGTACTAGTGGTGCACATGCCATTCACATGCCACAGTTGATACCTAGTACTAGTGGTGCACATGCCATTCACATGCTACAGTTGATACCTAGTACTAGTGGTGCACATGCCATTCACATGCTACAGTTGATACCTAGTACTAGTGGTGCACATGCCATTCACATGTGTAGAAAAGCTCAACTTTGAGAGTTTAGATAGAAGTAGGATTAATGATTCAAATTGGTTGACAAATATCAATCTCAGAAACAACAACAATCTTACAAAAATGAGCACTCTTATATACTAACTACTTGCACAAATCAGACTATCAAGAACAGGACACCACATCACAGGATATAAGTCAGCATACTCCATAAGAGCCAAAAGAACCACAGGGGTCACAGGACATGACACAATCACCACACAACACATACATAAACACCACAACACCAAACTAACAATCAGCTACACTATGCAAATACATAAATGAATAATAATTCAGTTATTACACTGTTACACAGCCCCCCACTGAGAAGAAATCCGTCCCGGATTTAAGTTCCATGTGGTACAAGCGTTCTCAATCGTTCGGGGGGTCTCCGATTGCGACGAGGATAGCGTGGTTCGGGTACCGGCAAGGGGTCATCATCAGGTACCTCAGAGAGATTGGTGCCTGGTGGGTCGAGAGGCTGTGTTGGAGTCGGTGGTGCTTGTTTCTTTCGTTTAGGGACAGTTGGCAAACGATTTCCTTCTGGACAGGGCTTGAGACGGTCGAAGTGCACAATTAGTCGATGCCTTGACGAAAGAGAGTTCTGAAGACGGTACACCGAGTTAGACAGTTTCTTGACTACTCTGAAAGGACCAGTCCAGGAGCGGTGAAGTTTCCGACCCACTCCACGAGGGACAACTTTTGAGTGCAGCCACACCAGGTCATCTTTTTCAAAGGGTTTGCCATGAACTCGTTCATCATACAGGTCTTTTTGCCTGTCGAGCTGACGTCCCATAGTGTCCCGAACACGAGTGTAGGCTTCTCGCAGCCTATCTTGCAGCTTAGTAGCGAATTCGGTTGTCGTCGTTGGCTGGTCTCCCTCAGTTGGACTGTTACCATACATAAGGTCGATTGGCATCTTTGCGTTACGCCCAAACATGAGGTAGAAGGGAGAGTATCCAGTTGTTGGATGTACACTGCTGTTGTATGCCATACATAGCGGTCGAAGATGATTTTCCCAATCAAATGGGTTCTCGGTGGCAGCAGCTCTTAGCATAGAAAGGAGGGTCCGGTTGAATCGTTCGATAAGTCCATCAGATTGCGGGTGATAAGGTGTGGTACGGGTTTTGGAAATTCCAAGGAGCTTACATACTTCAGCCACAAGTTTGGATTCGAATTGCTTCCCTTGGTCAGAGTGCAGTTGTTCAGGTAGGGAGAATCTATAAAAGAACTCATGGGTGAGAACACGGGCAACAGTAACAGCTTCCTGATTGGGGATGGGAAATGCCTCCATCCAACGAGTGAAGTAGTCCCCGATAACCAAGATGTATGAGTTCCCGAGCTCTGATTCTGGGAATGGCCCCACTATTCCACAGCAACCATCTGCATAGGGCTTCCCACCTTTACACTCTGAAGGGGTGATCGATTTTTGGGAGTGTTTGTTTTGGCAGCTGCACAATCAGCACACATCTTACACCAGTCACAAACATCATTATGGTATCCTGGCCAGTAGAATCGTTCACGGACACGAGCAAGTGTCTTGTCCTCCCCGAGGTGACCTCCAAGGGTGCCTCCATGCATCTCCATGAGCACTTCACTCCTCTTGCTTACTGGAATCACCAGCTGGTAGATAACATCATCATCCTTGTCTTTCTGGTATAGGCGGTAGAGCTTTCCATTTTGCGTCACAAGCTGATCCCATATCTGGAATAAACGTCGTGAATGTCTACACAGTGCTTTAATCTCGGAGTCAGGAGGTCTCTGGTCTTGGAGTTTGGCCCTCAGCACCGGACCAATCATTGGGTCATTGAGCTGATCTTGGGGGAAGTCTACCGTCTCTGAGAGCGAAGTACTGGCAACAATAGCTTCCTGACCATGGTTTTGACGACCACACTGGCGACAGGGAAGTCGAGAGAGAGCATCAGCATTTGTGTGTTTCTTTCCCCTTCGATGTACTATTGTGAAATCGAACTCCTGTAACCGCTCTAGCCACCTAGCCATCTGACCTTCAGGTTCCTTGAAATTCTTAAGCCAGGTTAGCGATCCATGGTCTGTCCGGAGTGTGAACGTACGGCCTAGGAGGAAATAACGAAAGTGACGAGTGAAAACAACTACGGCTAGAAGTTCTCGTCTGGTAACGCAGTACTGTCGCTCAGGCTTGCTCAATAGTCTGCTACCATAAGCGATGACTCGCTCTCGGCCTTCATCGTCTTCTTGGGAAAGCACTGCACCAATACCTGTGTCACTGGCATCAGTTTCTAAGATAAATGGCTTGCTATAGTCAGGGTAGGCCAGTACTGGTGAAGAAGTGAGATGGTACTTAAGTTTGTCAAAAGCCGTCTGGCATTCGGTTGTCCATTTAAAGGTAGCCTGGTGTTCAGTTAGCTTGTGCAGGGGTCTAGCGATTTTAGCGAAGTCTTGAATAAATCTTCTATAATAGCCTGCAAAACCCAGGAACTGCTGTACTTCCTTTGTTGTTCTAGGAGTGGGCCAAGTGGCAACTTTCTCGAGCTTCTTGGGGTCGGCTGACACCCCCTCGTCTGTCACTATGTGACCTAAAAACTGTACTTGGTGCCGAAGCAATTGGCATTTCTTAGGCTGTAGTTTCAAGCCAGCTTCACGGAGACGACTAAACACTTGTTTCAAGTTTGCTAAGTGCTCAGAAAAGGTTTTTCCCAAAATGATGACATCGTCAAGATAGACCATACAGTGAGACCATTGCAAGCCGGCAAGGACAAGATCCATGAGCCTCTGGAATGTAGCCGGAGCATTGCACAGACCAAAAGGCATCACTTTAAATTCGAACAAGCCTTCTGTTGTACAAAATGCCGTCTTAGGTCGGTCCTTCTCTGCGACCTCAACCTGCCAATAGCCACTGAGCAAATCTAGCGTAGAAAACCATTTGGAGCCGGCTAACGTGTTGAGAGTGTCGTCTATTCTAGGTAGTGGGTAGGCATCTTTACGAGTGACCTCATTCAGCTTGCGATAATCGACGCAAAACCGAAAACTATTGTCCTTCTTCCGGACGAGCACGATTGGTGAAGCCCAAGGGCTTTTAGAGGGTTGGACCACTTCATTTTCGAGCATAGTATGCAAAAGCTTCTGCATCTCCTGCCTACGATGTGGAGGGAATCTACGAACAGCCTGCCTAACTGGGGTGCTACTACCAGTATGTATCTCATGCTCGAGCTTGCCAGTTCTACCGAAATCGGAACTAGACCTAGCGAAAACATCAGCATATTCGCTAAGTAAAACAAAAAATTGCTCTCTCTGCTCATCATTTAGCTCTGCCCCACTCTCTTCAATTAAATGCCACAAAAATTCGTCTAGTTTCGGGTCGGATCTGTCTGAGCTAGCAGAAGCATTGGCTACAACTTCCAGAGGAATATTCACTGACTCTATTGTACCAACTTGTACATGCTTTGGGATCACCACTACTTCAGGTTTGGGGTGAAGCAATCTCACAGGTACTTTACCATTTTGAGGCTTGACTAATGCACGAGCAACCGAACATGCCAACCCTTTACCTGGCTTCTCCTCTACGATATATGTGCCTTGATCTTGGGCCAATTCATCGGAGTAAGCCATGACGACTGTCTCAGAGAATGGGGGCAATTCGACGCTGTCTATGAGGCAAACACTACCACAAACATGTGGAGATTGGTTGGGCTGCTGAATAGATATTGGGTCTTCCCCACCTATGTTTATCTCGGCTCTTCCCAAATCAATGGTTACATGGTGTTTCCTCATAAAATCTAGCCCTAGAATGGCTTCACTAGTTAAGGGGCTCACCACAACAACGCCAACTCCATACTTGTTCCCATTCAGCGAGAGGTCCACACTGGCATGTCCGTGTATTTGCAGCGGTGTCCCGTCAACGCTCACCAGCCTCAGTTCAGCATACGTCTCCAAGTCGACTTTCCGATCCTTGGTCACTCTGTCCCAGGTATCCTTCCGCATCAACGTAACTGCTGCTCCAGTGTCAACGAGAAAAGGAATAGCCTGTCCATACACTAGCCCCTCTACTCGAAATCCACCTGTTGGAGTAATGACAGATATTGGTAGATCTACGGGGTTTTGAGTCCTACTTTTCTTACCCTCCTGCACTCGACTCCTCGTGCAGGGGGTGTCTAGTTTCCCTGAAACTGCTTCTTAGGGGATCGGCATAGCCTAGCGATATGTCCCCTCTGGCCACAGTTCCAGCATATAATATCCCTGTTGGCTGGAGTATTCAGCTGGGTCTCCCTAAAAGAGGTCCTGGTCCCACCATTTCCTTGGCGTCCTCTTCCTGAGAACTGGTTGCCAGTGCCTTCTGTCCTTCCTACTTCCAGCTTTTCCACTCTTTCAATTAACTTCTCAACTAATGCAACTAATTTATCATTAGCACTTACAGCTCCAATTTGTGCCTTCTCCTCGCACTCTTCATCCACAACGCTGGAGACAGCTGTCTTGGGACTCAGATAGGATTCCAGTTCGAGAGTTGCAGCTATAGCCGTATCCAGATCAGCAGGCGTCCTCTGCTTCACTCCAAACGCAACTTGAGGGTTGTCCAGGAGTCCCAGGTAGGCGTTGAGGGCTAGTCTCTCCCTAGCGTTGTCCTCGAGATCGGGGTACGCCTTGTCTGCAGAAAGGCGGAGATCTTCGGCCAGATCCGCCCAGCTTTCCGTTTTCTTCTTCCGATGAGTTTGGAGCTCCGCCTGGTATCTGGTCTTCTGGCTAGATGGCTCAAACCTCTCTTTCAGGGCAGCCAAAACCAGCTCTAGGCTAGCCTGGGTTGCTGTTGATAACCGTTGGAACGCTGACTGTGCTCGCCCCGTGAGTCGCACCTTGAGCCACTTCAGCTGTGCCTCCTCGTTCCAATCGTTAACGGCCACGACGTTCTGGAAGTGATAGTGCCACTGACTCCAGCTCCCCTCGCCATTGTAAGCGTCTGGTACCACGAGCGGTCTAGCTGCCATTCTGTTCAAATCCTGCCGACTATGCCAATGTAGAAAAGCTCAACTTTGAGAGTTTAGATAGAAGTAGGATTAATGATTCCAATTGGTTGACAAATATCAATCTCAGAAACAACAACAATCTTACAAAAATGAGCACTCTTATATACTAACTACTTGCACAAATCAGACTATCAAGAACAGGACACCACATCACAGGATATAAGTCAGCATACTCCATAGAGCCAAAAGAACCACAGGGGTCACAGGACATGACACAATCACCACACAACACATACATAAACACCACAACACCAAACTAACAATCAGCTACACTATGCAAATACATAAATGAATAATAATTCAGTTATTACACTGTTACACATGCTACAGTTGATACCTAGTACTAGTGGTGCACATGCCATTCACATGCTACAGTTGATACCTAGTACTAGTGGTGCACATGCCATTCACATGCCACAGTTGATACCTAGTACTAGTGGTGCACATGCCATTCACATGCCACAGTTGATACCTAGTACTAGTGGTGCACATGCCATTCACATGCCACAGTTGATACCTAGTACTAGTGGTGCACATGCCATTCACATGCCACAGTTGATACCTAGTACTAGTGGTGCACATGCCATTCACATGCTACAGTTGATACCTAGTACTAGTGGTGCACATGCCATTCACATGCTACAGTTGATACCTAGTACTAGTGGTGCACATGCCATTCACATGCTACAGTTGATACCTAGTACTAGTGGTGCACATGCCATTCACATGCTACAGTTGATACCTAGTACTAGTGGTGCACATGCCATTCACATGCCACAGTTGATACCTAGTACTAGTGGTGCACATGCCATTCACATGCCACAGTTGATACCTAGTACTAGTGGTGCACATGCCATTCACATGCCACAGTTGATACCTAGTACTAGTGGTGCACATGCCATTCACATGCTACAGTTGATAGTACTAGTGGTGCACATGCCATTCACATGCTATAGTTGATACCTAGTACTAGTGGTGCACATGCCATTCACATGCTACAGTTGATACCTAGTACTAGTGGTGCACATGCCATTCACATGCTACAGTTGATACCTAGTGCTAGTGGTGCACATGCCATTCACATGCTACAGTTGATACCTAGTACTAGTGGTGCACATGCCATTCACATGCTACAGTTGATACCTAGTACTAGTGGTGCACATGCCATTCACATGCTACAGTTGATACCTAGCCCTAGCCCTAGCCCTATGCACATATATGCATGCATGCAGCCAGCCTATGCACATATATGCACGCATGCAGCCAGCCTATGCACATATATGCATGCATGCAGCCAGCCTCCGTCTATGCACATATATGCATGCATGCAGCCTGCCTCCGTCTATGCACATATATGCATGCATGCAGCCAGCCTCCGTCTATGCACATATATGCATGCATGCAGCCAGCCTCCGTCTATGCACATATATGCATGCATGCAGCCTGCCTCCGTCTATGCACATATATGCATGCATGCAGCCAGCCTCCGTCTATGCACATATATGCATGCATGCAGCCAGCCTCCGTCTATGCACATATATGCATGCATGCAGCCAGCCTTCGTCTATGCACATATATGCATGCATGCAGCCTGCCTCCGTCTATGCACATATATGCATGCATGCAGCCAGCATCCGTCTATGCACATATATGCATGCATGCAGCCAGCCTCCGTCTATGCACATATATGCATGCATGCAGCCTGCCTCCGTCTATGCACATATATGCATGCATGTAGCCAGCCTCCGTCTATGCACATATATGCATGCATGCAGCCAGCCTATGCACATATATGCATGCATGCAGCCTGCCTCCGTCTATGCACATATATGCATGCATGCAGCCAGCCTCCGTCTATGCACATATATGCATGCATGCAGCCAGCCTCCGTCTATGCACATATATGCATGCATGCAGCCAGCCTCCGTCTATGCACATATATGCATGCATGCAGCCTGCCTCCGTCTATGCACATATATGCATGCATGCAGCCAGCATCCATCTATGCACATATATGCATGCATGCAGCCAGCCTCCGTCTATGCACATATATGCATGCATGCAGCCTGCCTCCGTCTATGCACATATATGCATGCATGCAGCCAGCCTCCGTCTATGCACATATATGCATGCATGCAGCCAGCCTATGCACATATATGCATGCATGCAGCCTGCCTCCGTCTATGCACATATATGCATGCATGCAGCCAGCCTCCGTCTATGCACATATATGCATGCATGCAGCCAGCCTCCGTCTATGCACATATATGCATGCATGCAGCCAGCCTCCGTCTATGCACATATATGCATGCATGCAGCCTGCCTCCGTCTATGCACATATATGCATGCATGCAGCCAGCATCCATCTATGCACATATATGCATGCATGCAGCCAGCCTCCGTCTATGCACATATATGCATGCATGCAGCCTGCCTCCGTCTATGCACATATATGCATGCATGCAGCCAGCCTCCGTCTATGCACATATATGCATGCATGCAGCCAGCCTATGCACATATATGCATGCATGCAGCCTGCCTCCGTCTATGCACATATATGCATGCATGCAGCCTGCCTCCGTCTATGCACATATATGCATGCATGCAGCCAGCCTCCGTCTATGCACATATATGCATGCATGCATCCAGCCTCCGTCTATGCACATATATGCATGCATGCAGCCAGCCTCCGTCTATGCACATATATGCATGCATGCATCCAGCCTCCGTCTATGCACATATATGCATGCATGCAGCCAGCCTCCGTCTATGCACACATATGCATGCATGCAGCCAGCCTCCGTCTATGCACACATATGCATGCATGCAGCCTGCCTCTGTCTATGCACATATATGCATGCATGCAGCCAGCATCCGTCTATGCACATATATGCATGCATGCAGCCAGCCTCCGTCTATGCACACATATGCATGCATGCAGCCAGCCTCCGTCTATGCACACATATGCATGCATGCAGCCTGCCTCTGTCTATGCACATATATGCATGCATGCAGCCTGCCTCCGTCTATGCACATATATGCATGCATGCAGCCTGCCTCCGTCTATGCACATATATGCATGCATGCAGCCAGCCTCCGTCTATGCACATATATGCATGCATGCATCCAGCCTCCGTCTATGCACATATATGCATGCATGCAGCCAGCCTCCGTCTATGCACATATATGCATGCATGCATCCAGCCTCCGTCTATGCACATATATGCATGCATGCAGCCAGCCTCCGTCTATGCACACATATGCATGCATGCAGCCAGCCTCCGTCTATGCACACATATGCATGCATGCAGCCTGCCTCTGTCTATGCACATATATGCATGCATGCAGCCAGCATCCGTCTATGCACATATATGCATGCATGCAGCCAGCCTCCGTCTATGCACATATATGCATGCATGCATCCAGCCTCCGTCTATGCACATATATGCATGCATGCAGCCAGCCTCCGTCTATGCACATATATGCATGCATGCATCCAGCCTCCGTCTATGCACATATATGCATGCATGCATCCAGCCTCTCTTCTATTCACACAAAAAAGCCACGGACAGGTGAACCATTCAAGATATACAATGCATAGATACCTGTACAGATCAATTGACATCAGTCATATAATTATAGCAATACTAAATATCTTGTCCACTTCACTAGTAAGGGCTCGCTTCACTTTCCAATAAATATACCAGTATTCAGACAGTTTGAAAGAAGACATCAGTGATGTTGAAGGTAAGAAGACAGAGTTTCATACACGACAAATGTGATGCAAGTTGCAGGAACGACTCTAAATATGAAAAGTGTGCACGATTCAAGCAGTGCTTAGAAACAGAGCAAACTCACTTCAATAAGTTTGCTGTTATCCCCTTGTAGAAGCCGACCAGACTTTCTTTCCTAAATAGGCTGTAATAAAATTACAACTTTAATTAGATGCAACATTACTTGCCTGAATGTTTTCACTATCACATCAGCTACTCCAGTATAGCGACTATCCTGATCCTAGAACAGTTATATACAGCAAAATAAAGGATATCAGCTTAAACAAACTATGCAACATACCTGAAGCCTGGCTCTGATTACTTGATATGGATAAGTTAAACATACAGCACATAGTTTACTTGAAGCTGCCATAGAGATGTACACAGAAGGTGTCTAATAAAAATACAACATGTATGAATGGCCGCTGCAACCGGACATAGAACTAGGTGCATACCAGTTTTGCATCAATAGTCATGCTATAGCGAACGGTATAGAGTCTCTTCAACTCCTCATAAAGCATGAACTGCAGAGCTCCATGCGATGTCCCCCAAAGCCCAGGAATGAATCCTCTGTACAAACCCCGGACACCTTCGTAATGATACAGCTTGTAAAGGCCATCTCCGAGGCCAGAGTAACGTTTGTAGGAGGGAACAGAGGCAGTGTCAGACAAACAGAGGCGTGTTTTTACAACCCAAATAGGATTAGTCACTGTCAAAGTCAACATCCCTGTAAAGATCATGATTCAGGAATGAATGGGTGAGTAGTGGCTATGTAAGTATCAATCAACCCACACCATGGGGTGAGTGGTGGCTATGTAAGTATCAATCAACCCACACCATGGGTGAGTGGTGGCTATGTAAGTATCAATCAACCCACACCATGGGTGAGTGGTGGCTATGTAAGTATCAACCCACACCATGGGTGAGTGGTGGCTATGTAAGTATCAACCCGCACCATGGGTGAGTGGTGGTTATGTAAGTATCAACCCACACCATGGGTGAGTGGTGGCTATGTAAGTATCAACCCACACCATGGGTGAGTGGTGGCTATGTAAGTATCAACCCACACCATGGGTGAGTGGTGGCTATGTAAGTATCAACCCACACCATGGGTGAGTGGTGGCTATGTAAGTATCAACCCACACCATGGGTGAGTGGTGGCTATGTAAGTATCAACCCACATCATGGGTGAGTGGTGGCTATGTAAGTATCAACCCACACCATGGGTGAGTGGTGGCTATGTAAGTATCAACCCACACCATGGGTGAGTGGTAGCTATGTAAGTATCAACCCACACCATGGGTGAGTGGTGGCTATGTAAGTATCAACCCACACCATGGGTGAGTGGTGGCTATGTAAGTATCAATCAACCCACACCATGGGGTGAGTGGTGGCTATGTAAGTATCAATCAACCCACACCATGGGTGAGTGGTGGCTATGTAAGTATCAATCAACCCACACCATGGGTGAGTGGTGGCTATGTAAGTATCAACCCACACCATGGGTGAGTGGTGGCTATGTAAGTATCAACCCGCACCATGGGTGAGTGGTGGTTATGTAAGTATCAACCCACACCATGGGTGAGTGGTGGCTATGTAAGTATCAACCCACACCATGGGTGAGTGGTGGCTATGTAAGTATCAACCCACACCATGGGTGAGTGGTGGCTATGTAAGTATCAACCCACACCATGGGTGAGTGGTGGCTATGTAAGTATCAACCCACACCATGGGTGAGTGGTGGCTATGTAAGTATCAACCCACATCATGGGTGAGTGGTGGCTATGTAAGTATCAACCCACACCATGGGTGAGTGGTGGCTATGTAAGTATCAACCCACACCATGGGTGAGTGGTGGCTATGTAAGTATCAACCCACACCATGGGTGAGTGGTGGCTATGTAAGTATCAACCCACACCATGGGTGAGTGGTGGCTATGTAAGTATCAACCCACACCATGGGTGAGTGGTGGCTATGTAAGTATCAACCTACACCATGGGTGAGTGGTGGCTATGTAAGTATCAACCCACACCATGGGTGAGTGGTGGCTATGTAAGTATCAACCTACACCATGGGTGAGTGGTGGCTATGTAAGTATCAACCCACACCATGGGTGAGTGGTGGCTATGTAAGTATCAACCCACACCATGGGTGAGTGGTGGCTATGTAAGTATCAACCTACACCATGGGTGAGTGGTGGCTATGTAAGTATCAACCCACACCATGGGTGAGTGGTGGCTATGTAAGTATCAACCCACACCATGGGTGAGTGGTGGCTATGTAAGTATCAACCTACACCATGGGTGAGTGGTGGCTATGTAAGTATCAACCCACACCATGGGTGAGTGGTGGCTATGTAAGTATCAACCCACACCATGGGTGAGTGGTGGCTATGTAAGTATCAACCCACACCATGGGTGAGTGGTGGCTATGTAAGTATCAACCTACACCATGGGTGAGTGGTGGCTATGTAAGTATCAACCCACACCATGGGTGAGTGGTGGCTATGTAAGTATCAACCCACACCATGGGTGAGTGGTGGCTATGTAAGTATCAACCTACACCATGGGTGAGTGGTGGCTATGTAAGTATCAACCCACACCATGGGTGAGTGGTGGCTATGTAAGTATCAACCCACACCATGGGTGAGTGGTGGCTATGTAAGTATCAACCCACACCATGGGTGAGTGGTGGCTATGCATTACAAACCTGCACTTGCTGCACACACGATATGTAGTAAAGGATTGAGAACTTGAGTAGTATCGCCCCTTTGAAGTTGGTACTTGAAAACATTGTACCTTCAAAAGACAAGAACAAATCAAGTGAGGTATTTGGAAGTCAAATGGGGTCGAGTATAATTAATCTTTCAACATAAAGATGTGCATGGGAATAGATTGTTTCATCTCTATATGCTTTGAAATGTTTCAAAATATGATGAAAGAGGGAGGGGGACAATAAGTACACATCCAGCATAATTGGAAAGAATTACATCACATTAGCGTTATCTAGGTGTCGAGTGAGTCCCATGTGACTCGGTAAAGTTATGGCTTCTTGAAAATGGCTAATTAGTTTTCGCTTCTAGACCTTTCTAGAACTGAAATGCTAGACCACCCTATAATAAACAAGATAATTAAAAAACTGCACTCAAATACGCTTGAAGTGTATACTTGCCATGTGGTCAAAAATGCTTCGCTTGCAGTGCAGTGAAACAAACTACACATGCAGTGCAACATACTACACTTGCAGTGCAGTGAAACATACTACACTTGCAATGCAGTGAAACATACCACACTTGCAGTGCAGTGAAACATACTACACTTGCAGTGCAGTGAAACATACCACACTTGCAGTGCAGTGAAACATACTATACCCTGCAAACAAACAATTATTTTTGCACTGCAAGTGTAGTATGTTTCACTACACTTGCAGTGCAGTGAAACATACTACACTTGCAATGCAGTGAAACATACTACACTTGCAGTGCAGTGAAACATACTATACCCTGCAAACAAACAATTATTTTTGCACTTATACCCAAGAAGAGACCTTTAGATATAATTTTTCATAATGTTAAGAGTAGGCATAGTTTCCTTTAGGCATTAAGAAGTATCCCAAGCTAATGTAATGGTGAAAAGAGTGTAAGTGACATATATGAAACATGAGGCAAATGTCATTATTGAGATGGAACATCGAATTTTCTAAAGTCAATCATCATCTGTGAATAGCCAACATTAATATTTATAGAGTTTCATTTTATACTCTCGGCAATTAATAGGATATTACTGGAGGAGATCTCGGCAATCATTCTCTTGGTCATAACATCAGTGAAGAAATCGCCCCAAAAACTTACTTCATGGCTGAGTGAACTGCTCACATGATGATTCTGGGAAACAAATGGTTCATCAACACCGAGAGAAGAGAGGGTGGAAAGTGAGGGCTACACAAGTGCAACCTCTCCTAGCACTGCACAATAGTCCCAAATCCCAGTCAGTCCACCGTATGTAGCACTCCGCTCTTCACATGCTTCAAAGCTCTGCCTTCCTAAGGCCTGCCCACACTACACAAGTTAATGCGCATCTACACTGAATTCAAATTAAAGTAATGCACATTAATGAGCATTATTCTGGTCCAACTTGATAGGTGGCTTGATGCGAATCAGAGGAACAAATCAAATAACTACGCGAGTGAGTGCTGAAAAGTATTTCATTCACTCAAGGGATGGCTGTCAGTTGGAGCCTTGACAAGGCGAGGACACTCATTAGTGTGTGGGGCCAGCCTAAAATGAGCTGATGGAGAAAAATTTATGAAGATATTGCCAGTAATAAGAGGAAGGTTTTAGTTAAAAATGAAACTGGCAGCAGTGCAGGACAAAAAACCCTCACTCACCTGTAGATATAATTATGGCTAGCCAGCCTAACATGATAACTAACTGCTCATCACAGGTGAAGGTATTAACTGTAGATATATGTCTAGCTAGTCTAACATAATAACTAACTGCTTATCACAGGTGAGGGAGGTATTAACTGTAGATATATGTCTAGCCAGCCTAACATGATAACTAACTGCTTATCACAGGTGAAGAATAACAACCGTAGCAATTGTAAAGCAGGATTACCTGCATTTTTTTTGATGGCATGGACTCCACCCTAAGTTAAGGGCAGCATCCTCTCTAGCTATTCTGTTGGAGAGTGGAGTATCACTAAGTACAACTGAACCAGAAAAGTCCTCGAGTAAACAACTTTTGTTTAGCACTGATTATTTTTTGACACTCACAAAGTAGATTATCTAGTAACTTTTTGCTCTCTTTGCAAGTGAGGACAGTATGTTTCATAGGCTAAAAGTGTCGCTCAACACTGCTGGGAGAGATGGTATACTTCATTATCACATTATCTGACAAGTTGACAATACTTATGTCTTCCTTGTAGGTACATGTCTTGCTCCTACAAGTGTCGGTGGTCCTAGTGGTGCAGTTTTCTACAGATCATCTAGGAGATGGGGTATGACCTCATTCATTATCATCTGAAATCCTGGCAACAGTATAAGCAAGCTGGATGAGGCAGCTGATAAAGATGGAGGAGCAGGAGGGGAAGAGAATGCTGCTTCAGGCTGAACTGGAGAGAAAAGAGTGTGAGGAGGAGAGGTGGCACGAGGAGGACATGCAATGGATGCAAGTGTGAGGAAGAGAGGTTTGGTGGACTGGTGAGGGTATATTGTGTGAGTGTGTTGTGTCTGGTGGAGTGGTGAGGGTATATTGTGTGAGTGTGTTGTGTCTGGTGGAGTGGTGAGAGTATATTGTGTGAGTGTGTTGTGTCTGGTGGAGTGGTGAGGATATATTGTGTGAGTGTGTTGTGTCTGGTGAGGGTATATTGTGTGAGTGTGTTGTCTGGTGGAGTGGTGAGGGGTAAAGAGAATTCCACCAAGTCCTACTCAGAGCTTCAGGGACTGATCTAGCAAGATTCAAGGGGGGGAGAGGGTTGGTCCAAGTGCATTCAATGACCATACAAGATGTGAAGTGCAAAGCTGCTCACGGATTTGGAGTGCTGATTGTGTCAACTTTTATGCAGCGTTTATAAATAAAAGTTACTGCCACAATATATTTCATAAAGGGAGAAGATTCCCTGATCTGCCCCTGAGCTTTGTTGCTATACACTCACATTCAGCACATGCCACGTCTTGTTGCTATATGAACACACATTGTCAAAAACAAAAACAAAACAAAAAACACCTTCCAATCAAATGTTCTATACATTTCACTTTAATAGCTTTTTTTTGAAAAGTTGCTATCACATAGCATGACCCAATCTTGTGGGAAGAGAGCTCTGTGGTTGATAGACGCATCAAATGGAGGGAGATGGTCTTGAAGGAGGTACTCACATCCATCTTACATTTAAGGATCAGCACTCCAATTGAGCTGTAAGGCTGGAGTGACCTGATTACTGGGCCTCAACTTTCATGACTATGCATGTCAAACTGCACAGATTATTATCAGTTTGATATGTTAATACACTCGAGCATTCCGACGAATGAATCTTGAAATGTGTGAAATGTATTCACTATTGCCAGTTAGTGTGTGCATTGCTAATCACCTGATGGAGACAAGTATTTGGCTTGAAATGAATAAAAAAAGAGAAATCTACAGAATCCTTTCTAACACACCCTCACTTTACTTACAATGACTTTCTATAATCAACTTAAATTTGCTCAGTTGATGCTCTAGCCTCCATCAGGAATAAGAGATACTAGAACTCATGTGAGGTTGATTTATATTGGTAGCTAGCTATCTACCACGTTATGGGAACCACATCCTGGCACACGTATGAGGCACATGACAGGATGCAGCAGCAATGAAGGGGAAGGAAGGAAGGAAAAAAGGAAATAAAGAAGGAACATGCTATGAATATTTTTTTATACAAATTTATAATAAAAGTCTATATGTATTTAAAGTCTATATGTATTTTCATTTTATATTGTATACACATATCTATGTTATATTCATCATTTTATATTTTATTTACTAGACTCTAATTGGGTTGCTATAAGCTACATATATAGTAGATTTCTATAAAAATTGATAGCATGTTTTCTTCTTTCATTTGTTATTAAAAAAAAAAGTTTTCCTTTTCCTCCCGATCATGTGGTAGATAGCTAGCTATTAGCAGCCTCTCACAAGTCTTAGCACCTGATGAAGGCTAGAGCACTTGGCCAAAATATCGAGTGAGTAAATTTAAGTTGATTATCGAGGAAGTCATTGTATCCATACCGTCTATTTTGCTGCTATTGTTGACTGCAGTCATGTAAGGTCCGCTCAGCCTCATACTTGGACGTGGTACCTGTCAACTCAAACAAGAGCTAGTCTCCTTTGGACCAGGTAACAGTTTACTAGGAGTGAGAAGTCCACAAACTAATTGAACGGTCATTCATTCTGTTTATAATATAGCACTTTTTTTTATTACTCAATTCCAATCTCATAGAACAGCATGTGAGGTGGCTAGATTGCATCACCGACAACTACTTCTACACACGCCTTTTTGTTGCATTCATGAAAAGAAAGAGAATAGTCGTGTGGTGGTACATTGGAACTTTTGGAGTCTTCAGTTACTACCAAGTTTTTATGTTGTATGCAAGTTCCAAAGTTCAAAGTTTTTTCCCGTAGTTTCAACATTTTTTGGTGCTGCTGGTGCTTGACTTCCTTAGTCCCTAGCCCTAGCCCTAGCCCTAGCCCTAGCCCTAGCCAGTAAAAGAATCCAAGGCACACTAGGAGTATCTTTGCAGCTAATATTAGCCGCGGCCATTTAGGCAACTAAGAAGCTGCAGATGTCAATTTAGCTGAGGTATGAACTTTTTGTGTGTAGTATAGTGGATAATTTCCGTGGGGCACTATTTTTGTGGATTTTTCAATCATCAAAAAAAAATGCGGAAAAAAATCTTGCTAATTTCACATGTGTGGATTTGATCTGTACCTCTTTCCCATTTAGGCTGGAAATAATTCTTAGCAATGGCGAATTATTTCGGAGTAGAGGCTGGTTCTAAGCTAACATGCCGAAATTTGGGAATTGCCTAGGGTGAGCAAATGCAGTGCTCACGTGAGACTGATAATCAGCACACAATTTTTTTTGTGTGTGTGGCAGTTCTCAAGTCCAAATGTAGTTGGTCATGTTCTCAGATAAATATCTTCAGTCTGTTCTCCAAACAAGCTAGATAATAACTATCAGGACAAACTATATCAACACATTAATTCATGCTCTACAAGTTTCACCGCAGTTTTATTCAGGATGATTTCTCCCCAAGTCAAGAGCCCTATCCCTAGTCTTAACTCTCACACTCACCGCATGCACACACACACACACACAAACACACACAAGTATTGTAGGAACAGATTCACTTACATGAAGAAGTATAGACCCCAAGATATTCCTGAACCAGCAACATTTGCTGATGCCCCCTGCAAATTGATCAAGTTGAATTGATCAAGTTGAACTCAACAAAAACTACTTATTAGTGGTTAGTAAAGATTACCCTATATATGCTTGCAACTCCAGTTTCCTTGATTGTAGACCTGATTCCATGAAGAAATCCAAAATATCGGGGCCTGCCTTGAATCTCTGAACCATCATGCACTATCCCCAAATAAAAACAGATAATATTAATTTATCATGCCACAGATACATATTATCACGGCTGTATATAAGCACAACTGAGTCATTCAGCAGATACATATTATCACGGCTGTATACAAGCATAACTGAGTCATTCAGCAGATACATATTATCATGGCTGTATACAAGCACAACTGAGTCATTCAGCAGATACATATTATCAGCTGTATACAAGCACAACTGAGTCATTCAGCAGATACATATTATCATAGCTGTATACAAGCACAACTGATCAGAAGATACATATTATGTCTGTATACAAGCACAACTGAGTCATTCAGAGGACTATGTGGGACTATGCACAGTGTAATGTAGCAAAGACATGCTGATAATTTGAAACAAGGCCAAGTAAAGAGACTTAGATGAAGTTTGTCAGTGACATTAGATGGTTTAGTGAAGACGAGGATGAAAATGCACTTACTTACTTCATGAAATGATTATAATGGCATTTATATGTAAGGAATATTTAATATTAACAGTCTAGCAAATATTCCTATCTCCGGAAGAGAATTTGCTAATTGCAATAACTAGAGCAAGTGTCTCTGCTTCAGCTCTTGCTCTTCCCTACCACCACATTGTTAGTACATTTTCTAATTGCAGTCATGTTTATAGAGATCCATATTTAGAGATCCATACTTATAGAGATCCCCCCCCCCCCCACCACATATCCCATCAATGATTTTTTTTAAGGGCTGATTATGCCACGCACAATACTATGATTTGTAAGTTATGTAGGTCATCAAACAAGTGCAAACCAAGCTGATGGTTACATGAGATTCAGCTTCCTGCATGTGCACTACTTACCAATATACTTACCAGCCAATCTGAGTTTGATGAGGTCAAAGGGGTGAGTAATCAAAGTGGCTGTCACCCCACCACACAGACCACCAACCAAGTGGTGTATTTTAAAAGAAGATATGATAAATTCAAGAGAGTATTGTTTTCTTTCAGTTGACATTACAAGTTGTGAGACGTGGCTGACTTATACCTTGAAGAGTATCCTTGGCAACAACCTAGAGGCAATAACAACACTCGAAATGATTTCAGATGCCACAACAATAACACTGAAGAGTCACATGTTTGGGAGTTTGTTTGCTGACATTAGATATCAATGACAGTACATAGCTGGTGTCATGACGACTGATGTGTCCAAACACTTAAATGAGCCATCTTGGATCAGATTTTGCACTGATTTTAGCTCATAATGTCACTTTAGAATGTCACTTTAGGATGTCACTTTATAGAGAATAGCGCTCACGCATTTGTCAAGAGGACGGCAGAGGATATAAACATCATACAAACATTAACAATGTAGGCAACTTATGCCGTGCATGGTGCGTGCGCATGCGTTAGGTAAGGGGTCGTAAGTATACAATGTTATATACAATGTTATACATGGATATTGTCTATGTCCGAGTCGGTTATCCTCTACCTCCCCCAAGTAGGCTGTAGGGCTACTGATGATGAATCGACGAGTTCAATGGCCGTACCTGTCAACGGGCTTTGGGCCCCTCTTGCTTCGACGAAGTATGACAGGTGGTGGTGGCATGCGGTTAAGGGTGTTGCCAGCGGTTGGTTTACCCCGCAGTAACTGTGGACGATGGGGGGTCTTGGCCACGGAGGCATAGGAGCGTGTCAGTGACTGGTCGGGCGTCGTCTGGGTCGCCGGGGTGGCCAGCACTGGTAGCCTGGGTGTCACGGTCGTCGGCGTAGTTGGATGGGAAACCGGTGTGGTGGGTGGCGGGGTTGGGGTCGTAGGTTGAGGAAGAGCCGGTGTGGCGATTGCGAGTGGTTGGACTGGCGCCAGGGGTGTCTGGTTGGTAGGGCTGGTATGGGGCGTCTGCACCGGTGGGGTGTAGTGGGTGTCGGGAAGTGGCCGTTGAGCTGGGTGGGCATCCTTGTAATGTAGGGGGGTGTACTTCCGAAGGTACCTCCTATTCCGCGTAGTGAGGCGGCCTGATCCATCAGTACGCACTGCGTACTGGTGGAACTGAAGTACCTCCACCACAGTGCCGCTCTTGTCCCATTTGGTGGGGTGGCGGCCGGTCTGGTTCTGCACCAGTACTGTGTCACCACACTTCAATGGGCTGAGTCCTTGTGAATGCTCGTCCCATCGGGCGCGGCCGTCAATGCGCCGTTTCGAGAGGGCTCTCTCTCTCTGATCCGTTCTGATGTCCCACTCCTGGTGGGGTCGGAATCGCTGAGGGATCCCTGGGAGCAAATCCCTTGTGGCGCGACCGAAGAGGCATACTGCAGGGGATATCCCGGTGTCCTGGCTCGGGCCGTTTCTGTACTGCAGGAGGGCTCGGTGGAACGCGTTGTCGAGGCTGCCTCCAGCTCCAGTGTTGCCGGCTATTATTCGTTTGACCGTCTTGACGGCCACCTCGGCTCTGCAGTTACTGTGTGGGTTATAGGCGGATGAAACACGGTGGTGGACGCCCCATGTCTGCAGGAACTCCCGTGTGGAATGGGCGGTGAACTCCGGGCCTCCGTCTGTGGTTAGGGTGTCCGGGATCCCAAAGGTGGAGAAGGTCTCTCTCAGGATGCGGGTTAATCCAGTGGCTCCATTATGTGCTGGTGTCACGATTGGCCATCCAGAGTATCGGTCGACCAACACCAAGTACGCCGATCCTTCGTGGTGGAAGAAGTCGGCGCAAATGTGTTGGAAGGGATACTCCGGGTCGATTGGCGTGATAGATGGCATGGCCGCTTGGGAGGGCGCGTTGCCATTGCAAATTGGGCATTGATTGCGGGTTTTGGCGATGTCAGCATTAATGTGAGGCCAGAAGATTGATGTCTTGGCCCGGGCCGTCATGCCGCTGGTACCCTGATGGGCTGCGTGTAGGGCATCGAGGCAGGGTTGTCGTAGGGATGTTGGGACCACAATCCTTGTGCCTAAGCAAATGACTCCGTCAATGACGGTCATGTCTCCCATCTGTGGGTGGTAGTCCCTGATTTCTGGTGGCATCATTGATTTCTCGAGGGGAGTGCCTTCCTCTATGATCCACATCAGGTCTTGGAGTTGCTGATCCGTCGCAGTTGCGCTCTGCAGTGATTCCCAGGATATTGGAATATGGGACACTGCAGCGCACATGGCGGTAGTTAGGCCCATGTCATCCTGGTCGGTGGGGTAGGTGGTGGAGATGGTGGCAGAGATGGACTTCCCGATAGGGGAGCAGGACGGGTTAGTCAGGTGTGAGTCGTCCTGTAGCTGCATTCGGGTTGGCTGCTTGGTCCCGGATGGGTGGCGTGAGAGTGCGTCACTGGTGAGGTTCCTCACACCAGGGATGTACACCATCCGGAAGCGGTACCGCAGCGTCTTCTCTTTCAGATTGCGAAGACGGGGGTTTGCTATGTCTTCCAGGCAGCGGTCCCCGAAGAGTTTAAGAAGGGGCTTGTGGTCGACCGCGATGCTCAGGTTTTTACAGCCCAATACAAAGTGACGTGTCTTGTCCAGGGCGTCGGCGACAGCCAGGGCCTCCCCTTCCACCGGAGCATACCGAGACTCGGCCGGGTGGGTGAATCTGGAGCCCACTAGTGTGACCTTCCAGCCCTCCTGGCAACAGAGTACTTCCAAGGATGGGCACTGGCAGTGTTTCTGGAACAGCCAGTACCCGATCCCGTCCTTGGACCAGTCTGTTGCCAGGCAGGTCGGGCGGTCTTTGTTGAAGATGGTTACCCCCTCTCTGATCCGCTCACAGATCTCCAGCTTCGAGGCTTTGAATGCCTGGTCGAGGGGTTCGGTCCACATAAATGTAACAGATGGTTTCAGCAGGCTCCTAAAGGGGCTCATGATTGCTGCCATCGAGAAGGTGTACGCGACCTGGTTGACTAGGCCGAACCAGGCACGTACGTCTGTGATGTTGGTTGGTGTTGGGAAATCTGTGATTGCCTCAAGGTACTTGGTGGCTGGCTTGACTTCTTTCTTGGTGATGGTGAAGCCCGCGAATTCCACCTCGTCCTTTGCAAAGTGAAATTTGCGGGGGTTCAGGGTAATTCCATTCACCGCACAGATTTCGAGCCATTCAGCCGCCCGGTGGAATGCCTCCTCGATAGTAGTTGACCAGAGGAGGGCGTCGTCTATGCACTTCGTCTTGTGCTGTAAGTGGGCGACGAGGGCATCATATCGTGCGGTGTAGGCGTCCCCAGATGCAATGTACCCCTGTGGGGCCGAGCAGTAACGATACCTGCCCCAAGGGGTAATGAATGTGGTGAAGTGCCGGTCACGTGTATCAAGGGCAACGGAGTGGTATCCGTTCCATGCATCAAATATCGTCTTCTTTGTATTGGCCGGGACGGCTCGTGCCTGGTGGAAGGGGGATGCACAGTGGTGTGTCTCCCGGGTGGCGTGCTGGTTCAGGGCCTGAAAGTCGATGGTCCGTCTAAGTGAACCGTTTTTCTTTGTGCATATCACCATGCGGTGGCACCAAGTGACGGGCGTACCCAGGGGAACCTTCTCCAGCACGCCGAGTCTCACATCGCGATCGAGGCCAGCCTTCACCTCCTCTTGCCAGTGCACAGGGATATCTATGGGTGTGTGGCACGGCTTTGGGCTGGCTGACGGGTCGATCTTGAGGGAGAGTGGTGGTCCAGACATCATGGGTAGCGTCTGCTGTTCGCAGACATTGAAAGCGCTACTGGCATAGAGGTCCAGCAGGTGTTTCTCGAGCTTCTCCCTGTTCGCCTCTGTGGCTGGGTAGGGGAGTGTGGTTGGTCTGGGTGGTGGTTGGGATCTGGGTGGGCATGAGCAGGTTCTTGGGTGCTCGTTGTGGGTGCCCGTGGTGCTGCGCATGCCTGTTTGGGGTTCTCCTCCCCCCGATCGCCTATCTTGGGGCATGGTGGTAGTTATTGGATCATCTCCCTTTGCCCTCTTGAAGGGTCGGTCAATGGCATGTAGGCATGCGGTGTTGGTACGTGCGGGGTGACCGTGTGTTGGGAGGCCAGGGTGTGTGCCCATGGGTGTGGATAGTGGGAATCCGCTGGATATGAGCCCGAGGTCCATGCAAGTCGTCATGCTTAGGTAGAGCTTGGTGGCGATGTTGCTGATATATACCATCTGTCGGGTAGAGTGGCCTGATGCCTTCACACAGATGCGTATAAGGGCGGCTCCGATGATGGGGAGGTTTGTTCCGCTTGCCGAGTGCATTATGAGGCACGCCGGGATGAGATCCTGCTCTTTGAGTCGTAGGGATGCCATCAGTTGGGGTCCAGCCAGGCAGCTTTGACAGCCGGTGTCCGCTAGTGCCGTGGTGGCGACTTGGTGGGTCTCATGTCTCAAGGTGTGGCCGTGGGTCCTGAAGTCCTCGGCACATGTGGACACGAGGACTTCTATGTTAGGTTGGGGGGGAGAGCGTCTCTGGTGCCAAGTCTGTGAGGATGAGTCCCAGGCTTGATGGGGGAGAGCTCCTTCAGCCATTGTGTCAATGCGTTCTGAGACTGCATTCTCGAATTCGAGGGTCTGCCAGCACATGCTGGGATAGTGGTTCGTCTTCGAGCACGATGTGCATGTGGTCCCGAATGCCGGGCATTGGAGGCGGCGGATAGCCGTTCTCTCCTGTTCACCGTGGCCTGTGAGGCCACAGTAGAGGCAGACTGCCTTGTTGGGCTGGTTGGGTCTGGGTGGGGGGTTTGTGCTCTGGCCCCTGGTCTGCGGTGAACGCTGGTTGGGGTGGCTCCCTCTGGGCTGGGTTGGGTGTGGTGGTGGGGTGGCTCGGGGTCTCATGTTGTTGGGCTTGGGTGTGGGAGGGGTCATGTGGGGGGTGGGGCGCCTTAGTGTGTGCCTGTATCTACTCACTAGAGCCTCACCCCCATCTCCCTGGTCTTCAATCCCGTGGGTTGCAGTGGGAGTGGTCATCGTCACTGCCGACCTCTTCCCGGCTGTCCTGACCTCAACGAACCGGATGGCCTCTTCTACAGTCATGTTTTGATTGGGATCTTTGAGGAGGTCCTCCTGGATCTCAGCATCTGCTAACCCGACACAAATCTGGTCGGCAACCCGTTCCTCCCCTTGGTTGGAGATGGCTTCACAGTTGGTGCACTTTTTTGTGAACCTGCATACCTCCGCCTGTCCCCGAAGGCGGGCTGCAAAAGATCTCACGGTCTCTCCACGGTCTTGCATCATCCGAGAGAGGGCCACCCTGGCGACTTTGGGGTTCTCCTCCCTCACAGCGAGCTCTCGGATTGCCTTCAGGAGATCGCCCTCTTCCATGTCCTCAATGGGTACGGGACCAACTGCATTGCGGGTCACATCCCTCCTTAGTTTCTGCTCGCAGCATTCAAGGAGTTGAACACTGATGTCCCGTCCAGCCAGATGGACTGCCTGGGAGTAGGCCTTCCAGCGCGTGACGAAGTAGGACCATCCTTCTGTGGTCCCCCCTGGTGCGATCTCTGGTCGTCGGACTGGGGCAGGTTTGGCCCTTGGTGCATTCGTGTGCACAGAGGCATGGGTGGTCAACACTGCTGCGGCCACCACTGGTGGCATGTCAGCCGCTGTTGCAAAGTCGCAGCCCACGATAGGACATCGGACCGCCATAAGGCGGGTGGGCGTTAAATGGAGAGGATGGCGAAACGAATGCTCTGGTGTCTCCAACTTGCTCTGCTACTCTAACAGAGGCTATGAAAAGATAAGTTGCCTACATAGAGAATAGCGCTCACGCATTTGTCAAGAGGACGGCAGAGGATATAAACATCATACAAACATTAACAATGTAGGCAACTTATGCCGTGCATGGTGCGTGCGCATGCGTTAGGTAAGGGGTCGTAAGTATACAATGTTATATACAATGTTATACATGGATATTGTCTATGTCCGAGTCGGTTATCCTCTACTTTAGATGTCACTTTAGAATGTCACTTTAGAATGTCACTTTAGAATGTCACTTTAGAATGTCACTTTAGAATGTCACTTTAGAATGTCACTTTAGAATGTCACTTTAGAATGTCACTTTAGTTTAGCTTCAAAGATGATTAGCAAAATTTTACCCATCTAGCAACAAACAAAAATTCAAGAAATCATCCCGAGGACTTGTGGAAGTGCCATGGTAAGCAAACTATCCTGAGGACTTGGGGAAGTGTCATGGTAAGCAAACTATCCTGAGGACTTGGGGAAGTGTCATGGTAAGCAAACTATCCTGAGGACTTGGGGAAGTGTCATGGTAAGCAAACTATCCTGAGGACTTGTGAAAGTGCCATGGTAAGCAAACTATCCTGAGGACTTGGGGAAGTGTCATGGTAAGCAAACTATCCTGAGGACTTGGGGAAATGCCATGGTAAGCAAACTATCCTGAGGACTTGGGGAAATGCCATGGTAAGCAACCTATCCTGAGGACTTGGGGAAGTGCCATGGTAAGCAAACTATCCTGAGGACTTGGGGAAATGCCATGGTAAGCAAACTATCCTGAGGACTTGGGGAAGTGCCATGGCAGGCAAACTATCCTGAGGACTTGGGGAAATGCCATGGTAAGCAAACTATCCTGGGGACTTGGGGAAGTGCCATGGTAAGCAAACTATCCTGAGGACTTGTGGAAGTGCCAAGGTAAGCAAACTATCCTGAGGACTTGGGGAAATGCCATGGTAAGCAAACTATCCTGAGGACTTGGGGAAATGCCATGGTAAGCAAACTATCCTGAGGACTTGGGGAAATGCCATGGTAAGCAAACTATCCTGAGGACTTGGGGAAGTGCCATGGTAAGCAAACTATCCTGGGGACTTGGGGAAGTGCCATGGTAAGCAAACTATCCTGGGGACTTGGGGAAGTGCCATGGTAAGCAAACTATCCTGAGGACTTGGGGAAGTGCCATGGTAAGCAACCTATCCTGAGGACTTGGGGAAGTGCCATGGTAAGCAAACTATCCTGAGGACTTGGGGAAGTGCCATGGCAAGCAAACTATCCTGAGGACTTGGGGAAGTGCCATGGTAAGCAAACTATCCTGGGGACTTGGGGAAGTGCCATGGTAAGCAAACTATCCTGGGGACTTGGGGAAGTGTCATGGTAAGCAAACTATCCTGGGGACTTGGGGAAGTGCCATGGTAAGCAAACTATCCTGAGGACTTGGGGAAGTGCCATGGTAAGCAAACTATCCTGAGGACTTGTGGAAATGCCATGGTAAGCAAACTATCCTGAGGACTTGTGGAAGTGCCATGGTAGGCAAACTATCGTGAGGACTTGGGGAAGTGCCATGGCAGGCAAACTATCCTGAGGACTTGGGGAAGTGCCATGGTAAGCAAACTATCCTGAGGACTTGGGGAAGTGCCATGGTAAGCAAACTATCCTGAGGACTTGGGGAAGTGCCATGGTAAGCAAACTATCCTGAGGACTTGTGGAAGTGCCATGGTAAGCAAACTATCCTGAGGACTTGGGGAAGTGCCATGGTAAGCAAACTATCCTGAGGACTTGGGGAAGTGCCATGGCAGGCAAACTATCCTGAGGACTTGGGGAAGTGCCATGGTAAGCAAACTATCCTGAGGACTTGGGGAAGTGCCATGGTAAGCAAACTATCCTGAGGACTTGGGGAAGTGCCATGGTAAGCAAACTATCCTGAGGACTTGGGGAAGTGCCATGGTAAGCAAACTATCCTGAGGACTTGTTGGGGAAATGCCATGGTAAGCAAACCATCCCGTGAGTGAAGAGTGATGAAGAATTTCAATCAGGCTAAATGAAGGTTCTTTAGCTTTGTTGTAGAGACTAAAACTAACAGTACTTTGCTAAGGTTAGATGTAGGATATGGCACGGTTATGTTCTGTAAGCACATGACAGATAGTAATTTCTGTTTGTCATGGTAGATTAAATTCTAGGCATGTGATGCTGACAAAACTGG
This sequence comes from Cladorhizidae sp. MBARI D1340-BT2, assembly GCA_028752905.1. Taxonomy (NCBI): domain Eukaryota; kingdom Metazoa; phylum Porifera; class Demospongiae; order Poecilosclerida; family Cladorhizidae; species Cladorhizidae sp. MBARI D1340-BT2. Next base: position 47,096,453 of record JAQNBH010000009.1, on the reverse strand, counting down.
ACATATATAATACCCAATATTAGTCGATATTGTACTGTATGCATTTCTCTACAATTACCTGCAAATAAAAATGTCCAGGTCAAATCATGTGGGTACAGTAGTCATCATCACATACCGTTGGCTTTACGCAAGCAGCTATATACTATGCCAATTTGAGACATGTAGGAGCGATGAGACCTGTGGGGCTGCATGATGCCATTGAAATAGTGCCCGGAATATTAAGGTATATATACCTATTGTAAGTCAACAGATCAATATGTTTTCTCTGGAGGACCTAATGCAATTATCTGGATAACAATTTCCACATTTCAGGGATTATGCATTGAGGGGCTCCACTGTAGACGCATACATACAGAGCTATCAGATGGTGCATAAGCAGTCACATGCACTTCAGGTGTAGATATATAGATATAGAGCTATCAGATGGTACATAAGCAGTCACATGCACTTCAGGTGTAGATATATAGATATAGAGCTATCAGATGATACATAAGCAGTCACGTGTACTTCAGGTGTAGATATATAGATATAGAGCTATCAGATGGTACATAAGCAGTCACATGCACTTCAAGACTAAATTCCTTCTCAGAGAATTGCTACAACTGCTGTGGATATGCTTTACAATTCGCAAGATAAAATCAGCGTATTTATAAAATACACATTTAGACCACCATAGAGACAGATGTTATACTTATAAGCAAATGTACGAATATGAGAGGATCACATAATTGCAGCATAGGCTGGCACAGGGACAGAAGTGCCTGTACTATTAGCGTAGTGCCATAAGTGTCTTCAGGGGTTATGTGCCCCCAATTGTTGACTTCAGCAGTCAGCTACCATCTAAGACGACCTTTAAAAAAAAAAGAATCAACATACACATACTTGTACAATGCACTAGTATGGGCTCACTCTTACTCAAAACTAGCGAGATTTAGGGGGAAAGGGCGTGTTCGCCACTGGAAATTGTTGACTGCTCCAAATACCACAACCTGTACAAGATCTGATTAAATACACCCACGCATACCCATAGGCCATCTCATTACCCGTGTAAATGACCAGTTATAGCCTTGACAACTGCCATATACTGTAAGCACTACTTGATTACCACCAAACACTTCCAGTGCATTGTAAGTACCTACAGACAACTGCCTGGCTGTAGCACCACACACAGTCTTGTGCAATACCTAGCCATTCATTTAGATTATAAAATTGTGCTTATAGTCTTGTGCAACACTTAGCCATTCATTTAGATTACAATTGTGCATATAGTCTTCTTGTGCAACACCTAGCCATTCATTTAGATTAAAATTGTGCATGTAGTCTTGTGCAACACCTAGCCATTCATTTAGATTAAAAATTGTGCTTATAGTCTTGTGCAACACCTAGCCATTCATTAAGATTAAAATTGTGCTTATAGTCTTGTGCAACACCTAGCCTAGATTAAAATAGTGCACAGTCTTGTGCAACACCTAGCCATTCATTTAAATTATAATTGTGCTTATAGTCTTGTGCAACACCTAGCCATTCATTTAGATTAAAATAGTGCTTATAATCTTGGCGCAACACCCAGCCATTCATTTAGATTAAAATTGTGCTTATAGTCTTGGGCAACACCTAGCCATTCAAAATGGTGCTTGGATCATGTCTACATGGATGTAGGTTTGGAAGAGAGAGACTGGCAAGTATTGATTATTGACTAATACAAAAACAAGTCTTGCTAAGAATAGAACCATCTCCCTAATGGCAAACCCCAGTCTATGAGATAGACTATAATTATACCTCCTTAAAGAGACCATATTAGTGTGGTTTGAAGGGAGATTACTACACACGCTAATTATTCATATAGTAAACCCACACTTCTGAAATTAAGCCGCTCAAGAATCCTACACGAGTTGGTTTGTCTGGAGATTCAATGGCAATTATGGGGGCAGAGGCACTGATATATGAATTAGTGTGTGTATTAGTTTACATTATATGAATAATTAGTGTGTATTAGATTACATGTGGTACATTAGTGGTATATGAATAATTATAGTTTACATACCACATTAGTGGCATATGAATAATTAGTGTGTATTAGTTTACATAACATACTACATTAGTGGTATATATATATATGAATAATTAGTGTTTATTAGTTCACATACTACATTAGTGGTATATGAATAATTAGTGTGTATTAGTTTACATACTACATTAGTGATATATGAATAATTAGTGTGTATTAGTTTACATGCTCATTAGTGGCATATGAATAATTAGTGTGTGTATTAGTTTACATACTACATTAGTGGTATAATTAGTGGTATATTAATAATTAGTGTGTGTATTAGTTCACATACTACATTAGTGGCAGATAAATAATTAGTGTGTGTATTAGTTTACATGCTCATTAGTGGCATTAGTGGGATATGAATAATTAGTGTATCAGTTTACATACTACATTAGTGGTATATATATAATTACTGTGTGTATTAGTTCACATACTACATTAATTAGTGGCATATCAATAGTGTGCGTATTAGTTTACATGCTCATTAGTTGCATATGAATAATTAGTGTGTGTATTAGCTAACATACTACATTAGTGGTATATGAATAATTAGTGTGTGTATTAGTTTACATGCTCATTAGTGGCATATGAATAATTAGTTTACATACTACATTAGTGGTATATGAATAATTAGTGTGTGTATTAGTTTACATACTACATTAGAGGCATATGAATAATTAGTATATTAGTTTACATACTACATTAGTGGCATAATGAATAATTAGTGTATGTATTAGTTCACATACTATATTAGTGGTATATATATGAATAATTAGTGTGTGTATTAGTTTACATACTACATTAGTGGCATATGAATAATTAGTGTGTGCATGCTCATTAGTGGTATATGAATAATTAGTGTGTGTATTAGTGTACATACCCATTAGTGGCATATGAATAATTAGTGTGTGTATTAGTTTACATACTACATTAGTGGCATAATGAATAATTAGTGTATGTATTAGTTCACATACTATATTAGTGGTATATGAATAATTAGTGTGTGTATTAGTGTACATACTCAGTAGTGGCATATGAATAATTAGTGTGTGTATTAGTTTACATACTACATTAGTAGTTTACATACATTAAGTGTCATATGAATAATTAGTGTGTGTATTAGTTTACATACTTACATACTACATTAATGGCATAATTAGTGTGTGTATTAGTTCACATACTACATTAGTGGTATATGAATAATTAGTGGTGTATTACTTGCTACATTAGGCTACATTAGTGGTATATGAATGGTATACAAATAATTAGTGTGTATTAGTTTACATACTCATTAGTGCCATGAATAATTAGTGTGTATTAGCTCACATATTAGCTCACATACTCATTAGTGGTATATGAATAATTAGTGTGTGAACATTAGTATAATTAGTGTGTGTATTAGTTTACATGCCCATTAGTGGCATATGAATAATTAGTGTGTATTAGTTTACATACTACATTAGTGGCATATGAATTAGTGTGTATATATTAGCTCACATACTCATTAGTGGCATATGAATAATTATTTTGTGTATTAGTTTACATACTACATTAGTGGTACTACATTAGTGGTATTATTTCACATGCTCATTAGTGAATATGAATAATTAGTGTGTGTATTAGTTTACATGCTACATTAGTGTCATATGAATAATTAGTGTTCACATACTACATTAGTGGTATATATATGAATAGTTAGTGTGTGTATTAGTTTACTACATACTATTAGTTTACAACTATTAGTTTACATACTACATTAGTAGCATATGAATAATTAGTGTGTGTATTAGTTTACATACTACATTAGCGGTATATGAATAATTAGTGTGTGTATTAATTTACATACTCATTAGTAGTATATGAATAATTAGTGTGTGTATTAGTTTACATGCTACATTAGTGGTATATGAATAGTTAGTGTGTGTATTAGTTTACTACATACTATTAGTTTACATACTACATTAGTGGCATATGAATAATTAGTGTGTGTATTAGTGTACATGCTACATTAGTCGTATATGAATAATTAGTGTGTGTATTAGTGTACATGCTACATTAGTGGTATATGAATAATTAGTGTGTGTATTAGTTTACATACTACATTAGTAGCATATGAATAATTAGTGTATGTATTAGTGTACATACATTAGTGGTATATGAATAATTAGTGTGTTGGTGGTATATGAATAATAAGTAATGCAGTGATGGAGGTGAGTGAGTAGGAAGTGATGGCAGAGTAAAAAGGAACTGTTGTAAGGGGCCCTGATGAATGATTGGTCCATCCCCCCCCCCCCCCCCCCCCCCCCCCCCCCAGGGGAGGAGGAAGCTCGGCTGCATTGGTAAGGCCACTGAAACCACGCCCACTGAAACTACGCCCCCTAGACAGTGTGCCAAGGAAACATGTGTTACAGGAACAGGAAATGGAAATATGAAGTGCTATTGTATTCATTACATTGTTTTATTGTTTTGCAGTTTCAGGGATCTCCCTCCTATTACAAGACCTGACTAGACCCTGACCCCTAAGAGGACATATGAGATAAGGGTGAACTATCTGAGAACCACAACTATATAGTCTATACAAAGTCACCATGATCAACATTTAATTGATGAACATTTAATTAATGAACACAGTGATTCTTCATGTTGACTAGTCAATTCTGATTGGCCAGGCAATAGTGTTTGATGCATTACTATTACCATTATATCATTATGGACTGACTAGCTATGTACCAGGCAGTAGCCTATTCAAAGGAGCTGGCATTACTTACTAGTGTCCAGTTATTGTGAATTAAGATTCTGAGGTAGCTTAGAGCTTAGAATCCACTATATACACGCAGGTAATAAATAATGACAAAATTGTTTTTGTTTGACTACATGTGATAATTATTGAAAAGTACCAAATATTTAAAGTCTATGTTCAGAGTCACCAACAAATTCATTTGCAATGCTAGCTAAGTCTAGCTTATCAGTAATATCCTTATGAGCATGCAAAACCATGAGGTTGTTTAGCCTCTCTTGACCCATGGTGTTTCTCAGGTAGGTCTTCACACGACAGAGAGCACTGAAGGACCTCTCGGATGTGGAATTTGAGGCTGGCATAATGAGGACAAGTTTAAGCACAACACAGACCTGAGACAGAAGACCTCACTGAGCATCTGTAAATGAACAAAAAAACTTCTTGATATCAAATATGCTTGGATGTGAATTCTCTTCAGGGCAAAATGAATGCTTGAATTCTGTTCCAAAGGTTAGCAACTGAGCTTACAGAGTTTCTGGCTGCAAATCATCTTCATACAATGAAGTGACAAAGACAAATTTAGCTGTGAAATTCAAGTTTTCAGATGCTTTCAAGAATAACTGTTCAAGATTTCTGTATACTTCATACCCAGGTTGCTGGAATCTATCCTGTATACAGCTCACTGCTAGATCAATAGCTTCAAAATAGTGCTGTCTATAGATATATTTAGGAGACTGATGAAAATAAGCTTCAGCTGTCCCAGATTCATACCTTCTAGGAATCCTACGTTGACGTGGCAACTGGGGTTCAATATCAAGTGGCTCTGCAATGCTTGTCACTTTTGACCAAAACAAATCGTAAGATTCATCAATTCATAATGTTTGAAGAGTACGCACTACCATAGCTCCAATATGTTGTCCTTCAGCTGCAGAGCAAACTTTCTCTTGTAAAGATCTACTGAGGTTGTCGGTGTGACGCAGCACCATTTCTCCCAACATTGTCCCAAAAAGAAATCAAACGTCTTCATTTGTGCACTTACTCCTGGCCTTGCTCTCTGTATCCTTGGCTACTTCCAAGGCTTTTTCCCAGGTGTTTAATAGAGCTGAATAATTGTTGAGGATGCTAGCCCTGGATCAACGAATCATGTGAAGTATATTTGTTACTCTTTCTCTTTAACCAATCAAGAATCTCACCATCTTCTTCTCCGTGATGCTTCAAAAGCTGGATGAGATTGCTCTCACCATCATCATCATGCCCCCGAAGAGGTAAGCCCTGTCTAGTCAAGAATTTGATGCAGGACAGAATTTTGAGCAGCATCTTCCTATTCTGAGAGATGTGCCCCAATGTGCATGGTAGTGGCAGGCAAAGTAATATATAATAGCTTCAACTGCTTCCAAGTGACACTTGCTCTTCTCATGCCCATTGAACACAGTAGTGGCATCCTTCCAAGCCCTAGGAAACCTTTGGAAACCTAATGAATAATATGTGAATAATGTGCAACATAGCTAGCTAGCATGCCATAACAGAGCTGTAGTTCCAAACATGTAATTATATTTACTGAACTTACAAAAGCAGGATCTGCCTTAGTGCTGGTTTTATTCTTCTTCTCCAAGAACATCCTCATACATATCTGGCAGAAAACTGTGTCCTCAGCCTCTCTGTAATGGAGAAAGGGCCACCTCGAGAACTGGAAAGACCGTTAACAACTGACATTTTGCCCAACGATCGCTTGGGAAACTTGAAATCCGGCCCAGGTTGGTTTGGATTCTCCCCAGCAATATCAGCTGTACTACATGTACTAGTTATTGCAGTTTGTTGCCATCACAAAATCTGAGCGAACTGACTCACGACGAAAGGCAAAATATATAGTAGCTGTAATCTCCTGTCGTCACGTTCCTCAACTACGCATGTGCAAACAAGGACCGTCACACCCCACCCACCAAAAAAAAAGCCAACCTGCAAGCTACGGCCATGGCCGTAGACGTAGACTGGTGGCCGTACCGCTTGCGCCCCCCCCCCCCCCTCTTCCCTCCCTCCCTGAACAAATGGACACTTACAGCTATTGCTATTATTATTATTGTAACTATTATTAAGTACTATTAATGATAGTTAGTGTCACACTGCTGTATATGTGGTTGCCTAACAGTCTTAATTATTGCACGAAGTACGGAATTAGACACACAGACACTACAAAGAGTACGTACCAGAGGTAAGCTTGGTCGGAAAGTCGGAAAGTAAGGATCTGTAACTAAGGATCGTCAAGAGCAAAAGAGAAAAGGGCAAGTGCCCAACAACTTACGTGAATCTAAAACCCTTTACCAATTTTTGTGATGCAAATGAACTTTGGTTCTGAGGTCAGAAAATTAGGTAGGCTGAGCCTCCAATCTAGTGCATACTTATAGCAACAGGTAGACACAGCATGCATGTCACTGAAGTAGGCTACATCAGCACCACACATCAACTATGATGTGATGGTTGAATGTTTGGTAAGGTAGTCTGGCTTGTTCAAACAATCCAAGATGCTGTTGCGATTGATATAATGTCACTGCAAGTGTTTTTCCTGTTTCTGGTTCAGAAATCAGTGAAAACCTGGGGGAATAGCTGGGATTGTCCTAAGTTCAGAACAATCCCTGATTGGGTTCTTTGCTTGGCAAGCAACCTCGCTGAAGATACTAAATGTCAAAATCTCTTAGATTGAATCTCATCAAAAACAAAGCATTTAAGACGACTAAATCTGATGATCTTGTCCTTTTTAGCCAACAGAACATGGAGTGTGATCTACAAGTGTTAATGTGCTAATGACCTATGACCTAAGTGTATGATAATGCTATAATCCAGAGCAAGTCTGTGCTTTTCTTGGCTGTGACCTTTGTCCTCTTCTGTCAGGTATTGGGTGGGGCTGTGCCTATTAGATATAGAGCGCTATCTCAAACAGTTAGGGCTTGAACCATGACTATGGTTAGTGCTTGGACAGTGATTAGGTCTTTGACCATGAGACTAGGGTTAGGCTTGGACAAAGGGTTAGGGTTAGTGGTTGGACAAGTTCTAGGATTATGGCCTGTATAATGAGCTTGAGCAATATATGTGAGGAGGGTTAAGTTTCGTGCAATGACCAGGGTGAGGGCTTCGTAAGTGTGTTACTATATGTTGGGGAAGGGGCGTGGTTGGTGTGTGTTTTACTGTCTCTGACTGCTTGTCTCTCTCTTCTTACAGAGCCCTAGCCCTAGGACATCACTGGACAGAAGACCTTCTAGACTATGCTACACTCTAGCTAATATATTCATATCATCGTTATGAGTACAAACATTTTTATCATTATTAATTCAATCTAGTTTGTTAATAACTTCAAAGTAAAGCTATTAGCTAATGACATTGTATATAATTATATATGTTCTGCTCTTTCTAGAAATCTGGCCTGTTTATAGATTGTATGCGAAATCTATGAATTTCTTGATTGCGTGCCAATCTATAGAATGGTGCTCAATCTATAGATTGTGCAATACTCAGATCGTCCAAAATTATCTAAGAATTTGCGCCATCTATAAATCTTTAGCAAATTGATGACAGAGAATGAATCATGGCTATATATATATAATAATGTCAAAATGTTTTAATACATAATAATTATAATTGTGATATCTAGAACTGATCCAGAAAATGGTGCCATTACCCCCTTCTCAAAGCATTTAATTAATAAGGTGTTTCCTCATGCCTGACTGATCCCAAATGGTAGCATTGGGAGGGTCCATGCATAGAGCAGTTGCAGTGCAATTAAAAATAGTCCACTTTCTGCCGCACCTTTCTGAATTTGAGATGGCATTGCCTGAACAGTGATGGCATCTGAGCTCCTGTGTAAGATTGAGCAAAAGTCCATTAATTTTTTTAAAGGATGTGCCTACCCTATGCATGTACTTTTCATATTCCCGATGACCACAAATTATGCAACATGGCAACATAGCCGATGAACTACTAGCTAAGCTCGAGCTCACATAATACAAGCAGTGTGCTAGCGAGGCTGCTTCTCTATTAGTAAAGCACCCTAGTTACGGAAATGGTTGCTTTTTCAAACCTCTTTTTTTCAAGCTGTCATATACTTGTATTGTGTCTGGATTATTCAATGTCGAAACACAAGCCCAGTGGATTCTGATTATCATTTAGAATTTGGACTTTAGATTTCATTTCATCCCACTTGTTTGCCTGATCCAAAAGAGTGTTCTGTAGTCCATTAACTCCTGCAGCAAAAGCTTTTGTGCGGTACTTATCATTTTGCCACTCAATTCCTTCACTTCAAGTTTTCTTGTCTTCATAGGTAAGGAAAAACTGAGGTAGCCAATATTTGGCAATGCGAATTGGTTTAGTGTTGAGTGTTGAGAATAGTGATTGGAGTATGTGCGTTTCTCTTCACCAGGCATATGAAGATTTGCAGGTGAGGCTTCATTCTTGTCAGACTCTGATCCTGAAACCGTGCCAATTTCCTTCGCTTTCTTCGATGGGGGAGACATGTAACATGTAGGTTCCCTAGATCGTTTTGATGTGCTTTCGGGTGAAAGTGGTTGATTATAACAAGTGGTTCCACCACGGCATTTCGAAGAGCATGTGGCACCTTTCTTTTGGCAAACACACTGGTGATTCTTGCAACTTGTCTTGCAGTTGCAATAAATCATTTTGTGGATTCGATAACTTGGCTGCTTCACGTAATGATCATGTAGGTGACTCTTTCCATCCTGAAATTGATAAATTGAGCCTTCCACAGTAGAGCTCTAAATTACCTTCGCCATAGCACTTGTGAAGTATACCATGCTCACTCCTACAATATAAACAGACAGGGATAAAGTATGCACGTCTATGCTAGCAATTAAAAGGCACTGCATTTCCATTATAGGGCTTCATAAGGGAAGAAGGGAATTACAAAATACTGAGCACATTGGCCCCACTATACATCATTGTGCCTCAATTGATAAATTTTACATGTAGTAATTTCATTGCTAGAAAGGCTGTCTAAATGGACCATGCTGCCTTTCAAGTAAAATGGAAATATTCAAGTAAAATGGAAATATTGGCACATAATAATATTAAGTCAACAAACCTCAATCGATCTCAATGATGTTTTGAACCAAGTCGCTCAACAATCACACAAGTAAGTCGATGGAGATCAGTTGAGGTCCGGTCAATCCGTGGAATACTTATGCTAACAAAATCTCCTGAGTTGAATAGCATCACCTTTTTGTGTTTGGATCTACAATATTTTAGTTTCAATTTCTCAGCATTCAGGCGATAATCGTTTATCGGCTTCTTGGCGAAGTTTCAAGTTTTTTTGGAATTACCACTTCACAGTCACTTTTGTGGTCACTTTAGCTGTCTTGAATATCTCGGCCTTCAAAGATATCCTCTATATCTTCTTCCAAAATCATTGTGCCACGGATATAGGACTGGTGAGAAGAATCCCCTTCAATTTGTCTATCTTCACTTATATCTTCCACATCCTCTTCCAAAATCTTTGTGCCATGGATACCAGGAAATATGTTTTGACGAGGGGGTTGACCAAATGCTAGTTCATATGGGCTTGTTTTCATTGTCCCATAAATAGTGAAATTGAGCTGATCTGTAATGTACAATAAGATACCTAATATGAAACATTATCCACTATTGCCGTACATTGAATGGCTGGTATAGCCATTCTGACCAAAGGGGGTAGTCGACACTCTGATCCTCTTGAACGCGAGCTCCGATCATTCTCTCTACAACAGTGTTACCTTGCTCTACCATTCCTTGACATTTTGGATTTCTGGGTCTGCCATTCACTATTGTCACTTCCTCTGGCCACTCCTTCACTACGTTATACACAATTTCATTGACAAATTCACATCCATTGTCTGAGTGCACTATACTTGAGAGTTAAGTAAGAAGGCTCATATGAAAGTCTAGAGGTGTTGGGCTAACAAGTTGCTGAGTCTCAGATTCTTCATTATCTCCTTTCAATATTCTTACAATTCTCTCTCCTTTAGCCATTGTCACAATCTTGCTAACCTAGAGATTTTTCATTTTCTGGGCAGTCTAATCTCTCATTCCACCCTCTGCGAGCAAACACAGGCAGAGTGTGACCGACTGAGGGCAGAAGAGAAACCATACAGACCTCCAGACACTTGGCACCCGGAGAAGACGATGGTGAGCTCTAGTCCAGAACCTTAACCTCAACAAACTGGACCAAACTGGCCAGCAGAGCATCCAAATTTGCCAGAGCCAGACGGACGCCAGAGGACCGGACCCAGACCGACCCACAGGCCTATGACGTCCGAGACCCGACCACCACCACCACCACTCCCGTCGCCATCACCACCACCGCCACCGACACCAACCCGACTGGAGGTGGAGACGGAGGAGGAGGCGGCAGGGGTCGGAAAGAGCAAAGGAGACGAAGGAGGAGGAGGCCAGCCAACTCAAGAAACCCCGCCCAAACCAGGAGATCGGACAGAAGAAGCTACAACCCACTCGACCACCACCCACTACAACAACCACCACCACCTCAGCACAGACGGGCACGCGCAACAGCACCACCCAAAATGCCAACGCCACCACCACACCAGGAGGAGGGGGTTTTGACAGAGGGAAACCCCCAACATAGAGGGACTGGCTCCTCATCCGAGCACTGGAGCAGCGACATCCACCGGCAGACTACCACAGATCGAGGATGGAACAGGCCCACAAGGACCTGAGTGGGTACGTGCTGAACCTCCTCATACGTGTTATCACACACAGAACTTGTGGCTGGGGAAGGGCCTCAATTATGCCCTGACACCGGCACCCGATCCACCCACCCCAAACCTGTGGGACCTCCCAGGTCCAAGAGAAGGGTCAGATTGCAGTTGTTGGACTACATGAGACCCAGGCGCCCTAGGGAGAAAGACCCCTTTGCCCCCAAAAGCAGATTCTAGCCCACTGCAGCCAGTCTACAGGTGGAATCATACCTGTGCTCGCTGGCAGACTGCAACAGACTCCCGTGAGCCCTGGGACACACCATCCAAACCTGACCCGTGGCCATGACCAAACTAAGAAAAAATAACACCATTATCATCAGAAAAACGGATAAAGGCTCGTGTATAGTGGTGGAAAATGCAGACGACTACCTACGGAACGGGTTGGAGCACCTCTCGGACAGAGAGGTGTACCAGCCCCTCCAGCATGACCCCATCCAGGCCCTGGTCCGATCTATCAGGGTGTGACCATGGGAGGCAAAGTGCGCACGCAGAAAATGTATTTCTTAAAGGAAGCACACAAGAGCCCCATGCAAGTCAGGACCATATGCTCGGGTTGCTTCCGCCCCACAGAGGGACTGTCTAGCTGGTTGGACCAAGTCGTCAAGCCGGCGGACTCTCTGGTGGCCAGCCGTCTCTTTGACTCTACCCGCTTTCTGGAACGCCTGCAGAATGTGTGTGTCCCAGACCACTCCATCCTTGTCACCATAGACGTAAAAAGCCTATATGCCAACATACCTCAGTCGGAAGGCATAGCTCTGGTGGCTGACTTTTTCCTAAGAAACCACAGGCCCCCTTGGGTTCTGGTGCCCAGGAAATGTCTCATTGCCACCATGAGGGTGGTGCTGGAACCGAACGTCTTCTGCTTCGCAGGGAAGATGTTCCGGCATAAACGTGGCACAGCCATTGGAACTAAATTTGCCCCCACCTTTGCCACTATATTTATGTCCACAATCGAGACCACCTTTTAGCGATCCAGAATGCCAGACAGGAGGCCCTTGGTTTGGTGGCACTACTACCTCAACGACGTCTTCATGGTCTGGGAGCACGGCGACCAAGCCACCACACCATGGAGGCATTGAACGGGTGGCACAGAACCATCAAGTTCACGCACAAGGCCTCCCCTCGGAGCGTGAATTTTTGGACATAACAATCAGGAAAGGGAGAAGGTTTGCCCAGATACACACCCTAGAAATGGCACTCTACTGTAAACCAACCAATCGATTCCAGTATCTCCACCACAATAGCTGCCACCAGAGTTCAATCTTTGGCGGGATCCTGAAGGGGGAGGCCGTGAGAACGCTCAGGGCCTTCTCTGACAGAGAGACCTTCAGACCCTCAGATTTCAGGCAACTCAGTTCCGGAATAGAGTGTACCCAGACGAACTCATCAACAGAATCTTTGCCTCAGTCAAATATGATCAGAGAAGCAGATACCTCAGGAGGGAGGGGTCGGGGGATGCCCACGCCAGTGGACATTCCCCTGATACCTTCCCCCTGGTTTCCAAGTTCAGACCACACCTGGACCAGAAGTACATAAAAAATAGACAATTCACTACAGGTAACTTGGTTAGTTGGGAGGGTCACCAACCATGGCCTTCACCCAATGCAAAACCAGGTAAGATTGAACTCTGTTGGCAGCTATTGTGGTGGAGATACCGGAATCGATTGGTTGGTTTACAGTAGAGTGCCATTTCTAGGGTGTGTGTCTGGGCAAACCTTCTCCCTTTCCTGATTGTTACGTCCAGAAAGTTTACACTCCGAGGGGAGGCCTCATGCGTGAACTTGATGGTTCTGTGCCACCCGTTCAACACCTCCATGGCCTGGTGGCTTGGTCGCCGTGCTCCCAGACCATGAAGACGTCGTCGAGGTGCCACCAAACCAATGGCCTCCTGTCTGGCATTCTGGATCGCCAAAAGGTGGTCTGAATGGTGGACATAAATATAGTGGCAAAGGTGGGGGCAAATTTAGTTCACATGGCTGTGCCACGTTTCTGCCGGAAATCTTCCCTGCGAAGCACAAGACGTTCTGTTCCAGCACCACCCTCATGGTGGCAATGAGACATTTCCTGGGCACCAGAACCCAAGGGGGCCTGTGGTTTCTTAGGAAAACGTCGGCCACCAGAGCTATGCCTTCCCACTGAGGTATGTTGGTATATAGGCTTTTTACGTCTATGGTGACAAGGATGGAGTGGTCTGGGACACGCACATTCTGCAGACGTTCCAGAAAGTGGGTAGAGTCAAAGAGGTGGCTGGCCACCAGAGAGACTGCCGGCTTGCAGACAGATCGGACCAGGGCCTGGATGGGGTCATGCTGGAGGGGCTGGTACACCTCTCTGTCCGAGAGGTGCTCCAACCCGTTCCGTAGGTAGACGTCCGCATCTTCCACCACTATACACAAGCCTTTATCAGCTTTTCTGATGATAATGGTGTTATTTTTTCTTAGGTTGGTCATAGCCCTCTGCTCCTCACTGGTGAGGTTTGGGTGGTGTGGCCCGGGGCCCACTGGAGTCTGTTTCAGCAGATCAGCCAGCGAGCCCAGGTATGATTCCACCTGCAGACTGGGCTGGAATGTGCTTTTGGGGGCAAAGGGATTTTTCTCCCTAGGGCGCCTGGGTCTCATCTAGTCCAGAAACTGCAATCTGACCCTTCTTTTGTACCCTGGGAGGTCCCACAGGTTTGGGGTGGGTGGATCGGGTGCCGGGGTCAGGGCATAATTGAGGCCCTTCCCCAGCCACAAGTTCTGTGTGTGATAATACGTATGAGGAGGTTCAGCACGACACACTCAGGTCCTTGCGGGCCTGTTCCCTCCTCACTCAGGTCCTTGTGGGCCTGTTCCCTCCTCACTCAGGTCCTTGTGGGCCTGTTCCCTCCTCGATCTGTGGTAGTCAGTGGTAGGATTCCCCTCTGTCGAAAACCACTCCTCCTGGTGTTGGTGGTGGCGTTGGCATTTTGGGTGGTGCTGTTGTGAGTATGTTGTGGTTGTGCTCGTCTGTGCTGAGGTGGTTGTGGTTGTGTCGGTTGCGGTGGTATGGGTAGTGGTCGGGAGGGTTGTTGCTGCCCTTCCGTCCGATCTCCCAGTTTGGGGGTGGTTTCTCGGGTTGGCTGGTCTCCTCCTTTGTCTCCTTCGCTCCTTCTGACCCCTGCCACCTCCTCCTCCGTCTCCACCTCCAGCCGGGTTTGTGTCGGTAGTGGTGGTGGGGGTGGTCGGGTCTCAGACGTCGTGCGCCTGGGGGTCGGTCTGGGTCCAGTCCTCTGGTGTCCACATGGCCCTGGCGAGTTTAGATGCTGCTCTGCTGGCCAGTCTGGTCTCCAGTTTGTTGAGATTCTCCAAGGTTCTGGACCAGAGCTCGCTGTCGTCTTCTCCGGGTGCCAAGGGCTGGAGGTCCGTATGGTCTCTTTTTCAGCCCTCAGTCGGTCGCGTTAGCTCGCAGAGGGTGGAATAGTGAGAGATTAGACTGCCCAGGAGTTCGGCTTCACACTGGGCTGTGATCAGCTCGAACTCCTCGGCTACCTGGCTTACCCCCGGTGACATGGCATAGCACTCCTTTCTGATTGTTAGGCCTGCTGGTATCTGCCCCCTGTCCCTACTTCAGGTCAGGTACGTCAGGTGGCCCTGATGGCTTTGGTGGCAGCCTTTCTGAAGTCTGCACTGGAGCAGCCTCTTTTCGAGGGTGCCCTCGGTGGGCAGCGTTTCTTGCGGTTGGGTGGAGTCAGTCGGTTCTTGCAGTTGGATGGAGTCTGTCGGTTCCTCCCCCGTGTATGGGATTGTAGTGTCCGACTCGGCTTCCTGCTGTTGCGATGGGGAGGGTGATGCTGTCGCCCATGGAGGTTGCAGGGGATATTCGGGGGTGATTGGTGAGGGGGTGGGTTGCTGGTCGGTGAGTGATTGGTGAGGGGGTGGGGGAGTAAGTTGGTGGTGAGGGGGCGGGGGAGTAAGTTGGTGGTGAGGGGGGTGGTTGAGGGTGGGTTGGTGTGGCCTCATCTGGCCTGGGCGTCCTTTGGATGGGGATTGTGGCCTGGGTGGTATTACATAAGGAATGCCATGAGGCAACAGTGTTACTTGTGAATAGCTACCACATAAGGAATGCCCTACTGTTCCTAGCAACTATGCTATGAGGTAACAGTGTTGCTGGTAAATAGCAGTGTTTCTGTTGGGGACATGTTGCCCTGTGACCTAAAAAATTTACTTGGACTAATCCTCTTTAAAATGGTTATGTTCCCCCCTTAAAATCACCTTCTCAATAATCAACTGCAAATTGTATTCACTCTAGCCTTCATCAGGAATGCTACTGTATATACCCATAGCTGGCTATCCACCACATGCCAGTACACACACCTAGCATGTGCATCGGATAAAAATAATAATAATAATAAATACTTAATATAATTAACATATAAAACATATAAAAATAAAAGATAATAATAAAAAATAATAATAATAACATCATTTAAAAAGCTTCAATTAATATTATTACTTCAACTTATATATTAATTATTATTAATATAATAATAATAATAATAAATATAAATAAACTAATAGTAATACTAT
Source organism: Cladorhizidae sp. MBARI D1340-BT2 (assembly GCA_028752905.1). Classification (NCBI taxonomy): domain Eukaryota; kingdom Metazoa; phylum Porifera; class Demospongiae; order Poecilosclerida; family Cladorhizidae; species Cladorhizidae sp. MBARI D1340-BT2. The sequence goes on along the minus strand of JAQNBH010000009.1, from coordinate 47,080,361 downwards.
AATTATTACTATAATAATAATAAAATAATAATAATAATAATAATAATAATAATAATAATAATAATAATAATAATAATAATAATAATAATAATAATAATAATAATAATAATAATAATAATAATAATAATAATAATAATAATAATAATAATAATAATAATAACAATAATTATTATTACGGAAAAACTTGTGACTACACACTTCTTTGTCCTAATTGGCATAGAGACCACTGGAGTGGTTGGAGGGGAGGCATCTTTGTTCCTTCGGAGTTACGAGGCCGTCTCAAAGCAAAGTGCGACGAACCATGTTCCATGTTCCCATCATTTTCTCCTCCAGAGAATTTCTATTGCAATCCAGCGTGGGAACACTGCAGCGGTATTAGGCATTAGTCAGTAAACTAGTGATGACTATTTCTTACTTAATTATCTTTATTGTTAGTTATAGGGCATATTATTCTTTATTGTGATAATAATAATAATAATAAATAATAAATGGGACAATAAAAAAATATTAAATAAATAATTAAAAAATATGTAATTATTGGTCGTGGCTTCAAGTTCGGGCTCTTCAGAGTAGCTCCCCAGCAGCCATTCCACAGTCTCCATTGAACCATTCACACTTTGGTGCTAGGCCGATGTGCAATGCCTCCTTCACTAGCAGTTCCTTCTGTCTTCTGGTCTGGTTCAAGATGGCGGGACCTGGCTTCCTCCCACAAAATAGGATGTTTGTTAATTGGGTAGTTATTATTTTTGTAAAGTGGGGCTTCCTCAAAACCTGATTTTGCCGCATAAATATCTCAAGGTGGCCAAGTGCTTGAGAGTTGAATTACCAGAGGAAGCTCTACTAGATTAGGCGCTAAAACTTAAGTACGTGGTCAAGCACCCGTTAGTTAAAATACCATTTCCCCACCGCACACTTAACCACATACTTAAGTTTTAGCACATAATGAAAACAGTCGTTGCATATTGTCCGAAACTCTCCTTTAATTCCACATTCTCTGGCCAATTAATAGAATCCATGAAGCCGTGCTATTATCTAATAACCCAATGTTACTCTCACTAGTAAACCTCGTAGTTACAGACCTAGCAGGACCACAACACCCTTAGGCTATCCCCAAGCCGGCAGGTTTCCCAATAATTTAGGATCTGTGGTAAATAACAAGGATTATACTCTATTGCAAATCATACAATACAATATCACTAGGTTGTGTATATGTATATATAGAGCTGTTAGCCTTAGCCTGTTATGCACTGTCTACTAACTTCCACCGCATACACTCTCAAACAATTCCTTTTATGGTCACATTGGAGTGCTGTGAGACTCGTCCAGGGGGGGGTGGGGTTGATCATTCAACTCTGACCAATCAGAAGAATTGAGGATTCCCTCTAGAGCAGGGATTCTGAACTGTTCCTCCATCATTTACCCCCTCATCATTTACCCCCTCAGCCTGATGTATTTTAACATTCACCCCCTTACTCCCATACAAAAAATGCATAGCCATCATAAAGGCACAGAAAAGTAAGAAGATAAGAAAACACATTTATTATCTATATAGGTTTTGCATAAAATATATATAGTAATATAAATATAGTAATATACTTTGATAATTATATAGTCCATTACATGCATGTACAGTAGTAAAACAATGAAAACAATCACAGACCAAAGGAAATAATAATAATAATAACCTCAGGTAAGTTATATATATATACCAACCTTGCTTAGAGGCCTATAAGCCTAATATTTCCTCTTCCTTATTCAATTATCATTTACTCCATGCCATGTAATTTTTTTACCCCCACAGGGGGGTAAATTTACCCCTGGTTGAGAATCCCTGCTCTAAAAGCTTGATGTCATCAGTATCAAGAGAGAGCTCACAGAGACCTATCTTTTGAGCTATATATCGAGTCAATACAGTGAAGTGTGCAGAATCTATGGAGCTATAAATTAGTAACCACAACTTTGCTCCCACCACACATACAGACTTGGGTCAGGCACTTGCTCCCCACACACATACAGACTTGGGTCAGACACTTGCCCCTCCACATATACAGACTTGGGTCAGGCACTTGCTCCCCCCACACATACAGACTTGGGTCAGACACTTGCTCCCCCCACACATACAGACTTGGGTCAGGCACTTGCTCCCCCACACATACAGACTTGGGTCAGGCACTTGCTCACACACATACAGACTTGGGTCAGGCACTTGCTCCCCCCACACATACAGACTTGAGTCAGGCACTTGCTACCCCCACACATACAGACTTGGGTCAGACACTTGCTCCCCCCACACATACAGACTTGGGTCAGACACTTGCTACCCTCACACATACAGACTTGGGTCAGGCACTTGCACCCCCCACACATACAGACTTGGGTCAGACACTTGCTCCCCCCACACATACAGACTTGGGTCAGGCACTTGCTCCCCCCACACATACAGACTTGGGTCAGACACTTGCTCCCCCCACACATACAGACTTGGGTCAGACACTTGCCCCCCCACACATACAGACTTGGGTCAGACACTTGCTCCCCCCACACATACAGACTTGGGTCAGACACTTGCTCCCCCCACACATACAGACTTGGGTCAGGCACTTGCTCCCACCACACATACAGACTTGGGTCAGGCACTTGCTCCCCCCACACATACAGACTTGGGTCAGAGACTTGCTCCCCCCACACATACAGACTTGGGTCAGGCACTTGCTCCCCCCACACATACAGACTTGGGTCAGACACTTGCTCCCCACACACATACAGACTTGGGTCAGGCACTTGCTCCCCCCCCCCCCCCCCCACACATACAGACTTGGGTCAGGCACTTGCTCCCCCCACACATACAGACTTGGGCCAGACACTTGCTCCCCCCACACATACAGACTTGGGTCAGGCACTTGCTCCCCCCACACATACAGACTTGGGTCAGACACTTGCTCCCACCACACATACAGACTTGGGTCAGACACTTGCTCCCCCCACACATACAGACTTGGGTCAGGCCCTTGCTCCCCCCACACATACAGACTTGGGCCAGGCACTTGCTCCCCCCACACATACAGACTTGGGCCAGGCACTTGCTCCCCCCACACATACAGACTTGGGTCAGACACTTGCTCCCCCCACACATACAGACTTGGGTCAGACACTTGCTCCGCCCACACATACAGACTTGGGTCAGGCACTTGCTCCCCCCACACATACAGACTTGGGTCAGACACTTGCTCCCCCCACACATACAGACTTGGGTCAGGCACTTGCTCCCCCAACACATACAGACTTGGGTCAGACACTTGCTCCCCCCACACATACAGACTTGGGTCAGACACTTGCTCCCCCCACACATACAGGCTTGGGTCAGGCGCTTGTTCCCACCACACATACAGACTTGGGTCAGACACTTGCTCCGCCCCACACATACAGACTTGGGTCAGGCACTTGCTCCCACACACATACAGACTTCAGACACTTGCTCCGCCCCACACATACAGACTTGGATCAGACACTTGCTCCCCCCACACATACAGACTTGGGCCAGACACTTGCTCCCACATACATACAGACTTGGGTCAGACACTTGCTCCCCCCACACATACAGACTTGGGTCAGGCACTTGCTCCCCCCACACATACAGACTTGGGTCAGGCACTTGCTCCCCCCACACATACAGACTTGAGTCAGGCACTTGCACCCCCCACACATACAGACTTGGGTCAGGTACTTGCTCCCCCCACACATACAGACTTGGGTCAGGCACTTGCTCCCCCCACACATACAGACTTGGGTCAGACATTTGCTCCCCCACACATACAGACTTGGGTCAGATACTTGCTCACCCCACACATACAGACTTGGGTCAGGCACTTGCTCCCCCCACACATATAGACTTGGGTCAGGCACTTGCTCCCCACACACATACAGACTTGGGTCAGACACTTGCTCCCCCCACACATACAGACTTGGGTCAGGCACTTGCACCCCCCACACATACAGACTTGGGTCAGGCACTTGCTCCCCCCACACATACAGACTTGGGTCAGACACTTGCTCCCCCCACACATACAGACTTGGGTCAGGCACTTGCTCCCCCCACACATACAGACTTGGGTCAGGCACTTGCTCCCCCCACACATACAGCCTTGGGTCAGGCACTTGCTCCCCACACACATACAGACTTGGGTCAGACACTTGCTCCCCCCACACATACAGACTTGTTTCAGGCACTTGCTCCACCCACACATACAGACTTGGGTCAGACACTTTGCTCCCCCCACATATACAGACTTGGGTCAGGCACTTGCTCCCCCACATATAGAGACTTGGGTCAGACACTTGCTCCCCCCACACATACAGACTTGGGTCAGACACTTGCTCCCCCCACACATACAGACTTGGGTCAGACACCTGCTCCCCCCACACATACAGACTTGGGTCAGACACTTGCTCCCCCCACACATACAGACTTGGGTCAGGCACTTGCTCCCCACACACATACAGACTTGGGTCAGACACTTGCTCTCCCCACACATACAGACTTGGGTCAGGCACTTGCTCCCCCCACACATACAGATTTGGGTCAGACACTTTGCTCCCCCCACATATACAGACTTGGGTCAGGCACTTGCTCCCCCACATATACAGACTTGGGTCAGACACTTGCTCCTCCCACACATACAGACTTGGGTCAGACACTTGCTCCCCCCACACATACAGACTTGGGTCAGACACCTGCTCCCCCCACACATACAGACTTGGGTCAGACACTTGCTCCCCCCACACATACAGACTTGGGTCAGGCACTTGCTCCCCCCACACATACAGACTTGGGTCAGGCACTTGCTCCCCCCACACATACAGACTTGGGTCAGGCACTTGCTCCCCCCACACATAAAGACTTGGGTCAGGCACTTGCTCCCACCACACATACAGACTTGGGTCAGACACTTGCTCCCCCCACACATACAGACTTGGGTCAGGCACTTGCTCCCCCCACACATACAGACTTGGGTCAGACACTTGCTCCCCCCACACATACAGACTTGGGCCAGGCACTTGCTCCGCCCACACATACAGACTTGGGTCAGACACTTGCTCCCCACACACATACAGACTTGGGTCAGACACTTGCTCCCCCCACACATACAGACTTGGGTCAGACACTTGCTCCCCCCACACATACAGACTTGGGCCAGACACTTGCTCCCCCCACACATACAGACTTGGGTCAGACACTTGCCCCCCCACACATACAGACTTGGGTCAGGCACTTGCTCACCCCACACATACAGACTTGGGTCAGGCACTTGCTCCCCCCATACATACAGACTTGGATCAGACACTTGCTCCCCCCAACACATACAGACTTGGGTCAGGCACTTGCTCCCCCCACACATACAGACTTGGGTCAGGCACTTGTCCCCCCACACATACAGACTTGGGTCAGGCACTTGCTCCCCCACACATACAGACTTGGGTCAGACACTTGCTCCCCCCACACATACAGACTTGCTCCCCCAACACATAGAGACTTGGGTCAGGCACTTGCTCCCCCCACACATACAGACTTGGGTCAGGCACTTGCTCACTCCACACATACAGACTTGGGCCAGGCACTTGCTCCCCCCACACATACAGACTTGGGTCAGGCACTTGCACCCCCTACACATACAGACTTGGGTCAGGCACTTGCTCCCCCCACACATACAGACTTGGGTCAGACACTTGCTCCCCCCACACATACAGACTTGGGTCAGGCACTTGCTCCCCCCACACATACAGACTTGGGTCAGGCACTTGCTCCCCCCACACATACAGACTTGGGTCAGGCACTTACTCCCCACACACATACAGACTTGGGTCACACACTTGCTCCCACCACACATACAGACTTGGGCCAGGCACTTGCTCCCCCCACACATACAGACTTGGGTCAGACACTTGCTCCACCCACACATACAGACTTGGGTCAGACACTTGCTCCGCCCACACATACAGACTTGGGTCAGGCATTTGCTCCCCCCACACATACAGACTTGGGTCAGACACTTGCTCCCCCCACACATACAGACTTGGGTCAGGCACTTGCTCCCCCAACACATACAGACTTGGGTCAGACACTTGCTCCCCCCACACATACAGACTTGGGTCAGACACTTGCTCCCCCCACACATACAGGCTTGGGTCAGGCACTTGTTCCCACCACACATACAGACTTGGGTCAGACACTTGCTCCGCCCCACACATACAGAAATGGGTCAGGCACTTGCTCCCCCACACATACAGACTTCAGACACTTGCTCCGCCCCACACATACAGACTTGGATCAGACACTTGCTCCCCCCACACATACAGACTTGGGCCAGACACTTGCTCCCACATACATACAGACTTGGGTCAGACACTTGCTCCCCCCACACATACAGACTTGGGTCAGGCACTTGCTCCCCCCACACATACAGACTTGGGTCAGGCACTTGCTCCCCCCACACATACAGACTTGAGTCAGGCACTTGCACCCCCCACACATACAGACTTGGGTCAGGTACTTGCTCCCCCCACACATACAGACTTGGGTCAGGCACTTGCTCCCCCCACACATACAGACTTGGGTCAGACACTTGCTCCCCCACACATACAGACTTGGGTCAGACACTTGCTCACCCCACACATACAGACTTGGGTCAGGCACTTGCTCCCCCCACACATATAGACTTGGGTCAGGCACTTGCTCCCCACACACATACAGACTTGGGTCAGACACTTGCTCCCCCCACACATACAGACTTGGGTCAGGCACTTGCACCCCCCACACATACAGACTTGGGTCATGCACTTGCTCCCCCCCCACATACAGACTTGGGTCAGACACTTGCTCCCCCCACACATACAGACTTGGGTCAGGCACTTGCTCCCCCCACACATACAGACTTGGGTCAGGCACTTGCTCCCCCCACACATACAGCCTTGGGTCAGGCACTTGCTCCCCACACACATACAGACTTGGGTCAGACACTTGCTCCCCCCACACATACAGACTTGGTTCAGGCACTTGCTCCACCCACACATACAGACTTGGGTCAGACACTTTGCTCCCCCCACATATACAGACTTGGGTCAGGCACTTGCTCCCCCACATATACAGACTTGGGTCAGACACTTTCTCCCCCCACACATACAGACTTGGGTCAGACACTTGCTCCCCCCACACATACAGACTTGGGTCAGACACCTGCTCCCCCCACACATACAGACTTGGGTCAGACACCTGCTCCCCCCACACATACAGACTTGGGTCAGGCACTTGCTCCCCACACACATACAGACTTGGGTCAGACACTTGCTCCCCCCACACATACAGACTTGGGTCAGGCACTTGCTCCCCACACACATACAGACTTGGGTCAGACACTTTGCTCCCCCCACATATACAGACTTGGGTCAGGCACTTGCTCCCCCTCATATACAGACTTGGGTCAGACACTTGCTCCCCCCACACATACAGACTTGGGTCAGACACTTGCTCCCCACACACATACAGACTTGGGTCAGACACCTACTCCCCCCACACATACAGACTTGGGTCAGACACTTGCTCCCCCCACACATACAGACTTGGGTCAGGCACTTGCTCCCCCCACACATACAGACTTGGGTCAGGCACTTGCTCCCCCCACACATACAGACTTGGGTCAGGCACTTGCTCCCCCCACACATAAAGACTTGGGTCAGGCACTTGCTCCCACCACACATACAGACTTGGGTCAGACACTTGCTCCCCCCACACATACAGACTTGGGTCAGGCACTTGCTCCCCCCACACATACAGACTTGGGTCAGACACTTGCTCCCCCCACACATACAGACTTGGGCCAGGCACTTGCTCCGCCCACACATACAGACTTGGGTCAGACACTTGCTCCCCCCACACATACAGACTTGGGTCAGACACTTGCTCCCCCCACACATACAGACTTGGGTCAGACACTTGCTCCCCCCACACATACAGACTTGGGCCAGACACTTGCTCCCCCCACACATAAAGACTTGGGTCAGACACTTGCCCCCCCACACATACAGACTTGGGTCAGGCACTTGCTCACCCCACACATACAGACTTGGGTCAGGCACTTGCTCCCCCCACACATACAGACTTGGATCAGACACTTGCTCCCCCCAACACATACAGACTTGGGTCAGGCACTTGCTCCCCCCACACATACAGACTTGGGTCAGGCACTTGCTCCCCCACACATACAGACTTGGGTCAGACACTTGCTCCCTCCACACATACAGACTTGCTCCCCCAACACATACAGACTTGGGTCAGGCACTTGCTCCCCCCACACATACAGACTTGGGTCAGGCACTTGCTCACTCCACACATGCAGACTTGGGCCAGGCACTTGCTCCCCCCACACATACAGACTTGGGTCAGGCACTTGCACCCCCCACACATACAGACTTGGGTCAGGCACTTGCTCCCCCCACACATACAGACTTGGGTCAGACACTTGCTCCCCCCACACATACAGACTTGGGTCAGGCACTTGCTCCCCCCACACATACAGACTTGGGTCAGGCACTTGCTCCCCCCACACATACAGACTTGGGTCAGGCACTTACTCCCCACACACATACAGACTTGGGTCACACACTTGCTCCCACCACACAAACAGACTTGGGTCAGGCACTTGCTCCCCACACACATACAGACTTGGGTCAGACACTTGCTCCCCCCACACATACAGACTTGGGCCAGGCACCTGCTCCCCCCACACATACAGACTTGGGTCAGACACTTGCTCCCCCCACACATACAGACTTGGGTCAGGCACTTGCTCCCCCCACACATACAGACTTGGGTCAGGCACTTGCTCCCCCCACACATACAGACTTGGGTCAGGCACTTGCTCCCCCCACACATACAGACTTGGGTCAGACACTTGCTCCCCCCACACATACAGACTTGGGTCAGACACTTGCTCCACCCACACATACAGACTTGGGTCAGGCACTTGCTCCCCCCACACATACAGACTTGGGTCAGACACTTGCTCCCCCCACACATACAGACTTGGGTCAGACACTTGCTCCACCCACACATACAGACTTGGGTCAGACACTTTGCTCCCCCCACATATACAGACTTGGGTCAGGCACTTGCTCCCCCCACACATACAGACTTGGGTCAGACACTTGCTCCCCCCACACATACAGACTTGGGTCAGACACCTGCTCCCCCCACACATACAGACTTGGGTCAGACACTTGCTCCCCCCACACATACAGACTTGGGCCAGGCACTTGCTCCGCCCACACATACAGACTTGGGTCAGACACTTGCTCCCCCCACACATACAGACTTGGGTCAGACACTTGCTCCCCACACACATACAGACTTGGGCCAGGCACTTGCTCCCCCCACAGATACAGACTTGGGTCAGACACTTGCCCCCCCACACATACAGACTTGGGTCAGGCACTTGCTCCCCCCACACATACAGACTTGGGTCAGGCACTTGCTCACCCCACACATACAGACTTGGGTCAGGCACTTGCTCCCCCCACACATACAGTCTTGGATCAGACACTTGCTCCCCCCAACACATACAGACTTGGGTCAGGCACTTGCTCCCCCCACACATACAGACTTGGGTCAGGCACTTGCTCCCCCCACACATACAGACTTGGGTCAGGCACTTGCTCCCCCACACATACAGACTTGGGTCAGACACTTGCTCCCCCCACACATACAGACTTGGGTCAGACACTTGCTCCCCCCACACATACAGACTTGCTCCCCCCACACATACAGACTTGGGTCAGGCACTTGCTCCCCCCACACATACAGACTTGGGTCAGGCACTTGCTCCCTCCACACATACAGACTTGGGCCAGGCACTTGCTCCCCCCACACATACAGACTTAGGTCAGACACTTGCTCCCCCCACACATACAGACTTGGGTCAGACACTTGCTCCCCCCACACATACAGACTTGGGTCAGGCACTTGCTCCCCCCACACATACAGACTTGGGTCAGGCACTTGCTCACCACACACATACAGACTTGGGCCAGGCACTTGCTCCCCCCACACATACAGACTTGGGTCTGACACTTGCTCCCCCCACACATACAGACTTGGGTCAGACACTTGCTCCCCCCACACATACAGACTTGGGTCAGGCACTTGCTCCCCCCACACATACAGACTTGGGTCAGACACTTGCTCCCCCCACACATACAGACTTGGGTCAGGCACTTGCTCCCCCAACACATACAGACTTGGGTCAGACACTTGCTTCCCCCACACATACAGACTTGGGTCAGACACTTGCTCCCCCCACACATACAGACTTCAGACACTTGCTCCGCCCCACACATACAGACTTGGGTCAGGCACTTGCTCCACCACACATACAGACTTCAGACACTTGCTCCGCCCCACACATACAGACTTGGATCAGACACTTGCTCCCCTCACACATACAGACTTGGGCCAGACACTTGCTCCCACATACATACAGACTTGGGTCAGACACTTGCTCCCCCCACACATACAGACTTGGGTCAGGCACTTGCTCCCCCCACACATACAGACTTGGGTCAGGTACTTGCTCCCCCCACACATACAGACTTAGGTCAGGCACTTGCTCCCCCCACACATACAGACTTGGGTCAGACACTTGCTCCCCCTACACATACAGACTTGGGTCAGACACTTGCTCCCCCCACACATACAGACTTGGGTCAGACACTTGCTCCCCCCACACATACAGACTTGGGTCAGGCACTTGCTCCCCCCACACATATAGACTTGGGTCAGGCAATTGCTCCCCCCACACATACAGACTTGGTTCAGACACTTGCTCCCCCGACACATACAGACTTGGGTCAGGCACTTGCTCCCCCCACACATACAGACTTGGGTCAGGCACTTGCTCCCCCCACACATACAGACTTGGGTCAGGCACTTGCTCCCCACACACATACAGACTTGGGTCAGACACTTGCTCCCCCCACACATACAGACTTGGGTCAGACACTTGCTCCCCCCACACATACAGACTTGGGTCAGGCACTTGCTCCCCCCACACATACAGACTTGGGTCAGGCACTTGCTCCCCCCACACATACAGACTTGGGTCAGGCACTTACTCCCCACACACATACAGACTTGGGTCACACACTTGCTCCCACCACACAAACAGACTTGGGTCAGGCACTTGCTCCCCACACACATACAGACTTGGGTCAGACACTTGCTCCCCCCACACATACAGACTTGGGCCAGGCACCTGCTCCCCCCACACATACAGACTTGGGTCAGACACTTGCTCCCCCCACACATACAGACTTGGGTCAGGCACTTGCTCCCCCCACACATACAGACTTGGGTCAGGCACTTGCTCCCCCCACACATACAGACTTGGGTCAGGTACTTGCTCCCCCCACACATACAGACTTGGGTCAGACACTTGCTCCCCCCACACATACAGACTTGGGTCAGACACTTGCTCCACCCACACATACAGACTTGGGTCAGGCACTTGCTCCCCCCACACATACAGACTTGGGTCAGACACTTGCTCCCCCCACACATACAGACTTGGGTCAGACACTTGCTCCCCCCACACATACAGACTTGGGTCAGACACTTTGCTCCCCCCACATATACAGACTTGGGTCAGGCACTTGCTCCCCCCACACATACAGACTTGGGTCAGACACTTGCTCCCCCCACACATACAGACTTGGGTCAGACACCTGCTCCCCCCACACATACAGACTTGGGTCAGACACTTGCTCCCCCCACACATACAGACTTGGGCCAGGCACTTGCTCCGCCCACACATACAGACTTGGGTCAGGCACTTGCTCACTCCACACATGCAGACTTGGGCCAGGCACTTGCTCCCCCCACACATACAGACTTGGGTCAGGCACTTGCACCCCCCACACATACAGACTTGGGTCAGGCACTTGCTCCCCCCACACATACAGACTTGGGTCAGACACTTGCTCCCCCCACACATACAGACTTGGGTCAGGCACTTGCTCCCCCCACACATACAGACTTGGGTCAGGCACTTGCTCCCCCCACACATACAGACTTGGGTCAGGCACTTACTCCCCACACACATACAGACTTGGGTCACACACTTGCTCCCACCACACAAACAGACTTGGGTCAGGCACTTGCTCCCCACACACATACAGACTTGGGTCAGACACTTGCTCCCCCCACACATACAGACTTGGGCCAGGCACCTGCTCCCCCCACACATACAGACTTGGGTCAGACACTTGCTCCCCCCACACATACAGACTTGGGTCAGGCACTTGCTCCCCCCACACATACAGACTTGGGTCAGGCACTTGCTCCCCCCACACATACAGACTTGGGTCAGGCACTTGCTCCCCCCACACATACAGACTTGGGTCAGACACTTGCTCCCCCCACACATACAGACTTGGGTCAGACACTTGCTCCACCCACACATACAGACTTGGGTCAGGCACTTGCTCCCCCCACACATACAGACTTGGGTCAGACACTTGCTCCCCCCACACATACAGACTTGGGTCAGACACTTGCTCCCCCCACACATACAGACTTGGGTCAGACACTTTGCTCCCCCCACATATACAGACTTGGGTCAGGCACTTGCTCCCCCCACACATACAGACTTGGGTCAGACACTTGCTCCCCCCACACATACAGACTTGGGTCAGACACCTGCTCCCCCCACACATACAGACTTGGGTCAGACACTTGCTCCCCCCACACATACAGACTTGGGCCAGGCACTTGCTCCGCCCACACATACAGACTTGGGTCAGACACTTGCTCCCCCCACACATACAGACTTGGGTCAGACACTTGCTCCCCACACACATACAGACTTGGGCCAGGCACTTGCTCCCCCCACAGATACAGACTTGGGTCAGACACTTGCCCCCCCACACATACAGACTTGGGTCAGGCACTTGCTCCCCCCACACATACAGACTTGGGTCAGGCACTTGCTCACCCCACACATACAGACTTGGGTCAGGCACTTGCTCCCCCCACACATACAGTCTTGGATCAGACACTTGCTCCCCCCAACACATACAGACTTGGGTCAGGCACTTGCTCCCCCCACACATACAGACTTGGGTCAGGCACTTGCTCCCCCCACACATACAGACTTGGGTCAGGCACTTGCTCCCCCACACATACAGACTTGGGTCAGACACTTGCTCCCCCCACACATACAGACTTGGGTCAGACACTTGCTCCCCCCACACATACAGACTTGCTCCCCCCACACATACAGACTTGGGTCAGGCACTTGCTCCCCCCACACATACAGACTTGGGTCAGGCACTTGCTCCCTCCACACATACAGACTTGGGCCAGGCACTTGCTCCCCCCACACATACAGACTTAGGTCAGACACTTGCTCCCCCCACACATACAGACTTGGGTCAGACACTTGCTCCCCCCACACATACAGACTTGGGTCAGGCACTTGCTCCCCCCACACATACAGACTTGGGTCAGGCACTTGCTCACCACACACATACAGACTTGGGCCAGGCACTTGCTCCCCCCACACATACAGACTTGGGTCTGACACTTGCTCCCCCCACACATACAGACTTGGGTCAGACACTTGCTCCCCCCACACATACAGACTTGGGTCAGGCACTTGCTCCCCCCACACATACAGACTTGGGTCAGACACTTGCTCCCCCCACACATACAGACTTGGGTCAGGCACTTGCTCCCCCAACACATACAGACTTGGGTCAGACACTTGCTTCCCCCACACATACAGACTTGGGTCAGACACTTGCTCCCCCCACACATACAGACTTCAGACACTTGCTCCGCCCCACACATACAGACTTGGGTCAGGCACTTGCTCCACCACACATACAGACTTCAGACACTTGCTCCGCCCCACACATACAGACTTGGATCAGACACTTGCTCCCCTCACACATACAGACTTGGGCCAGACACTTGCTCCCACATACATACAGACTTGGGTCAGACACTTGCTCCCCCCACACATACAGACTTGGGTCAGGCACTTGCTCCCCCCACACATACAGACTTGGGTCAGGTACTTGCTCCCCCCACACATACAGACTTAGGTCAGGCACTTGCTCCCCCCACACATACAGACTTGGGTCAGACACTTGCTCCCCCTACACATACAGACTTGGGTCAGACACTTGCTCCCCCCACACATACAGACTTGGGTCAGACACTTGCTCCCCCCACACATACAGACTTGGGTCAGGCACTTGCTCCCCCCACACATATAGACTTGGGTCAGGCAATTGCTCCCCCCACACATACAGACTTGGTTCAGACACTTGCTCCCCCGACACATACAGACTTGGGTCAGGCACTTGCTCCCCCCACACATACAGACTTGGGTCAGGCACTTGCTCCCCCCACACATACAGACTTGGGTCAGGCACTTGCTCCCCACACACATACAGACTTGGGTCAGACACTTGCTCCCCCCACACATACAGACTTGGGTCAGACACTTGCTCCCCCCACACATACAGACTTGGGTCAGGCACTTGCTCCCCCCACACATACAGACTTGGGTCAGGCACTTGCTCCCCCCACACATACAGACTTGGGTCAGGCACTTACTCCCCACACACATACAGACTTGGGTCACACACTTGCTCCCACCACACAAACAGACTTGGGTCAGGCACTTGCTCCCCACACACATACAGACTTGGGTCAGACACTTGCTCCCCCCACACATACAGACTTGGGCCAGGCACCTGCTCCCCCCACACATACAGACTTGGGTCAGACACTTGCTCCCCCCACACATACAGACTTGGGTCAGGCACTTGCTCCCCCCACACATACAGACTTGGGTCAGGCACTTGCTCCCCCCACACATACAGACTTGGGTCAGGTACTTGCTCCCCCCACACATACAGACTTGGGTCAGACACTTGCTCCCCCCACACATACAGACTTGGGTCAGACACTTGCTCCACCCACACATACAGACTTGGGTCAGGCACTTGCTCCCCCCACACATACAGACTTGGGTCAGACACTTGCTCCCCCCACACATACAGACTTGGGTCAGACACTTGCTCCCCCCACACATACAGACTTGGGTCAGACACTTTGCTCCCCCCACATATACAGACTTGGGTCAGGCACTTGCTCCCCCCACACATACAGACTTGGGTCAGACACTTGCTCCCCCCACACATACAGACTTGGGTCAGACACCTGCTCCCCCCACACATACAGACTTGGGTCAGACACTTGCTCCCCCCACACATACAGACTTGGGCCAGGCACTTGCTCCGCCCACACATACAGACTTGGGTCAGACACTTGCTCCCCCCACACATACAGACTTGGGTCAGACACTTGCTCCCCCCACACATACAGACTTGGGCCAGGCACTTGCTCCCCCCACAGATACAGACTTGGGTCAGACACTTGCCCCCCCACACATACAGACTTGGGTCAGGCACTTGCTCCCCCCACACATACAGACTTGGGTCAGGCACTTGCTCACCCCACACATACAGACTTGGGTCAGGCACTTGCTCCCCCCACACATACAGTCTTGGATCAGACACTTGCTCCCCCCAACACATACAGACTTGGGTCAGGCACTTGCTCCCCCCACACATACAGACTTGGGTCAGGCACTTGCTCCCCCCACACATACAGACTTGGGTCAGGCACTTGCTCCCCCACACATACAGACTTGGGTCAGACACTTGCTCCCCCCACACATACAGACTTGCTCCCCCCACACATACAGACTTGGGTCAGGCACTTGCTCCCCCCACACATACAGACTTGGGTCAGGCACTTGCTCCCTCCACACATACAGACTTGGGCCAGGCACTTGCTCCCCCCACACATACAGACTTAGGTCAGACACTTGCTCCCCCCACACATACAGACTTGGGTCAGACACTTGCTCCCCCCACACATACAGACTTGGGTCAGGTACTTGCTCCCCCCACACATACAGACTTGGGTCAGGCACTTGCTCACCACACACATACAGACTTGGGCCAGGCACTTGCTCCCCCCACACATACAGACTTGGGTCTGACACTTGCTCCCCCCACACATACAGACTTGGGTCAGACACTTGCTCCCCCCACACATACAGACTTGGGTCAGGCACTTGCTCCCCCCACACATACAGACTTGGGTCAGACACTTGCTCCCCCCACACATACAGACTTGGGTCAGGCACTTGCTCCCCCAACACATACAGACTTGGGTCAGACACTTGCTTCCCCCACACATACAGACTTGGGTCAGACACTTGCTCCCCCCACACATACAGACTTCAGACACTTGCTCCGCCCAACACATACAGACTTGGGTCAGGCACTTGCTCCACCACACATACAGACTTCAGACACTTGCTCCGCCCCACACATACAGACTTGGATCAGACACTTGCTCCCCCCACACATACAGACTTGGGCCAGACACTTGCTCCCACATACATACAGACTTGGGTCAGACACTTGCTCCCCCCACACATACAGACTTGGGTCAGGCACTTGCTCCCGCCACACATACAGACTTGGGTCAGGTACTTGCTCCCCCCACACATACAGACTTGGGTCAGGCACTTGCTCCCCCCACACATACAGACTTGGGTCAGACACTTGCTCCCCCTACACATACAGACTTGGGTCAGACACTTGCTCCCCCCACACATACAGACTTGGGTCAGACACTTGCTCCCCCCACACATACAGACTTGGGTCAGGCACTTGCTCCCCCCACACATATAGACTTGGGTCAGGCAATTGCTCCCCCCACACATACAGACTTGGGTCAGACACTTGCTCCCCCGACACATACAGACTTGGGTCAGGCACTTGCTCCCCCCACACATACAGACTTGGGTCAGGCACTTGCTCCTCCCACACATACAGACTTGGGTCAGGCACTTGCTCCCCACACACATACAGACTTGGGTCAGACACTTGCTCCCCCCACACATACAGACTTGGATCAGACACTTGCTCCCCCCAACACATACAGACTTGGGTCAGGCACTTGCTCCCCCCACACATACAGACTTGGGTCAGGCACTTGCTCCCCCCACACATACAGACTTGGGTCAGGCACTTGCTCCCCCACACATACAGACTTGGGTCAGACACTTGCTCCCCCCAGACATACAGACTTGCTCCCCCCACACATACAGACTTGGGTCAGGCACTTGCTCCCCCCACACATACAGACTTGGGTCAGGCACTTGCTCCCTCCACACATACAGACTTGGGCCAGGCACTTGCTCCCCCCACACATACAGACTTAGGTCAGACACTTGCTCCCCCCACACATACAGACTTGGGTCAGACACTTGCTCCCCCCACACATACAGACTTGGGTCAGGCACTTGCTCCCCACACACATACAGACTTGGGTCAGGCACTTGCTCACCCCACACATACAGACTTGGGTCAGGCACTTGCTCCCCACACACATACAGACTTGGGCCAGGCACTTGCTCCCCCTACACATACAGACTTGGGTCAGGCACTTGCTCCCCCCACACATACAGAGTTGGGTCAGACACTTGCTCCCCCCACACATACAGACTTGGGTCAGACACTTGCTCACCCCACACATATAGACTTGGGTCAGACACTTGATCCCCACACACATACAGACTTGGGTCAGGCACTTGCTCCCCCCCCCCCACACATACAGACTTGGGTCAGGCACTTGCTCCCCCCACACATACAGACTTGGGCCAGACACTTGCTCCCCCCACACATACAGACTTGGGTCAGGCACTTGCTCCCCCCACACATACAGACTTGGGTCAGGCACTTGCTCCCCCCACACATACAGACTTGGGTCAGGCACTTGCCCCCCCCCACACATACAGACTTGGGTCAGACACTTGCTCCCCCCACACATACAGACTTGGGCCAGGCACTTGATCCCCCCCACACATACAGACTTGGGTCAGGCACTTGCTCCCCCCACACATACAGATTTGGGTCTGACTCTTGCTCCTACCACACATACAGAGTTGGGTCAGTCACTTGCTCCCCTCACTTGCTCCCCCCACACATACAGACTTGGGTCAGGCACTTGCTCCCCCCACACATACAGACTTGGGTCAGGTACTTGCTCCCCACACATACAGACTTGGGTCAGGCACTTGCTCCCCCCACACATACAGACTTGGGTCAGGCACTTGCTCCCCCCACACATACAGACTTGGGTCAGACACTTGCTCCCCCCACACATACAGACTTGGGTCAGGCACTTGCTCCCTCCCACACATACAGACTTGGGTCAGGTACTTGCTCCCCCCACACATACAGACTTGGGTCAGGCACTTGCTCCCTCCCACACATACAGACTTGGGTCAGACACTTGCTACCCCACACATACAGACTTGGGTCAGGCACTTGCTCCCCCCACACATACAGACTTGGGTCAGGCACTTGCTCCCCCACACATACAGACTTGGGTCAGGCACTTGCTCCCTCCCACACATACAGACTTGGGTCAGGCACTTGCTCGCCACACACATACAGACTTGGGTCAGGCACTTGGTCGCCCCACACATACAGACTTGGGTCAGGCACTTGCTCCCCCAACACATACAGACTTGGGTCAGACACTTGCTCCCCCCACACATACAGACTTGGGTCAGGCACTTGCTACCCCCACACATACAGACTTGGGTCAGGCACTTGCTCCCCCCACACATACAGACTTGGGTCAGACACTTGCTCCCCCCCCCACATACAGACTTGGGTCAGGCACTTACTCCCCCCACACATACAGACTTGGGCCAGACACTTGCTCCCCCCACACATACAGACTTGCTCCCCCCACACATACAGACTTGGGTCAGGCACTTGCTACCCCCACACATACAGACTTGGGTCAGGCACTTGCTACCCCCACACATACAGACTTGGGTCAGACACTTGCTCCCCCCACACATACAGACTTGGGTCAGACACTTGCTCCCCCCTCACATACAGACTTGGATCAGGCACTTGCTCCCCCCACACATACAGACTTGGGTCAGTCACTTGCTCTCCCCACACATACAGACTTGGGTCAGGCACTTGCTCCCCCCACACATACAGACTTGGGTCTGGCACTTGCTCCCACCACACATACAGACTTGGGTCAGGCACTTGCTCCCCCCACACATACAGACTTGCTCCCCTCACACATACAGACTTGGGTCAGACACTTGGTCCCCCCACACATACAGACTTGGGTCAGAGACTTGCTCCCCCACACATACAGACTTGGGTCAGGCACTTGCTCCCCCCTCACATACAGACTTGCTCCCCCCACACATACAGACTTGGGTCAGGCACTTGCTCCCTCCACACATACAGACTTGGGTCAGACACTTGCTCTCCCCACACATACAGACTTGGGTCAGGCACTTGCTCGCCACACACATATAGACTTGGGTCAGGCACTTGCTCCCCCCACACATACAGACTTGGGTCAGGCACTTGCTCCCACCACACATACAGACTTGGGTCAGACACTTGCTCCCCCCACACATACAGACTTGGGCCAGGCACTTGCTCCCCCCACACATACAGACTTGGGTCAGACACTTGCTCCCCCCACACATACAGGCTTGGGTCAGGCACTTGCTCCCCCCACACATACAGACTTGGGTCAGACACTTGCTCCCCCCACACATACAGACTTGGGTCAGGCTCCCCCCACACATACAGACTTGGGTCAGACACTTGCTCCCCCACACATACAGACTTGGATCAGACACTTGCTCCCCACACACATACAGACTTGGGTCAGGTACTTGCTCCCCCCACACATACAGACTTGGGTCAGACACTTGCTCCCTCTACACATACAGACTTGGGTCAGGCACTTGCTCCCCCCACACATACAGACTTGGGCCAGGCACTTGCTCCCCCCACACATACAGGCTTGGGTCAGGCACTTGCTCCCCCCACACATACAGACTTGGGTCAGACACTTGCTCCCCCCACACATACAGACTTGGGTCAGGCTCCCCCCACACATACAGACTTGGGTCAGGCACTTCCTCCCCCCAGACTTGGATCAGACACTTGCTCCCCCCACACATACAGACTTGGGTCAGACACTTGCTCCCTCCACACATACAGACTTGGGTCAGGCACTTGCTCCCCCCACACATACAGACTTGGGCTAGGCACTTGCTCCCCCCACACATACAGACTTGGGTCAGACACTTGCTCCCCCCACACATACAGACTTGGGTCAGGCACTTGCTCCCCCCACACATACAGACTTGGGTCAGTCTCCCTCCACACATACAGACTTGGGTCAGGCACTTGCTCCCCCCACACATACAGACTTGGGTCAGACACTTGCTCCCCCCACACATACAGACTTGGGTCAGGCAGTTACTCTCCCACACATACAGACTTGGGTCAGGCACTTGCTCCTCCCACACATACAGACTTGGGTCAGGCACTTGCTCCCCCCACACATACAGACTTGGGTCAGGCACTTGCTCCCCCCACACATACAGACTTGGGTCAGACACTTGCTCCCCCCACACATACAGACTTGGGTCAGGCACTTGCTCCCCCACACACATACAGACTTGGGTCAGGCACTTGCTACCCCCACACATACAGACTTGGGTCAGACACTTGCTCCCCCCACACATACAGACTTGGGTCAGGCACTTGCTCCCCCACACATACAGACTTGGGTCAGACACTTGCTCCCCCCACACATACAGATTTGGGTCAGGCACTTGCTCCCCTCACACATACAGACTTGGGTCAGGCACTTGCTCCCACCACACATACAGACTTGGGTCAGGCACTTGCTCGGCACACACATACAGACTTGGGTCAGGCACTTGCTCCCCCCACACATACAGACTTGGGTCAGGCACTTGCTCCCCCCACACATACGGACTTGGGTCAGACACTTGCTCCCCCACACATACAGACTTGGGTCAGGCACTTGCTCCCTCCACACATACAGACTTGGGTCAGGCAATTGCTCGGCACACACATACAGACTTGGGTCAGGCACTTGCTCCCCCCACACATACAGACTTGGGTCAGGCACTTGCTCCCCCCACACATACGGACTTGGGTCAGACACTTGCTCCCCCTACACATACAGACTTAGGTCAGACACTTGCTCCCCCCACACATACAGACTTGGGTCAGGCACTTGCTCCCCACACACATACAGACTTGGGTCAGACACTTGCTCCCCCCCACACATACAGACTTGGGTCAGGCACTTGCTCCCCCCTCACATACAGACTTGGGTCAGACACTTGCTCCCCCCACACATATAGACTTGGGTCAGACACTTGCTCCCCCCACACATACAGACTTGGGTCAGGCACTTGCTCCCCCCACACATACAGACTTGGGTCAGGCACTTGCTCCCCCCACACATACAGACTTGGGTCAGGCACTTGCTCCCCCCACACATACAGACTTGGGTCAGGCACTTGCTCCCCCCACACATACAGACTTGGGTCAGACACTTGCTCCCCCCACACATATAGACTTGGGTCAGGCACTTGCTCCCCCCACACATACAGACTTGGGTCAGACACTTGCTCCCCCCACACATACAGACTTGGATCAGGCACTTGCTCCCCCCACACATACAGACTTGGGTCAGACACTTGCTCCCCCCACACATACAGACTTGGGTCAGGTACTTGCTCCCCCCACACATACAGACTTGGGTCAGACACTTGCTCCCCCCACACATACAGACATGGGTCAGGCACTTGCTCCCCCCACACATACAGACTTGGGTCAGGCACTTGCTCCCCCTACACATACAGACTTGGGCTAGGCACTTGCTCCCCCCACACATACAGACTTGGGTCAGACACTTGCTCACCCCACACATACAGACTTGGGTCAGGCACTTGCTCCCCCCACACATACAGACTTGGGTCAGTCTCCCTCCACACATACAGACTTGGGTCAGGCACTTGCTCCCCCCACACATACAGACTTGGGTCAGACACTTGCTTCCCCCACACATACAGACTTGGGTCAGGCACTTGCTCCCCCCACACATACAGACTTGGGTCAGACACTTGCTCCCGCCACACATACAGACTTGCTCCCCCCACACATACAGACTTGGGTCAGACACTTGCTCCCCCCACACATACAGACTTGGGTCAGACACTTGCTCCCCCCACACATACAGACTTGGGTCAGGTACTTGCTCCCGCCACACATACAGACTTGGGTCAGGTACTTGCTCCCCCCACACATACAGACTTGGGTCAGACACTTGCTCCCTCTACACATACAGACTTGGGTCAGGCACTTGCTCCCCCCACACATACAGACTTGGGCCAGGCACTTGCTCCCCCCACACATACAGGCTTGGGTCAGGCACTTGCTCCCCCCACACATACAGACTTGGGTCAGACACTTGCTCTCCCCACACATACAGACTTGGGTCAGGCTCCCCCCACACATACAGACTTGGGTCAGACACTTGCTCCCTCCACACATACAGACTTGGGTCAGGCACTTGCTCCCCCCACACATACAGACTTGGGCTAGGCACTTGCTCCCCCCACACATATAGACTTGGGTCAGACACTTGCTCCCCCCACACATACAGACTTGGGTCAGGCACTTGCTCCCCCCACACATACAGACTTGGGTCAGTCTCCCTCCACACATACAGACTTGGGTCAGGCACTTGCTCCCCCCACACATACAGACTTGGGTCAGACACTTGCTCCCCCCACACATACAGACTTGGGTCAGGCACTTACTCTCCCACACATACAGACTTGGGTCAGGCACTTGCTCCTCCCACACATACAGACTTGGGTCAGGCACTTGCTCCCCCCACACATACAGACTTGGGTCAGGCACTTGCTCCCCCCACACATACAGACTTGGGTCAGACACTTGCTCCCCCCACACATACAGACTTGGGTCAGGCACTTGCTCCCCCACACACATACAGACTTGGGTCAGGCACTTGCTACCCCCACACATACAGACTTGGGTCAGACACTTGCTCCCCCCACACATACAGACTTGGGTCAGGCACTTGCTCCCCCACACATACAGACTTGGGTCAGACACTTGCTCCCCCCACACATACAGACTTGGGTCAGGCACTTGCTCCCCTCACACATACAGACTTGGGTCAGGCACTTGCTCCCACCACACATACAGACTTGGGTCAGGCACTTGCTCGGCACACACATACAGACTTGGGTCAGGCACTTGCTCCCCCCACACATACAGACTTGGGTCAGGCACTTGCTCCCCCCACACATACGGACTTGGGTCAGACACTTGCTCCCCCACACATACAGACTTGGGTCACGCACTTGCTCCCTCCACACATACAGACTTGGGTCAGGCACTTGCTCGGCACACACATACAGACTTGGGTCAGGCACTTGCTCCCCCCACACATACAGACTTGGGTCAGGCACTTGCTCCCCCCACACATACGGACTTGGGTCAGACACTTGCTCCCCCTACACATACAGACTTAGGTCAGACACTTGCTCCCCCCACACATACAGACTTGGGTCAGGCACTTGCTCCCCACACACATACAGACTTGGGTCAGGCACTTGCTACCCCCAAACATACAGACTTGGGTCAGGCACTTGCTCCCCCCACACATACAGACTTGGGTCAGACACTTGCTCCCCCCACACATACAGACTTGGGTCAGGCACTTGCTACCCCCACACATACAGACTTGGGTCAGACACTTGCTCACCCCACATATACAGACTTGGGTCAGGCACTTGCTCTCCCCACACATACAGACTTGGGTCAGACACTTGCTCCCCCCACACATACAGACTTGGGTCAGGCACTTGCTCCCCCCACACATACAGACTTGGGTCAGGCACTTGCTCCCCCCACACATACAGACTTGGGTCAGGCACTTGCTCCCCCCACACATACAGACTTGGGTCAGGCACTTGCTCCCCCCACACATACAGACTTGGGTCAGACACTTGCTCCCCCCACATATACAGACTTGGGTCAGGCACTTGCTCCCCCCACATATACAGACTTGGGTCAGACACTTGCTCCCCCCACACATACAGACTTGGGTCAGGCACTTGCTCTCCCCACACATACAGACTTGGGTCAGACACTTGCTCCCCCCACACATACAGACTTGGGTCAGGCACTTGCTCCCCCCACACATACAGACTTGGATCAGACACTTGCTCACCCCACACATACAGACTTGGGTCAGGCACTTGCTCCCTCCACACATACAGACTTTGGCCAGACACTTGCTCCCCACACACATACAGACTTGGGTCAGGCACTTGCTCCCCCCACACATACAGACTTGGGCCAGGCACTTGCTCCCCCCACACATACAGACTTGGGTCAGGCACTTGCTCCCCCCACACATACAGACTTGGGTCAGGCACTTGCTCCCCCCACACATACAGACTTGGGTCAGGCACTTGCTCCCCCCACACATACAGACTTGGGTCAGACACTTGCTCCCCCCACACATATAGACTTGGGTCAGGCACTTGCTCCTCCCACACATACAGATTTGGGTCAGACACTTGCTCCCCCCACACATACAGACTTGGGTCAGGCACTTGCTCCCCCCACACATACAGACTTGGGTTAGACACTTGCTCCCTCCACACATACAGACTTGGGCCAGGCACTTGCTCCCCCCACACATACAGACTTGGGTCAGACACTTGCTCCCCCCACACATACAGACTTGCTCCCCCCACACATACAGACTTGGGTCAGACACTTGCTCCCCCCACACATACAGACTTGGGTCAGGCACTTGCTCCCCCCACACATACAGACTTGGGTCAGGTATTTGCTCCCCCCACACATACAGACTTGGGTCAGACACTTGCTCCCCCCACACATAGAGACTAGGGTCAGGCACTTGCTCCCCCCACACACAGACTTGGGTCAGGCGCTTGCTCCCCCCACACATACAGACTTGGGTCAGGCACTTGCTCCCCCCACACATACAGACTTGGGTCAGGCACTTGCTCCCCCCACACATACAGACTTGGGTCAGGCACTTGCTCCCCCCACACATACAGACTTGGGTCAGGCACTTGCTCCCCCCACACATACAGACTTGGGTCAGACACTTGCTCCCCCCACACATACAGACTTGGGTCAGACACTTGCTCCCCCCACACATACAGACTTGGGTCAGGCACTTGTTCCCCCCACACATACAGACTTGGGTCAGGCACTTGCTCCCCCCACACATACAGACTTGGGTCAGGCACTTGCTCCCCCCACACATACAGACTTGGGTCAGACACTTGCCCCCCTCACACATACAGACTTGGGCCAGGCACTTGCACCCTCCACACATACAGACTTGGGCCAGGCACTTGCTCCCCCCACACATACAGACTTGGGTCAGACACTTGCTCCCCCCACACATACAGACTTGCTCCCCCCACACATACAGACTTGGGTCAGACACTTGCTCCCCCCACACATACAGACTTGGGTCAGGCACTTGCTCCCCCCACACATACAGACTTGGGTCAGGTACTTGCTCCCCCCACACATACAGACTTGGGTCAGGCACTTGCTCCCCCCACACATACAGACTTGGGTCAGACACTTGCTCCCCCCACACATAGAGACTTGGGTAAGGCACTTGCTCCCCCCACACATACAGACTTGGGTCAGGCACTTGCTCCCCCCACACATACAAACTTGGGTCAGACATTGCTCCCCCCACATATACAGACTTGGGTCAGACACTAGCTCCCCCCACACATACCGACTTGGGTCAGACACTTGCTCCCCCCACACATACAGACTTGGGTCAGACACTTGCTCCCCCCACACATACAGACTTGGGTCAGACACTTGCTCCCCCCACACATACAGACTTGGGCCAGACACTTGCTCCCCCCACACATACAGACTTGGGTCAGGCACTTGCTCCCCCCACACATACTGACTTGGGTCAGACACTTGCTCCCCCCACACATACAGACTTGGGTCAGACACTTGCTCCCCCCACACATACAGACTTGGGTCAGGCACTTGCTCGGCCCCCCACACATACAGACTTGGGTCAGACACTTGCTCCCCCCACACATACAGACTTGGGTCAGTCTCCCCCCACACATACAGACTTGGGTCAGACACTTGCTCCCCCCACATATACAGACTTGGGTCAGGCACTTGCTCTCCCCACACATACAGACTTGGGTCAGGCACTTGCTCCCCCCACACATACAGACTTGGGTCAGGCACTTGCTCCCCCCACACATACAGACTTGGGTCAGGCACTTGCTCCCCCCACACATACAGACTTGGGTCAGACACTTGCTCCCCCCACATATACAGACTTGGGTCAGGCACTTGCTCCCCCCACACATACAGACTTGGGTCAGGCACTTGTTCCCCCCACACATACAGACTTGGGTCAGGCACTTGATCTCCCCACACATACAGACTTGGGTCAGACACTTTCTCCCCCCACACATACAGACTTGGGTCAGGCACTTGCTCCCCCCACACATACAGACTTGGATCAGACACTTGCTCCCCCCACACATACAGACTTGGGTCAGGCACTTGCTCCCCCCACACATACAGACTTGGGTCAGACACTTGCTCCCCCCACACATACAGACTTGGGTCAGGCACTTGCTCCCCCCCACACATACAGACTTGGGTCAGACACTTGCTCCCCGCACACATACAGACTTGGGTCAGACACTTGCTCCCTCCACACATACAGACTTGGGTCAGACACTTGCTCCCCCCACACATACAGACTTGGGTCAGGCACTTGCTCCCCCCACACATACAGACTTGGGTCAGGCACTTGCTCCCCCCACACATACAGACTTGGGTCAGGCACTTGCTCCACCCACACATACAGACTTGGGTCAGACACTTGCTCCCCCCACACATACAGACTTGGGTCAGACACTTGCTCCCCCCACACATACAGACTTGGGTCAGACACTTGCTCCCCCCACACATACAGACTTGGGTCAGGCACTTGCTCCCCCCACACATACAGACTTGGGTCAGGCACTTGCTCCCCCCACACATACAGACTTGGGCCAGACACTTGCTCCCCCCACACATACAGACTTGGGTCAGACACTTGCTCCCCCCACACATACAGACTTGGGTCAGGCACTTGCTCCCACCACACATACAGACTTGGGTCAGGCACTTGCTCCCACCACACATACAGACTTGGGTCAGGCACTTGCTCCCCCCACACATACAGACTTGGGTCAGGCACTTGCTCCCCCCACACATACAGACTTGGGTCAGGCACTTGCTCCCTCCACACATACAGACTTTGGTCAGACACTTGCTCCCCCCACACATACAGACTTGCTCCCTCCACACATACAGATTTGGGCCAGGCACTTGCTCCCCCCACACATACAGACTTGGGTCAGACACTTGCTCCCCCTACACATACAGACTTGGGTCAGGCACTTGCTCCCCCCACACATACAGACTTGGGTCAGGCACTTGCTCCCCCCACACATACAGACTTGGGTCAGGCACTTGCTCCCCCCACACATACAGAATTGGGTCAGGCACTTGCTCCCCCCACACATACAGACTTGGGCCAGGCACTTGCTACCCCCACACATACAGACTTGGGTCAGGCACTTGCTCCCCCCACACATACAGACATGGGTCAGACACTTGCTCCCCCCACACATACCGACTTGGGTCAGGCACTTGCTCCACCCACACATACAGACTTGGGTCAGACACTTGCTCCCCCCACACATACAGACTTGGGTCAGACACTTGCCCCCCCACACATACAGACTTGGGTCAGACACTTGCTCCCCCCACACATACAGACTTGGGTCAGACACTTGCTCCCCCCACACATAGACTTGGGTCAGAAACTTGCTCCACCCACACATACAGACTTGGGCCAGGCACTTGCTCCCCCCACACATACAGACTTGGGTCAGGCACTTGCTCCCCCCACACATAGAGACTTGGGTCAGACACTTGCTCCCCCCACACATACAGACTTGGGCCAGACACTTGCTCCCCCCACACATACAGACTTGGGTCAGACACTTGCTCCCCCCACACATACAGACTTGGGTCAGACACTTGCTCCCACCACACATACAGACTTGGGTCAGGCACTTGCTCCCCCCACACATACAGACTTGGGTCAGGCACTTGCTCCCCCCACAGATACAGACTTGGGTCAGACACTTGCTCCCCCCACACATACAGACTTGGGTCAGGCACTTGCTCCCCCCACACATACAGACTTGGGTCAGACACTTGCTCCCCCCACACATACAGACTTGGGTCAGGCACTTGCTCCCCCCACACATACAGACTTGGGTCAGACACTTGCTCCCCCCACACATACAGACTTGGGTCAGGCACTTGCTCCCCCCACACATACAGACTTGGGTCAGACACTTGCCTCCCCCACACATACAGACTTGGGTCAGACACTTGCCCGCCCCACACATACAGACTTGGGTCAGACACTTGCTCCCCCAACACATACAGACTTGGGTCAGACACTTGCTCCCCCCACACATACAGACTTGGGTCAGGCACTTGCTACCCCCACACATACAGACTTGGGCCAGGCACTTGCTCCCCCCACACATACAGACTTGGGTCAGGCACTTGCTCCCCCCACACATACATACTTGGATCAGTCTCCCCCCACACATACAGACTTGGGTCAGGCACTTGCCCCCCCCCCCACACATACAGACTTGGGTCAGGCACTTGCTCCCCCCACACATACAGACTTGGGTCAGGCACTTGCTCCCCCCACACATACAGACATGGGTCAGACACTTGCTCCCCCCACACATACAGACTTGGGTCAGGCACTTGCTCCACCCACACATACAGACTTGGGTCAGACACTTGCTCCCCCCACACATACAGACTTGGGTCAGACACTTGCCCCCCCACACATACAGACTTGGGTCAGACACTTGCTCCCCCCACACATACAGACTTGGGTCAGACACTTGCTCCCCCCACACATACAGACTTGGGTCAGAAACTTGCTCCACCCACACATACAGACTTGGGCCAGGCACTTGCTCCCCCCACACATACAGACTTGGGTCAGGCACTTGCTCCCCCCACACATAGAGACTTGGGTCAGACACTTGCTCCCCCCACACATACAGACTTGGGCCAGACACTTGCTCCCCCCACACATACAGACTTGGGTCAGACACTTGCTCCCCCCACACATACAGACTTGGGTCAGACACTTGCTCCCACCACACATACAGACTTGGGTCAGGCACTTGCTCCCCCCACACATACAGACTTGGGTCAGGCACTTGCTCCCCCCACAGATACAGACTTGGGTCAGACACTTGCTCCCCCCACACATACAGACTTGGGTCAGGCACTTGCTCCCCCCACACATACAGACTTGGGTCAGGCACTTGCTCCCCCCACACATACAGACTTGGGTCAGGCACTTGCTCCCCCCACACATACAGACTTGGGTCAGGCACTTGCTCCCCCCACACATACAGACTTGGGTCAGGCACTTGCTCCCCCCACACATACAGACTTGGGTCAGACACTTGCTCCCCCCACACATACAGACTTGGGTCAGGCAATTGCTCCCCCCACACTTACAGACTTGGGTCAGGCACTTGCTCCCCCCACACATACAGACTTGGGTCAGACACTTGCTCCCCCCACACATACAGACTTGGATCAGGCACTTGCTCCCCCCACACATACAGACTTGGGCCAGACACTTGCTCCCCCCACACATACAGACTTGGGTCAGGCACTTGCTCCCCCCACACATACAGACTTGGGTCAGGCACTTGCTCCCCCCACACATACAGACTTGGGTCAGGCACTTGCTCCCCCCACACATACAGACTTGGGTCAGGCACTTGCTCCCCCCCACACATACAGACTTGGGTCAGTCACTTGCTCCCCCCACACATACAGACTTGGGTCAGACACTTGCTCCCCCCACACATACAGACTTGGGTCAGACACTTGCTCCCCCCACACATACAGACTTGGGTCAGATACTTGCTCCCCCCACACATACAGACTTGGGTCAGGCACTTGCTCCCCCCTCACATACAGACTTGGGTCAGGCATTGCTCCCCCCCCACATACAGACTTGGGTCAGACACTTGCTCCCCCCACATATACAGACTTGGGTCAGGCACTTGCTCTCCCCACATATACAGACTTGGGTCAGACACTTGCTCCCCCCACACATACAGACTTGGGTCAGACACTTGCTCTCCCCACACATACAGACTTGGGTCAGACACTTGCTCCCCCCACACATACAGACTTGGGTCAGGCACTTGCTCCCCCCACACATACAGACTTGGATCAGACACTTGCTCACCCCACACATACAGACTTGGGTCAGGCACTTGCTTCCTCCACACATACAGACTTTGGCCAGACACTTGCTCCCCACACACATACAGACTTGGGTCAGGCACTTGCCCCCCCCCACACATACAGACTTGGGCCAGGCACTTGCTCCCCCCACACATACAGACTTGGGTCAGGCACTTGCTCCCCCCACACATACAGACTTGAGTCAGGCACTTGCTCCCCCCACACATACAGACTTGGGTCAGGCACTTGCTCCCCCCACACATACAGACTTGGGTCAGACACTTGCTCCCCCCACACATACAGACTTGGGTCAGGCACTTGCTCCCCCCACACATCAGACTTGGGTCAGACACTTGCTCCCCCCACACATACAGACTTGGGTCAGACACTTGCTCCCCCCACACATACAGACTTGGGTCAGGTACTTGCTCCCCCCACACATACAGACTTGGGTCAGACACTTGTCCCCCTCACACATACAGACTTAGGCCAGGCACTTGCTCCCTCCACACATACAGACTTGGGCCAGGCACTTGCTCCCCCCACACATACAGACTTGGGTCAGACACTTGCTCCCCCCACACATACAGACTTGCCCCCCCCACACATACAGACTTGGGTCAAACACTTGCTCCCCCCACACATACAGACTTGGGTCAGGCACTTGCTCCCCTCACACATACAGACTTGGGTCAGGTACTTGCTCCCCCCACACATACAGACTTGGGTCAGACACTTGCTCCCCCCACACATAGAGACTTGGGTAAGGCACTTGCTCCCCCCACACATACAGACTTGGGTCAGGCACTTGCTCCCCCCACACATACAGACTTGGGTCAGACACTTGCTCCCCCCACATATACAGACTTGGGTCAGACACTTGCTCCCCCCACACATACAGACTTGGGTCAGACACTTGCTCCCCCCACACATACAGACTTGGGTCAGACACTTGCTCCCCCCACACATACAGACTTGGGTCAGACACTTGCTCCCCCCACACATACAGACTTGGGCCAGACACTTGCTCCCCCCACACATACAGTACAGACTTGGGTCAGGCACTTGCTCCCCCCACACATACAGACTTGGGTCAGACACTTGCTCCCCCCACACATACAGACTTGGGTCAGACACTTGCTCCCCCCACACATACAGACTTGGGTCAGGCACTTGTTCCCCCCACACATACAGACTTGGGTCAGACACTTGCTCCCCCCACACATACAGACTTGGGTCAGTCTCCCCCCACACATACAGACTTGGGTCAGACACTTGCTCCCCCCACATATACAGACTTGGGTCAGGCACTTGCTCTCCCCACACATACAGACTTGGGTCAGGCACTTGCTCCCCCCACACATACAGACTTGGGTCAGGCACTTGCTCCCCCCACACATACAGACTTGGATCAGACACTTGCTCCCCCCACACATACAGACTTGGGTCAGGCACTTGCTCCCCCCACACATACAGACTTGGGTCAGACACTTGCTCCCCCCACACATACAGACTTGGGTCAGGCACTTGCTCCCCCCCACACATACAGACTTGGGTCAGACACTTGCTCCCCCCACACATACAGACTTGGGTCAGACACTTGCTCCCTCCACACATACAGACTTGGATCAGACACTTGCTCCCCCCACACATACAGACTTGGGTCAGGCACTTGCTCCCCCCACACATACAGACTTGTGTCAGGCACTTGCTCCCCCCACACATACAGACATGGGTCAGACACTTGCTCCCCCCACACATACAGACTTGGGTCAGGCACTTGCCCCCCCACACATACAGATTTGGGCCAGGCACTTGCTCCCCCCACACATACAGACTTGGGTCAGACACTTGCTCCCCACACACATACAGACTTGGGTCAGGCACTTGCTCCACCCACACATACAGACTTGGGTCAGGCACTTGCTCCCCCCACACAAACAGACTTGGGTCAGGCACTTGCTTCCCCCCACACATACAGACTTGGGTCATACACTTGCTCTCCCCACACATGCAGACTTGGGTCAGACACTTGCTCCCCCCACACATACAGACTTGGGCCAGACACTTGCTCCCCCCACACATACAGACTTGGGTCAGGCACTTGCTCCCCCCACACATACAGACTTGGGTCAGGCACTTGCTCCCCCCACACATACAGACTTGGGTCAGGCACTTGCTCCCCCCACACATACAGACTTGGGTCAGACACTTGCTCCCCCCACACATACAGACTTGGGTCAGGCACTTGCTCCCCCCACACATACAGACTTGGGTCAGACACTTGCTCTCCCCACACATACAGACTTGGGTCAGACACTTGCTCCCCCCACACATACAGACTTGGGTCAGACACTTGCTCCCCCCACACATACAGACTTGGGTCAGGCACTTGCTCCCCCCACACATACAGACTTGCTCCCCCCACACATACAGACTTGCTCCCCCCACACATACAGACTTGGGTCAGGCACTTGCTCCCCCCACACATACAGACTTGGGTCAGGCACTTGCTCCCCCCACACATACAGACACTTGCTCCCCCCACACATACAGACACTTGCTCCCCCCACACATGTACAGACTTGGGTCAGGCTCCCCCAACACATACAGACTTGGATCAGACACATGCTCCCCCCACACATACAGACTTGGGTCAGGCACTTGCTCCCCCCACACATACAGACTTGGGTCAGGCACTTGCTCCCCCCACACATACAGACTTGGGTCAGGCACATGCTCCCCCCCACACATACAGACTTGGGTCAGGCACTTGCTCCCCCCACACATACAGACTTGGGTCAGACACTTGCTCCCCCCACACATACAGACTTGGGTCAGGCACTTGCTCCCCCCACACATACAGACTTGGGTCAGACACTTGCTCCCCACACACATACAGACTTGGGTCAGGTACTTGCTCCCCCCATCATACAGACTTGGGTCAGACACTTGCTCCCCCCACACATACAGACTTGGGTCAGACACTTGCTCCCCCCACACATACAGACTTGGGTCAGGCACTTGCTCCCCCACACATACAGACTTGGGTCAGGCACTTGCTCCCCCACACATACAGACTTGGGTCAGACACTTGCTCCCCCCACACATACAGACTTGTGTCAGACACTTGCTCCCCCCACACATACAGACTTGGGTGAGACACTTGCTCCCCCCACACATGCAGACTTGGGTCAGGCACTTGCTCCCCCCACACATACAGACTTGGGTCAGACACTTGCTCCCCCCACACATACAGACTTGGGTCAGCCCTTGTAATGATGGCCGAGCACAAGGGCAGTCTGGACATTCACAGCCAACATGGCCACAGACAAGCAACATTAGAGATTCATTTAGGAACTGCACCACTGCCATCAATAGCTGCCACACCCAGTGGCTACAATAACCCTGTCCCCAAGACCAGACATTCTCATCATGCCAGGTGAACATTATTAGCACACTTGCTGTTATAGGAACATTATTAATAATTGCTGAGTAACAGAGTGGTGAAGACAGGGGGAGTGGTTAGTGATGGTGAAATATGCAGCACATTGTCTTGAGTGTTAGGAGGTTCACTTGTAGATCATAAAGACTCGGTGGAGGTGTTAATCAGTTATAGCCAGAGGTTGTCACACTTGAGTTGTTTTAAAGCAGAACGACCTTCCACACCAATATTGTTATTCCTGAGCCACAGGTGTTGTAGATTATTACATGTCTTGAGTGCACCTGCCAGAGCCACTGCACCTTCCTCACCAATATTGTTATTATCGAGCCACAGTTGTTGTAGATTATTACATGTCTTGAGTGCACCTGCCAGAGCCACTGCACCTTCCACACCAATATTGTTATTATAGAGCCCCAGTTTTTGTAGATTATTACATGTCTTGAGTGCACCTGCCAGAGCCACTGCACCTTCCACACCAATATTGTTATTATCGAGCCACAGTTTTTGTAGATTATTACATGTCTTGAGTGCACCTGCCAGAGCCACTGCACCTTCCACACCAATCTTGTTATCATTGAGCGCCAGTTGTTGTAGATTATTACATGTCTTGAGTGCACCTGCCACAGCCACTGCACCTTCCACACCAATATTGTTATTATAGAGCCCCAGTTTTTGTAGATTATTACATGTCTTGAGTGCACCTGCCAGAGCCACTGCACCTTCCACACCAATCTTGTTATCATGGAGCCACAGTTGTTGTAGATTATTACATGTCTTGAGTGCACCTGCCAGAGCCACTGCACTTTCCACACCAATCTTGTTATTACTGAAATCCAATGTTTGTATAGAGTTTAGTTTGTTGAGGCTAACTTCTCTCAGTAGTGCTGTAACATGTGCATCATGTAAGAGACAACCCTGCATATATAGGAGTGTGACAGGGTGGGAAGCAGTGGTGATGACATAGCCCACAGCAGTCATGTCAGAAGGTGTGAGAGTAGAGTCATCAAATTCAAGCTCACCAGCTCTTCCCTCTACTAAGTTGTCACAGAGCAGACGTTGTTGAGCCACAAATGCACAGTGGACCTCATGCAAGATATCTTGTGATCTCATGCTATCTGCAGGCCACATTATGTGCTGTATTTCTGCTAGTTTGTCTTCAGTCTTGACTATGCTGCAGTAATACTTCCATACTACACGCATGTGCTTCGCTGCTGCATATTGGGTGACAATCTTCTTTTGTTCTCTATTATTAAGTTGAGCTAAGTAAAGTGCTGCCAGATATTCCTGGAAGGTGAGGTGGAGAAAGGTGTAGGTATTGTCCAGTTGGTCTAGTTTAGCTGTTCTGTCCACCGTCAGCAAGCCGAGGGTAGGCGTATCATCTGGGCCAGTACAAAGGGAAAGTGGAACGTCGGTATCACTCTGGCGAACAGTCTGTGAGGAGTTGGTGGTCATATTAAAGGCGAGTCTGCAGATCTTTTGGAAACATTCCTTGTCCCTTCCTCGTAAATCTTTCAGTGAAGGGAGTGTAGCTGCTGCATTAGCACGCTTTAGATTGCGTAAGACTATAAATTTTGTAAAATGTTCGTAGATATCTGCCTCATTGGGTGGAATCCCTTGATCATGGTCATGGAGGAAGCATATCATGGCAGCATGCACTGGAAGATAGCACATGTGGAGTAGGTTGGGGTGGGAATTTAGATGTGCTTTCAGTTGAGCTGGTGAGCTACTATTGGGCGGTTGTGAAGTGAAGGGGTATTTGTCCACATATTCAAGGACTTGCTCAGGACTGAAGCCCAGCACCTCAATACGTCTGTTAACATGAGACCTTAGTTTCTCAGTGGCCACTGGTCGCGACGCCACGACGATCATTGCCTCAGGAAGGCATCTCTTGTATAGTAAGCGATGAATAACCGACTTGGTTTCCTCTTGGGGATGGAACTCGTCTAATCCATCAAGTACAAAACACACACCCTTGCCTTTAGATTGCGTAATGTCTGTGACCACCTTCTCACATTCTCCTCTGTCCTGGTAGAGAAGGCCGAGAAGATCCGACAAATTTTCAGTGGTTCTATTAGCTAGGTCTCGGAGAGGAACATGAAAGGTCAGTTTTGCACCCTTCAGTACGTCCCCACGTGTGGCCCAATCCCGGGAGACCTTGTGCAGCAAAGTTGTCTTGCCACTTCCCGGCCGACCCTCGACCAGCACTAGTGCCCCACTCTCGTACTCTCCAAACACGGCCTCAAAGTCAATCTTTTCCTTGGCCTCTAAAACATCGTCGATGTCTCCACGAACAGAGGATGTGTAAACATCGGTAACCTCGCTGCTCTTGGTGATGAGAGCAAGATCAATGAAGGTGTTAGTTACCCTCGGAGGCCAAGAGTCTCGGGGGACTTCTCTAGTCTTGGAGTAGAGCTTGAAAAGATGTTCTTTCTCTGGAAGAAAGCTTATGGTCAATGGAACAGATTGACTAATGACTTCCTCACTGCCTCTAGTGATGTGGCAGGTGTACTTGCCTTGAGCTCCTTGCCGGGCTGGCCTGATAGCAAGGATGGGGGTGTGTGCACCTGAGTAAGCCAGGCCGTCAGTTAAGGGCTGGCCCTCCTTCACCCACTGGTAGGACACTCTCTCATTGTCACCAACTTGCACCTCCAAGAGTGCAGACTTGCCATCAGCTACTTCAGTGTCGCTAGACAGGTAGGCTACCCTCAGGGGGGACTCTGACTGGGGGGGCTTTGGCACCAGTGTTGTATGGGATGGCTTCAGACACGCTCTGAATCTCATCTCTAAGTTCTCTGCGGTACGAACTCTCCCCACTAGCTTGCCGGCCAGTGCAAGCAGGAGGCTCTTCAGAGTGCTCTTGTCAGACTTGTTATGCAAGATCCACTCACGGAGAATACTGGTCATCTTTAGTGCATTAGTATTAGCACTGCACCTGCACTCTTCTATGACATGATAAGGCAGCTGCAAGGCTATGCCTAAGAGCTCCCACTTATCACTCACTTCAACAAGAACTTCCATCAATTCAGAAAGATCGGCTTCTACAAGACAGAGGCCACCTCCCACCTGCCGGCCACTGCCTGCCCCATCAGCTAGAGCCTGCCCCTCTAATGACTCCTCCCTCAGGTGGCTAGCCAGCTGTTTGGCAGGCCCTCCATACCCAGCGAGGACTCTGAGGAACCTGTGGAACACTGAGACATCGTGTTTCACTCCCTCACACACTCCCTGCAGTAAGTACCTTATTGTGAGCTTGGGCTCCAGGGAGTCGTCCAGGGAGGCAAAGACATCATGCACTTGCCGGGAGATGACCTGGGACCTGTACAACTCAGCTGAGAAATGCACGAGTTTGGTGGTTGCCACTTGAGCCAGCAAGTCATCATGGTGCTCCTGCAGGACCTGGTGCTCCTTGTTGGCAGGCGGCTGAGGGGCGTGTTCAGCTGAAGCAGACATCTCAGAGACAGCGATGGGAAATTCGAGAGGAGCTGATATCAAAATTCGAGAGGTGTTGATTACGAAATTCGAGAGATGATAGATCACAAAATTCGAGAGGTGTTGATTACGAAATTCGAGAGATGATAGATCACAAAATTCGAGAGATGATAGATCACAAAATTCGAGAGCAGCTATCGCAAAGGTTGAGAGATACAAGACCAGCAAGTTTGATCTCAAGGGTATGGGCGTGTCCCTTTATACTCACTTCCAGCTCACTTCCTGCCTGGCACTAATTAAGTTGGCCCTTGAGGGCTGCCCCTTCCACACATGCCAGGCATGCAGGAAGCCACAAAATCACTAGTGCCGTGTGCAGATCTGGTGACCCACCAAACATGTGTGTGTGCGTGTGTGTGTGTGCATGTGTGTGTGTGTGTGTGTTAGCACAGGCAGTGCTGGAGGGGGCGGGGAATGTTTGGTGCATGTATAGTAATCATTATCTAGCTCCACCTACTTTGATAAGGGCAGTAGGTGTAAATAGAATAGAAGGACTACAAATAAGTGACACTTCTTCTCAAGATAACATTTTGTGTGCATCATGGGTGTGGTCTTGGGGGCTAGAGGTACTTTGACCCGCTGAGCCAGTGATGGTCTAGGCTTTGGTTTAAGGACAGCTATAAGACATCATCACAGAAGCAGCTCCAGCCATTTTGTTTGGGAGATGTCTGTGCACGCACTTTCCTAGCTGTGTGTACATGCAGTGTTATAGTAGGTCAGTGATGGTGGCCCCTAGCTGTGTGTACATGCAGTGTTATAGCAGGTCAGTGATGGTGGCCCCTAGCTGTGTGTACATGCAGTGTTATAGCAGGTCAGTGATGGTGGCCCCTAGCTGTGTGTACATGCAGTGTTATAGTAGGTCAGTGATGGTGGCCCCTAGCTGTGTGTACATGCAGTGTTATAGTAGGTCAGTGATGGTGGCGCCTAGCTGTGTGTACATGCAGTGTTATAGCAGGTCAGTGATGGTGGCCCCTAGCTGTGTGTACATGCAGTGTTATAGCAGGTCAGTGATGGTGGCCCCTAGCTGTGTGTACATGCAGTGTTATAGTAGGTCATTGATGGTGGCCCCTAGCTGTGTGTACATGCAGTGTTATAGCAGGTCAGTGATGGTGGTCCCT
Source organism: Cladorhizidae sp. MBARI D1340-BT2 (assembly GCA_028752905.1). Taxonomy (NCBI): domain Eukaryota; kingdom Metazoa; phylum Porifera; class Demospongiae; order Poecilosclerida; family Cladorhizidae; species Cladorhizidae sp. MBARI D1340-BT2. The sequence goes on along the minus strand of JAQNBH010000009.1, from coordinate 47,041,862 downwards.
AGCTGTGTGTACATGCAGTGTTATAGCAGGTCAGTGATGGTGGCCCCTAGCTGTGTGTACATGCAGTGTTATAGTAGGTCAGTGATGGTGGTCCCTAGCTGTGTGTACATGCAGTGTTATAGTAGGTCAGTGATGGTGGTCCCTAGCTGTGTGTACATGCAGTGTTATAGTAGGTCAGTGATGGTGGCCACTAGCTGTGTGTATATGCAGTGTTACTGGACCAACACCACGCTGGGTGGGGGCAGTACTGATGTCAAGACCGGCCATCAAGTCTCTAGTGCATCACTAGCTACAGAGATTCAGGCTAGACCAACTTCCTATGCCCTGTGCTCATCATGTGGAAGACCTACTCAGAAACTGACACACGGCCAGATGCAATCTAGCAGGCTTCTTGACCTAGCACTAATTATGGCCTTCAGGTGTGCTCCCTCCCTCACTCACTCCCACGCATATTTGGCTGGCTACAAAACACTTTAAGTGAAGTGTGTATGAGCTCTAATGAAGATCCACAACTCCACCTCCAGCGTGTGTGTGTGTGTGCATGTCCACACATATATAGCTACTCATGAATTATGCATGTGCCTACAGTGCAAGGTACTCATAGATAGTAAAATATTTTTCATATTCATAAGTTAACTATAGCCAAGATACTGGACCTAAAGTGGAGGGAACTTCAAAACCTGAATGCCTGAATTGGCTGCATAAATATCTCCAGATTGGAGTGCTAAAGATTTTAAATTAGCACCAGTGGCTAGAGGAGCTCTACTCTGTTCAAGGAGTGTTTCCATTAGGCGTTAAAATGCAAGTACACGGTCAAGCGCACGGGAGATAAATCAATTTCGTTAAAACTCAACGAAATAAAAATTTATATTAATGAAATTTCTTATGTAATACATTACAATAACGGGAAAAAAGAGCAGTACAGAGAAGGGAACGTTGAAGCAATAGCAAGATGATCAACAGTAATAAAATTATAATAATTATGCATGGACAATTTATTAACAAAATTAATATATAAGCGAAGATATACAATAATTTATGGTGAAAATTACAATACAGTGAGTTCAGTAGTACTAAATTAAAGTAAAATGCGTCTAATTTTCTGTTAAAAAATGTCCAAGAATTTTATTAAAGTCCACATCGGTCAATGGAGGAACCTCTATACTATAATTTTTATTAAATGTTCTAGGTTCGAGTCAGATAGACGACTGCGTAGGCGAGTTTTAATCAACTTCATTTGACTAAAGGAACGCTCTACTGTTGCTGTGCCAACAGGAAGTGCCATTGTAATGTTCAATAGCTTCCACGTCTCAGGGAAAATTCCTCCATACGTATGTGACTTGTTCATCTCGTCCAGGATATCTTGCATGCTAGGAGATACCAACTCTTCTTATGTTCCATTATTGCCCATTTCTCCACTAGCAAAGCCCGTCTAAATATCTTCCACTCTGAAAGAAGCTCATCGCCATCAAGCAATGGAGGTGAGGTGTAAGTCGTCCCCGCATACTCAACCTCTGCTTCTTTTCCATAGAACTCGGCAAGAATCTTGATTTGCTCGCTGCCGTATGATGGTAAGGATGCTTCAGCAGGTAGTAGGGAGGGACTGAATATGGACATGGCAGTAACAATCTTCACGGCTTTATCAGTAAATTGACTCGTAATATTTAGAAGGGAATCGACGTATGGAATTGCAACTAGAGTTCGATACTCGGCTGTGGTTGTGATAGAAGACCAACGGCTTTGTGCAGATCCATGTGTGCCGAGTGTTATATCGTGTTTTTCCTTCAATAGAGACTCGACTGAACCCAACCACTCACTTCTTTCGTCCTTTAGATGCTCGAGTTGACCCGTCGTGATTTTCAGAAGTACCGGTAACCTGCTCAAATCGAGTAGCTTTCTTTGCATCGAAACATTCATCCTTGCCAGGATATCCAGAACTTCTGACAGGAACACGATACTAGCAACTCCAGTGTAAGTAGCAAGGAGAGCACCAATACCGTATGCTTCAGCATCACCTGATGTCTCATACAGCTGTTGTAGGGTGACAATAACAGCAGGGCGCTCTCGGTAAATAGCCCGTACACAGCGTTCGTGTGAGAGCCATCTGGTATCACTAGGCTTCACAATCTTAAGCTCAGGCTTGAGGACAGACTGGACTCTTTTGAGAGATTCTGCTTTCTTGGGTGAGTATCCAATAGTTCCATGCATCTTCTGTTGTAGGCATTTGCCAGAAAACTATTCTGTGGCAAGGTGCAATTGTGTCATAATCTAGAATGTTCTGTCCATGTGATAGTATATAGGAAAGTACCCTCAAAAGTTCTCAGAATCAATCAATTTGCAAATTTCCAAAAATATCTAGGGGGGGTGGGGCATGCCCCTACATGGGGGTTACTTACACACGCCCATCATGTAAACGCCTAACGTTTTGAGTTTCCCCCCCAAACTGTAAATCCTGTATGAACTCCTGAACTCCTGTATCTCCTGTATATACATGTATATATATATATATATATATAGTACCACACAGAGCAATGTGCCCCTCCCACCCCATACATATACCGTAAAGTACGCAGCAAGCGCCCTCCACGTAGCAAGCGCCCACTAGGCTGTTTTCAGCGATCTAGGGGTTCACGTTGCAAGCGCCCACTATAGAAATTGATCGTAATATAAGCGCATGCGCCCAAATCGATTTATTCAACCGCACCGGCGTGCAATAACGTTGCAATACGCACGTGTTCCGCTGTCGTCTGTTCAGAAAACATCTTATTTTTTATTGTTGATAGTCCTTGGCAGAACTGTTACCTGTAATTGAAAATGGCACAAAGTCATGTAAGGAAAAAAATAAGAAGCTTTACTGTTTCTTTCAAGACTGAAGTTGTGGAATGGTACACAGGACAACAGGCATGCAAAATGTGACGCACACAGCGAAAAAATATGGAGTAGATCGAAAGAGAGTTAAAGAATGGAATCAGAACTATGACAAGCTGCTTGTTATCAACATTGGGAAGATAGAGCGTTTCTTTCTCTCTTGTGGCATCTCCAACAGCATTGATGGCTCTGAGGATAGTCTAATTAGGGATTGCATTCCGACGCTGAGCGAAGACAGAGAGGAGAGAGATAGCGACGAAGATCCGTTCGCGGATTTGGATGAAGATGTGAACGACTTGGCGTCTTTCAGTGAACCTGAGGAATAGCACTAGCTAAATTTTAGTTTCCAGAACAAAATAACATTGTAGCCTAGACTAGAGATAGATATTGCATATTGCTTGAACTCATCGACTTTATTTGTTTTGTTTCAAAACAGTCCGATGTGCGTTATTAAGAATTATTTCACCAATATCACGAGGCAAGCGCCCACTACATGTAGCAAGCGCCCACCCCTACGATTTGGGGTTTGAAAGTTAAGCGCCCGTGGGCGCTTACTGCGTACTTTACGGTATATATATATAGTACCACACAGAGCAATGTGCCCCTCCCACCCCATACATATATATATATAGTACCACACAGAGCAATGTGCCCCTCCCACCCCATACATATATATATATATAGTACCACACAGAGCAATGTGCCCCTCCCACCCCATACATATATATATATATAGTACCACACAGAGCAATGTGCCCCTCCCTCCCCATACATATATATATATAGTACCACACAGAGCAATGTGCCCCTCCCACCCCATACATACATATATATATAGTACCACACAGAGCAATGTGCCCCTCCCACCCCATACATATATATAGTACCACACAGAGCAATGTGCCCCTCCCTCCCATACATATATACATATATATATATATAGTACCACACAGAGCAATGTGCCCCTCCCACCCCATACATATATATAGTAAGAGCAATGTGCCCCTCCCTCCCCATACATATATACATATATATATATATATATATATAGTACCACACAGAGCAATGTGCCCCTCCCACCCCATACATATATAGTACCACACAGAGCAATGTGCCCCTCCCTCCCCATACATATATATATATATATATATATATAATTATATAGTACCACACAGAGCAATGTGCCCCTCCCTCCCCATACATATATACATATATATATAATTATATAGTACTACACAGAGCAATGTGCCCCTCCCTCCCCATACATATATATATAATTATATAGTACCACACAGAGCAATGTGCCCCTCCCACCCCATACATATATATAGTACCACACAGAGCAATGTGCCCCTCCCTCCCCATACATATATACATATATATATATATAGTACCACACAGAGCAATGTGCCTCTCCCACCCCATACATATATATAGTACCACACAGAGCAATGTGCCCCTCCCCCCATACATATATACATACATATATATATATAGTACCACACAGAGCAATGTGCCCCTCGCCCCTCATACATACATATATATATATATAGTACCACACAGAGCAATGTGCCCCTCCCCCCTCATACATACATATATATATATATAGTCCCATACAGAGCAATTTGCCCATCCCACCCCATACATATATACACACACATATATATATATAGTACCACACAGAGCAATGTGCCCCTCCCCCCTCATACATACATATATATATAGTACCACACAGAGCAATGTGCCACTCCCTCCCCATACATATATATATATAGTACCACACAGAGCAATGTGCCCCTCCCACCCCATACATATATACATATATACATATATATATATATAGTACCACACAGAGCAATGTGCCCCTCCCTCCCCATACGGACCTCCACCTCAAGCAAAGTGGGCCAGGAGGATGTGTGTAAAGTATTTCTGGCGTGTACTCACCTGTCGTATGTGGACGTCTTCAAGAAATACCTCAGCAGTCTAGACACACCCACTAAGTTGTATATAATCTTCTCAATGCCTCTGTGAGGTGTGTGTGTGTGTGTGTGAGAGAGAGAGAGTGTGAACAAAATAACTCATAATAATGTTAAAGGTCAAGGTCCTAATTAGGTGTAACTTGATGGAAGCATTTCCCAAGTTTACCAGTACTTAGCAAGGGACAAGGTGCAGGGTCAAAGGTCAATGAGAAGGACCACACCCCTATTTGTATGGTTGATCCCTAGTATTAATTAAATGTAGTCATGAAGAATGTGCCCTAGTCATTGTCCAAGTACTAACCCTAGCCTTTGTCCAATTCCTAACCCTAGTCATTGTCCAGGCCCTAACCCTAGTCATTGTCCAAGCCCTAACCCTAGCCTTTGTCCAATTCCTAACCCTAGTCATTGTCCAAGCCCTAACCCTAGTCATTGTCCAAGCCCTAACCCTAGTCATTGTCCAAGCCCTAACCCTAGTCATTGTCCAAGCCCTAACCCTAGTCATTGTCCAAGCCCTAACCCTAGTCATTGTCCAAGCCCTAACCCTAGTCATTGTCCAAGCCCTAACCCTAGTCATTGTCCAAGCCCTAACCCTAGTCATTGTCCAAGCCCTAACCCTAGTCATTGTCCAAGCCCTAACCCTAGTCATTGTCCAAGCCCTAACCCTAGTCATTGTCCAAGCCCTAACCCTAGTCATTGTCCAAGCCCTAACCCTAGTCATTGTCCAAGCCCTAACCCTAGTCATTGTCCAAGCCCTAACCCTAGCCCTAACCCTAGTCATTGTCCAAGCCCTAACCCTAGTCATTGTCCAAGCCCTAACCCTAGTCATTGTCCAAGCCCTAACCCTAGTCATTGTCCAAGCCCTAACCCTAGTCATTGTCCAAGCCCTAACCCTAGTCATTGTCCAAGCCCTAACCCTAGTCATTGTCCAAGCCCTAACCCTAGCCATTGTCCAAGCACTACAAGTCGAGTAATTCATCAAACCCTAGTCCAAGCCATAACTGGTACAAGTCATTGTCCAAGCAATTTGTACATAATTATAACTCGAGTCATTGTCAAATCCCTAACCCTAGCCTATATCTAAGCCCTAACCCTGGTCAATGTCCAACCCCTACATGTAACCCTAATCTTTGTCCAAGCCCTATAGCCTTGGTCAATGCCCAACCCACCATAGTCATTGTTCAAACCATCCTAATGATTGTCCAACCCCTATTTTGCTTGAATTGGGATGTTTTTAGCGTTTTTAGGAAAAACTGTCTGAAATCACTCATTCTTGTCCAAATGGGCACATTGGCAACATTATGGAACTGTTTTACTCTTTAAACGACAGAAAATGGCTTTTGGTGAGTAATCTCCCCTTTTTAACCGAACTTTATCCAAGCCCTAACCCTGGTCAGTGTCCAACCCCTAACCTTAACCTTAGTCCAAGCACTAACCCTAGTAATTGTCCAAGCACTAACCCTAGTCGTTGTCGAAGCACTAACCCTAGTCATTGTCCAACCCCTAACCCTAGTCATTGTCCAATCACTAACCCTAGTCATGGTCCAATCACTAACCCTAGTCATGGTCCAAGCCCTAACCCTAGTCATTGTCCAACCCCTAACCCTAGTCATTGTCCAATCACTAACCATCATTGTCCAAGCCCTAACCCTAGTCATTGTCCAAGCACTAATCCTAGTCATTGTTCAAGCCCTAACCCTAGTCATTGTCCAAGCCCTAACTATAGTCAATGACCAAAACCTACGTACCTGGGGTTAGTGCTTGGAAAATGATTATGTAATCATTGTCCAAGCACTAACACTAACCCTAGTCATTGTCCAAGCACTAACCCTAGTCATTGTCCAAGCACTAATCCTAGTCATTGTCGAAGCACTAACCCTAGTCATTGTCCAAGCCCTAACCCTAGTCATTGTCCAAGCACTAATCCTAGTCATTGTCCAAGCACTAATCCTAGCCTTTGTCCAATTCCTAACCCTAGTCATTGTCCAGGCCCTAACCCTAGTCATTGTCCAAGCCCTAACCCTAGTCATTGTCCTAGGCAGCTAGTGGCTGGGCTCCCCTCGAAGCAGAGCCTAGGCACCCAAGCCCTAACCCTAGTCATTGTCCAAGCACTAATCCTAGTCATTGTCCAAGCACTAACCCTAGCCTTTGTCCAATTCCTAACCCTAGTCATTATCCAGGCCCTAACCCTAGTCATTGTCCAAGCCCTAACCCTAGTCATTGTCCAAGCACTAACCCTAGCCTTTGTCCAATTCCTAACCCTAGTCATTGTCCAGGCCCTAACCCTAGTCATTGTCCAAGCCCTAACCCTAGTCATTGTCCAAGCCCTAACCCTAGTCATTGTCCAAGCCCTAACCCTAGTCATTGTCCAAGCCCTAACCCTAGTCATTGTCCAAGCCCTAACCCTAGTCATTGTCCAAGCCCTAACCCTAGTCATTGTCCAAGCCCTAACCCTAGTCATTGTCCAAGCCCTAACCCTAGTCATTGTCCAAGCCCTAACCCTAGTCATTGTCCAAGCCCTAACCATAGTCATTGTCCAAGCCCTAACCCTAGTCAATGTCCAAGCCCTAACCCTAGTCATTGTCCAAGCCCTAACCCTAGTCATTTTCCAAGCCCTAACCCTAGTCATTGTCCAAGCCCTAACCCTAGTCATTGTCCAAGCCCTAACCCTAGCCCTAACCCTAGTCATTGTCCAAGCCCTAACCCTAGTGATTGTCCAAGCCCTAACCCTAGTCATTGTCCAAGCCCTAACCCTAGTCATTGTCCAAGCCCTAACCCTAGTCATTGTCCAAGCCCTAACCCTAGTCATTGTCCAAGCCCTAACCCTAGTCATTGTCCAAGCCCTAACCCTAGTCATTGTCCAAGCCCTAACCCTAGTCATTGTCCAAGCCCTAACCCTAGTCATTGTCCAAGCCCTAACCCTAGTCATTGTCCAAGCCCGTCATTGTCCAAGCCCTAACCCTAGTCATTGTCCAAGCCCTAACCCTAGCCCTAACCCTAGTTATTGTCCAAGCCCTAACCCTAATCATTGTCCAAGCCCTAACCCTAGTCATTGTCCAAGCCCTAACCCTAGTCATTGTCCAAGCCCTAACCCTAGTCATTGTCCAAGCCCTAACCCTAGTCATTGTCCAAGCCCTAACCCTAGTCATTGTCCAAGCCCTAACCCTAGCCATTGTCCAAGCACTACAAGTCGAGTAATTCATCAAACCCTAGTCCAAGCCATAACTGGTACAAGTCATTGTCCAAGCAATTTGTACATAATTATAACTCGAGTCATTGTCAAATCCCTAACCCTAGCCTATATCTAAGCCTTAACCCTGGTCAATGTCCAACCCCTACATGTAACCCTAATCTTTGTCCAAGCCCTATAGCCTTGGTCAATGCCCAACCCACCATAGTCATTGTTCAAACCATCCTAATGATTGTCCAACCCATATTTTGCTTGAATTGGGATGTTTTTAGCGTTTTTAGGAAAAACTGTCTGAAATCACTCATTCTTGTCCAAATGGGCACATTGGCAACATTATGGAACTGTTTTACTCTTTAAACGACAGAAAATGGCTTTTGGTGAGTAATCTCCCCTTTTTAACCGAACTTTATCCAAGCCCTAACCCTGGTCAGTGTCCAACCCCTAACCTTAACCTTAGTCCAAGCACTAACCTTAGTAATTGTCCAAGCACTAACCCTAGTCGTTGTCGAAGGACTAACCCTAGTCATTGTCCAACCCCTAACCCTAGTCATTGTCCAAGCCCTAACCCTAGTCATTGTCCAAGCACTAACCCTAGTCATTGTCCAACCCCTAACCCTAGTCATTGTCCAATCACTAACCATCATTGTCCATGCACTAACCCTAGTCATTGTCCATGCACTAACCCTAGTCATTGTCCAAGCACTAATCCTAGTCATTGTCGAAGCACTAACCCTAGTCATTGTCCAAGCCCTAACTATAGTCAATGACCAAAACCTACGTACCTGGGGTTAGTGCTTGGAAAATGATTATGTAATCATTGTCCAAGCACTAACCCTAACCCTAGTCATTGTTCAAGCCCTAACCCTAGTCATTGTCCAAGCCCTAACTATAGTCAATGACCAACACCTACGTACCTGGGGTTAGTGCTTGGAAAATGATTATGTAATCATTGTCCAACACTAACCCTAACCCTAGTCATTGTCCAAGCACTAACCCTAATCATTGTCCAAGCACTAATCCTAGTCATTGTCGAAGCACTAACCCTAGTCATTGTCCAAGCCCTAACCCTAGTCATTGTCCAAGCACTAATCCTAGTCATTGTCGAAGCACTAACCCTAGTCATGGTCCAAGCCCTAACCCTAGACTTTGTCCAAGCCCTAAACTATGTCTTACTCAAGCCCTAACAGGAACACACTTCCCAAGATCTTGCACTCCCCAGCTGTTCTAGTAAAGTCAAGCCAAACATTGCTGCATCTAACTTCCCCACTCCCCAGCTTCCCTACTAGAGTGTACAGCAGGGATGTCGATTCATATTCACCAGTTCCTCCCTTAAAGGGATGCATGTAGCACATAGAAAGGTAACCCTGTGAACACATACTCCTTAACAGATCTTGTCTCAATGCCAGCTGCTAAAATAGTTTTACTTGCAGGCTAGATAGTGTATGTATTTGGAGAATGGCTAATAGTTGCTACAGTATAACTCAAGCAGCAGCTTTGCTTCTTTACCAGCCTACCTTCCTGGCTACAGGCACAGGCAGCTTTGTTTCTTTATACCCTAACCTCTAACCCTAGTCATTCCAAGCCCTAACCCTAGTCATTCCAAGCCCTAACCCTAGTCATTCCAAGCCCTAACCCTAGTCATTGTCCAAGCCCTAACCCTAGTCATTGTCCAAGCCCTAACCCTAGTCATTCCAAGCCCTAACCCTAGTCATTCCAAGCCCTAACCCTAGTCATTGTCCAAGCCCTAACCCTAGTCATTCCAAGCCCTAACCCTAGTCATTGTCCAAGCCCTAACCCTAGTCATTGTCCAAGCCCTAACCCTAGTCATTGTCCAAGCCCTAACCCTAGTCATTGTCCAAGCCCTAACCCTAGTCATTGTCCAAGCCCTAACCCTAGTCATTGTCCAAGCCCTAACCCTAGTCATTGTCCAAGCCCTAACCCTAGTCATTGTCCAAGCCCGTCATTGTCCAAGCCCTAACCCTAGTCATTGTCCAAGCCCTAACCCTAGTCATTGTCCAAGCCCTAACCCTAGTCATTGTCCAAGCCCTAACCCTAGTCATTGTCCAAGCCCTAACCCTAGCCATTGTCCAAGCACTACAAGTCGAGTAATTCATCAAACCCTAGTCCAAGCCATAACTGGTACAAGTCATTGTCCAAGCAATTTGTACATAATTATAACTCGAGTCATTGTCAAATCCCTAACCCTAGCCTATATCTAAGCCTTAACCCTGGTCAATGTCCAACCCCTACATGTAACCCTAATCTTTGTCCAAGCCCTATAGCCTTGGTCAATGCCCAACCCACCATAGTCATTGTTCAAACCATCCTAATGATTGTCCAACCCCTATTTTGCTTGAATTGGGATGTTTTTAGCGTTTTTAGGAAAAACTGTCTGAAATCACTCATTCTTGTCCAAATGGGCACATTGGCAACATTATGGAACTGTTTTACTCTTTAAACGACAGAAAATGGCTTTTGGTGAGTAATCTCCCCTTTTTAACCGAACTTTATCCAAGCCCTAACCCTGGTCAGTGTCCAACCCCTAACCTTAACCTTAGTCCAAGCACTAACCTTAGTAATTGTCCAAGCACTAACCCTAGTCGTTGTCGAAGGACTAACCCTAGTCATTGTCCAACCCCTAACCCTAGTCATTGTCCAAGCCCTAACCCTAGTCATTGTCCAAGCACTAACCCTAGTCATTGTCTAACCCCTAACCCTAGTCATTGTCCAATCACTAACCATCATTGTCCATGCACTAACCCTAGTCATTGTCCATGCACTAACCCTAGTCATTGTCCAAGCACTAATCCCATTGTCGAAGCACTAACCCTAGTCATTGTCCAAGCCCTAACTATAGTCAATGACCAAAACCTACGTACCTGGGGTTAGTGCTTGGAAAATGATTATGTAATCATTGTCCAAGCACTAACCCTAACCCTAGTCATTGTTCAAGCCCTAACCCTAGTCATTGTCCAAGCCCTAACTATAGTCAATGACCAACACCTACGTACCTGGGGTTAGTGCTTGGAAAATGATTATGTAATCATTGTCCAACACTAACCCTAACCCTAGTCATTGTCCAAGCACTAACCCTAGTCATTGTCCAAGCACTAATCCTAGTCATTGTCGAAGCACTAACCCTAGTCATTGTCCAAGCCCTAACCCTAGTCATTGTCCAAGCACTAATCCTAGTCATTGTCGAAGCACTAACCCTAGTCATGGTCCAAGCCCTAACCCTAGACTTTGTCCAAGCCCTAAACTATGTCTTACTCAAGCCCTAACAGGAACACACTTCCCAAGATCTTGCACTCCCCAGCTGTTCTAGTAAAGTCAAGCCAAACATTGCTGCATCTAACTTCCCCACTCCCCAGCTTCCCTACTAGAGTGTACAGCAGGGATGTCGATTCATATTCACCAGTTCCTCCCTTAAAGGGATGCATGTAGCACATAGAAAGGTAACCCTGTGAACACATACTCCTTAACAGATCTTGTAAATTCCTCAATGCCAGCTGCTAAAATAGTTTTACTTGCAGGCTAGATAGTGTATGTATTTGAAGAATGGCTAATAGTTGCTACAGTATAACTCAAGCAGCAGCTTTGCTTCTTTACCAGCCTACCTTCCTGGCTACAGGCACAGGCAGCTTTGTTTCTTTATACCCTAACCTCTAACCCTAGTCATTCCAAGCCCTAACCCTAGTCATTCCAAGCCCTAACCCTAGTCATTCCAAGCCCTAACCCTAGTCATTCCAAGCCCTAACCCTAGTCATTGTCCAAGCCATAACCCTAGTCATTGTCCAAGCCCTAACCCTAGTCATTCCAAGCCCTAACCCTAGTCATTCCAAGCCCTAACCCTAGTCATTGTCCAAGCCCTAACCCTAGTCATTCCAAGCCCTAACCCTAGTCATTGTCCAAGCCCTAACCCTAGTCATTCCAAGCCCTAACCCTAGTCATTGTCCAAGCCCTAATCCTAGTCATTCCAAGCCCTAACCCTAGTCATTCTCCAGGTCCTAACCCTAGTCATTGTCCAGGCCCTAACCCTAGTCAAGCCCTAACCCTAGTCATTCTCCAGGTCCTAACCCTAGTCATTGTCCAGGCCCTAACCCTAGTCATTGTCCAAGCCCTAACCCTAGTCAATATCCAAGCCCTAACCCTAGTCATTGTCCAAGCCCTAACCCTAGTCATTCTCCAGGTCCTAACCCTAGTCATTGTCCAGGCCCTTACCCTAGTCAAGCCCTAACCCTAGTCATTCTCCAGGTCCTAACCCTAGTCATTGTCCAGGCCCTAACCCTAGTCATTGTCCAAGCCCTAACCCTAGTCATTGTCCAAGCCCTAACCCTAGTCATTGTCCAAGCCCTAACCCTAGTCATTCTCCAGGTCCTAACCCTAGTCATTCTCCAGGTCCTAACCCTAGTCATTGTCCAGGTCCTAACCCTAGTCATTATCCAAGCCCTAACCCTAGTCATTGTCCAAGCCCTAACCCTAGTCATTCTCCAGGTCCTAACCCTAGTCATTCTCCAGGTCCTAACCCTAGTCATTCTCCAGGTCCTAACCCTAGTCATTATCCAAGCCCTAACCCTAGTCATGGTCCAAGCCCTAACCCTAGTCATGGTCCAAGCCCTAACCCTAGTCATTCTCCATGTGGAGTAGACCACTATATTCTAATCTTTGTCCTTCGCCATTCACTACCTTCACTATTATACTAACTGCATTTCAAGCTTCAGCTCATTATTGTCAACCATTCTTGAGTTACGATACTTTTAGCCGCCCACTTCATTGCATACCTCTCCAGAAATGAATAAGTTTGATAGTAGTGTACCAAAGTGTTAAACAGCTGTGGTTACCACATTGACCTCCATAGATTCTGAACACTTCATTCATTCAATGAACTTGACAACAGCTCAAAAGATAGGTCTCTCTGTGTGCTCTCTCTTGACACTAAAACCTGTTGCACAGGTATAGCCATGCTAAAGTTACAGGCAGTCAAAGTTGGGGCCTCAAAACCAGCCTGCCCAAGTTTTCTGCATTTCTAACTCCTAATTGGAAAGTGCAAGATAATTGAAATTAGCACCTGTGGCTCCAGGAGACTCTAGTCTCATTTGGGCTAAGTATGTGGTCAAGCATGGACTGGTATTTAAAAGACAATTTTCCACCCACTATCCAGTAAGTGTGTGGAATTCATGAGCTATAAGGTCATGACCAAGAGGTGTTGTTATGTTTGTAGCATACATGGCAAGTAGCTACTAGCAAGAGGTGAGGAGACTGGCTCCACTTCACATGGCAACCTGCAGCTCCAATACATGACCATGTAGGGCCAAACTAAACTGCCCTCAGCAAGCACTCTACACTGGCTGCAGGTGGCACATCAATCACTAGCACAGCAATGCAGTGTTGCCATGGTGTTGGATTTTATCCAAACTGTTGACCCTTAAACTTTCTGTTTGGATTTTTCATCATTAGAAAATTGTTTGCCCTTTTCATGCATATATCATGCAATGTGCAGCCTATTTCAAAACCACTCTCTGTGGTATTAGCTGAGTGTGGTCATTTTGTGGTCACCTGGTCTGTAGGAATATTCATGTGGCCACTTGGACTGGCATCCTGCACAGTCCTGTGTTATTATGTGGTCACCTCCTAAGTCACGGCCATCACAGAGGTCAGAGGTGGATAAGTATTGGCATGCAATCAGCCAAATCAAAGACTGCTAGTATCGCTACTCCACATCGGCAAAACTGGCAAAAGCCATTCTAGTTGTACCCCATGGCAATGCTGATACCGAATGTTTATTCAGCCACACATTGGTCTCAACAAAACCAAGCACAGAAACAGACTAGGAATTAAATTCACTTTTAACAGTGCAATTCAATGTTCCTAAAAAATGCTATGAATTTAAACCGAACACTGAACTATTAAAAGACATGTGTAAATGCTATGAACATACTTTAGTATGTTATTTCTCATGAAATTGTTGCTTGCATTTTGTTTGGATTTTGTTTGGATTTTGTTTGGATTTTGTTTGGATTTTGTTTGGATTTTGTTTGGATTTTGTTAGGATTTTCTGTTGCCAAATTTTTTGGATAAGATAGGCGAGTAATTTGGAAATTACCAAAAAAATTATGGCAACACTGTGTGGCAACACTGTGAATGTGTGCAAAGATATGCACTTTCATGGTCGCCCACGGTTTTCAGGGTGAGTGCACCAATAGCTACTGCCCCATACAACCTGTGAACACACACACACACACACTCACCACACAAGAAGCTCATGATGGAGTATGCAGCCATTGATTCATGTCTCCTGCTCCACTGCTCAATGTTGCATAAGTCTTGCTAGTGTAGAGATGAGGTCATCATGATTTATGGGGCCTGGTGTGGATGTCTACTCAAGCACACAGGGTTGGCCTGGAATGTGTTATGTAACTATATACATAGTTGTGTTGACCAGTGGAGCCCACACACACTCTTCTAACACACACACACACCACCTGCCATTAGTGCCTAATTAAAACACTCACATAGTAGAGTAGCTTCCTCTAGTATTGACACTAGTCGACATGTATTTCAATTATCAAGCGCTTCCAAATTAGGAGCTACATAGACATTCAGGTTTTGAACACAATTTTGACTGCTTGTAACTTTAGCTGCTATACATGTATGCAACAGTTTTTAGTATCAAGAGACAGCACACAGAGAGACCTATCAAGATTTTGAGCTATACATGTATATCAAGTCCATACAGTGAAGTGTGCAGAATCTATGGAGCTATATACCTATGCAACATTTTTAGCATCAAGAGAGAGCGCACAGAGAGACCTATCTTTTATGCTAACCCCAGTCATTGTCCAAGCCCTAATAACAGTCATAGTCCATCCCTAGCCCTAGTCATAGTCCATCCCTAGCCCTAGCCCTAGCCCTAGCCCTGTATTCATGCAGGAGAGGAGCTCAACACCATCAGATCCAATGTACAGTACAGAGTTCATCCTTCAGATGGCTATGTTTACCACACATACAAATCACCCACAGCGAAGCTCCACCCACTCCTGAACACAGAACACTGGAATGCTGCCACTCCCACACACGAGAGAGCTCCATGAACTCTGACCCACAGACACCCATCATGCACTCACTAGAAGATTATTCACTAGACACACCCATCATGCCCTCACTAGAAGATTATTCACTAGACACACCCACATGCCCTCACTAGAAGATTATTCACTAGACACACCCATCATGCCCTCACTAGAAGATTATTCACTAGACACACCCATCATGCCCTCACTAGAAGATTATTCACTAGACACACCCATCATGCCCTCACTAGAAGATTATTCACTAGACACACCCATCATGCCCTCACTAGAAGATTATTCACTAGACACACCCACCATGCCCTCACTAGAAGATTATTCACTAGACACACCCACCATGCACTCACTAGAAGATTATTCACTAGACACACCCACCATGCCCTCACTAGAAGATTATTCACTAGACAAACCCATCATGCCCTCACTAGAAGATTATTCACTAGACACACCCATCATGCCCTCACTAGAAGATTATTCACTAGACACACCCATCATGCACTCACTAGAAGATTATTCACTAGACACACCCACCATGCACTCACTAGAAGATTATTCACTAGACACACCCATCATGCCCTTACTAGAAGATTATTCACTAGACACACCCATCATGCCCTCACTAGAAGATTATTCACTAGACACACCCATCATGCCTCACTAGAAGATTATTCACTAGACACACCCATCATGCCCTCACTAGAAGATTATTCACTAGACACACCCATCATGCCCTCACTAGAAGATTATTCACTAGACACACCCACCATGCCCTCACTAGAAGATTATTCACTAGACACACCCACCATGCCCTCACTAGAAGATTATTCACTAGACACACCCACCATGCCCTCACTAGAAGATTATTCACTAGACACACCCATCATGCCCTCACTAGAAGATTATTCACTAGACACACCCATCATGCCCTCACTAGAAGATTATTCACTAGACACACCCATCATGCCCTCACTAGAAGATTATTCACTAGACACACCCACCATGCCCTCACTAGAAGATTATTCACTAGACACACCCACCATGCCCTCACTAGAAGATTATTCACTAGACACACCCATCATGCCCTCACTAGAAGATTATTCACTAGACACACCCATCATGCACTCACTAGAAGATTATTCACTAGACACACCCACCATGCCCTCACTAGAAGATTATTCACTAGACACACCCATCATGCCCTCACTAGAAGATTATTCACTAGATACACCCATCATGCCCTCACTAGAAGATTATTCACTAGACACACCCATCATGCCCTCACTAGAAGATTATTCACTAGACACACCCACCATGCCCTCACTAGAAGATTATTCACTAGACACACCCATCATGCCCTCACTAGAAGATTATTCACTAGACACACCCACCATGCCCTCACTAGAAGATTATTCACTAGACACACCCATCATGCCCTCACTAGAAGATTATTCACTAGACACACCCATCATGCCCTCACTAGAAGATTATTCACTAGACACACCCATCATGCCCTCACTAGAAGATTATTCACTAGACACACCCACCATGCCCTCACTAGAAGATTATTCACTAGACACACCCACCATGCCCTCACTAGAAGATTATTCACTAGACACACCCATCATGCCCTCACTAGAAGATTATTCACTAGACACACCCATCATGCCCTCACTAGAAGATTATTTACTAGACACACCCATCATACCCTCACTAGAAGATTATTCACTAGACACACCCATCATGCCCTCACTAGAAGATTATTCACTAGACACACCCATCATGCCCTCACTAGAATATTATTCACTAGACACACCCATCATGCCCTCAATAGAAGATTATTCACTAGACACACCCACCATGCCCTCAATAGAAGATTATTCACTAGACACAACCACCATGCCCTCACTAGAAGATTATTCACTAGACACACCCACCATGCCCTCATTAGAAGATTATTCACTAGACACACTCATCATGCCCTCACTAGAAGATTATTTACTAGACACACCCATCATACCCTCACTAGAAGATTATTCACTAGACACACCCATCATGCCCTCACTAGAAGATTATTCACTAGACACACCCATCATGCCCTCACTAGAAGATTATTCACTAGATACACCCATCATGCCCTCACTAGAAGATTATTCACTAGACACACCCATCATGCCCTCACTAGAAGATTATTCACTAGACACACCCATCATGCCCTCACTAGAAGATTATTCACTAGACACACCCATCATACCCTCACTAGAAGATTATTCACTAGACACACCCACCATGCCCTCACTATAAGATTATTCACTAGACACACCCATCATGCCCTCACTAGAAGATTATTCACTAGACAAACCCACCATGCCCTCACTAGAAGATTATTCACTAGACACACCCACCATGCCCTCACTAGAAGATTATTCACTAGACACACCCATCATGCCCTCACTAGAAGATTATTCACTAGACACACCCACCATGCCCTCACTAGAAGATTATTCACTAGACACACCCACCATGCCCTCACTAGAAGATTATTCACTAGACACACCCACCATGCCCTCACTAGAAGATTATTCACTAGACACACCCATCATGCCCTCACTAGAAGATTATTCATTAGACACACCCATCATGCCTTCAGTAGAAGATTATTCACTAGACACACCCACCATGCCCTCACTAGAAGATTATTCACTAGACACACCCATCATGCCCTCACTAGAAGGTCCAAGCCCTAACTATAGTCAATGACCAACACCTACGTACCTGGGGTTAGTGCTTGGAAAATGATTATGTAATCATTGTCCAAGCACTAACCCTAACCCTAGTCATTGTCCAAGCACTAACCCTAGTCATTGTCCAAGCACTAATCCTAGTCATTGTCGAAGCACTAACCCTAGTCATTGTCCAAGCCCTAACCCTAGTCATGGTCCAGGCACTAATACTAGCCATGGTCCAGGCACTAATACTAGCCATGGTCCAGGCACTAATACTAGCCATGGTCCAGGCACTAATACTAGTCATGGTCCAGGCACTAATACTAGTCATGGTCCACGCACTAATACTAGTCATGGTCCAGGCACTAATACTAGTCATGGTCCAGGCACTAATACTAGTCATGGTCCAGGCACTAATACTAGTCATGGTCCAGGCACTAATACTAGTCATGGTCCAGGCACTGATACTAGTCATGGTCCAGGCACTAATACTAGTCATGGTCCAGGCACTGATACTAGTCATGGTCCAGGCACTAATACTAGTCATGGTCCAGGCCCTAATACTAGTCATGGTCTAGGCACTAATACTAGTCATGGTCCAGGCACTAATACTAGTCATGGTCCAGGCACTAATACTAGTCTCATGGTCCAGGCACTAATACTAGTCATGGTCCAGGCACTAATACTAGTCATGGTCCAGGCACTAATACTAGTCATGGTCCAGGCACTAATACTAGTCATGGTCCAGGCACTAATACTAGTCATGGTCCAGGCACTAATACTAGTCATGGTCCAGGCACTAATACTAGTCATGGTCCAGGCACTAATACTAGTCATGCATGGTCCAGGCACTAATACTAGTCATGGTCCAGGCACTAATACTAGTCATGGTCCAGGCACTAATACTAGTCATGGTCCAGGCACTAATACTAGTCATGGTCCAGGCACTAATACTAGTCATGGTCTAGACACTAATACTAGTCATGGTCCATGCACTAATACTAGTCATGGTCCAGGCACTAATACTAGTCATGGTCCAGGCACTAATACTAGCCATGTTCCCGGCACACTAATACTAGTCATGGTCCAGGCACTAATACTAGTCATGGTCCAGGCACTAATACTAGTCATGGTCCAGGCACTAATACTAGTCATGGTCCAGGCACTAATACTAGTCATGGTCCAGGCACTAATACTAGTCGTGGTCCAGGCACTAATACTAGTCATGGTCCAGGCACTAATACTAGCCATGGTCCAGGCACTAATACTAGTCATGGTCCAGGCACTAATACTAGTCATGGTCCAGGCACTAATACTAGCCATGGTCCAGGCACTAATACTAGTCTCATGGTCCAGGCACTAATACTAGTCATGGTCCAGGCACTAATACTAGTCATGGTCCAGGCACTAATACTAGTCATGGTCCAGGCACTAATACTAGTCATGGTCCAGGCACTAATACTAGTCATGGTCCAGGCACTAATACTAGTCATGCATGGTCCAGGCACTAATACTAGTCATGGTCCAGGCACTAATACTAGTCATGGTCCAGGCACTAATACTAGTCATGGTCCAGGCACTAATACTAGTCATGGTCCAGGCACTAATACTAGTCATGGTCCAGGCACTAATACTAGTCATGCATGGTCCAGGCACTAATACTAGTCATGGTCCAGGCACTAATACTAGTCATGGTCCAGGCACTAATACTAGTCATGGTCCAGGCACTAATACTAGTCATGGTCCAGGCACTAATACTAGTCATGGTCCAGGCACTAATACTAGTCATGGTCCAGGCACTAATACTAGCCATGGTCCAGGCACTAATACTAGTCATGGTCCAGGCACTAATACTAGTCATGGTCCAGGCACTAATACTAGTCTCATGGTCCAGGCACTAATACTAGTCATGGTCCAGGCACTAATACTAGTCATGGTCCAGGCACTAATACTAGTCATGGTCCAGGCACTAATACTAGTCATGGTCCAGGCACTAATACTAGTCATGGTCCAGGCACTAATACTAGTCATGGTCCAGGCACTAATACTAGTCATGGTCCAGGCACTAATACTAGTCATGGTGCAGGCACTAATACTAGTCATGGTCCAGGCACTAACCCTAGTCATTGTCCAAGCCCTAACCCTAGTATTGTCCAAGCACTAACCCTAGTCATTGTCCAAGCACTAATCCTAGTCATTGTCGAAGCACTAACCCTAGTCATTGTCCAAGCCCTAACCCTAGACTTTGTCCAAGCCCTAAACTATGTCTTACTCAAGCCCTAACAGGAACACACTTCCCAAGATCTTGCACTCCCCAGCTGTTCTAGTAAAGTCAAGCCAAACATTGCTGCATCTAACTTCCCCACTCCCCAGCTTCCCTACTAGAGTGTACAGCAGGGATGTGGATTCATATTCACCAGTTCCTCCCTTAAAGGGATGCATGTAGCACATAGAAAGGTAACCCTGTGAACACATACTCCTTAACAGATCTTGTAAATTCCTCAATGCCAGCTGCTAAAATAGTTTTACTTGCAGGCTAGATAGTGTATGTATTTGGGGAATGGCTAATAGTTGCTACAGTATAACTCAAGCAGCAGCTTTGCTTCTTTACCAGCCTACCTTCCTGGCTACAGGCACAGGCAACTTTGTTCCTTTACACCCTAACCTCTAACCCTAGTCACATTGTCCAAGCCATAACTCAGGTCATGGTCCGAGCCGTAAACCTAACCATTATCCAAGCACTAACCCTAGTCATTATATAAGCCCTAACCCTATGGTCCAAGCCTTAATCCTAATCATTGTACAACCCCTAACACTTGCCTTTGTCCAAGCACTAACCCTGGTCCAACCTAACCATAGTCATGGTCCAAGCCCTAACCCTAGTTATGGTCTAAGCCCTAACCCTAGTCATGGTCCAAGCATCATATGCTAGTCTGTATAGCATCAGTGACATGGTCGTTAGCTACATGTTGTAGCATCAGAGAGATACAATATCCAGTCAAACTGAAGGATGAGGTATGGGACGTCATCTAGTACTGGCAGAGTTGTGGAGTCAGCAGAATCAGAATATTTGATGTTTGCATTTTGACATTTGGTCTTGAATGAGTACCTCAATAAGCTCTTCCTCGTATTCTGAAGAGAATCTTATTTGTTTTTAAAATCAATGCCTGAGGAGCCGGGAGCTCCTTTCGTATGGAGGGCAGCCGATCTAATGTTGCTTGCAGTGATCTGGTCAAAAATTACTGGGTGCACCTCTTGTGGTGGGTAATCACAACCCTCCAGCAGGGCTTCACGTAATACTGGCTGAGTGCATGGTTGTTTGCTCTTCAAGGTCTCCAGGACAGTCTTTGTGTCCTCATTTCCACAATCGATGGAACATTCACAGAGAGGACACCCCCCTTTCCGTGTTCTGAAAGTAACTGTAGGGCAGCGTTGTTTCCCCAGGAACATCAGTTTGGAGAAGGACCAAGCAAGGCAGTTTTGCTTGTTTGATTTAGTAGGATATCTGTTTGGCAGACGGAGCTGTAGAGAGCGTCCTTCCTTGATAAGGTCATGGATGTCACCTTTCTTCCAAGTGACTAACGTCTCTCCAGGCAAGCGGAGCGATCTTTTGCCTTTGAATTGTGAAAGGGTTTTTGTAGCATTAGGATGGGCAGGACAGTGCAAGCTTTAAGGCGATACTTTCTAGGGATGAGCTTTCAGCGTACGCCATAAAAAGACTGCTCAACTCCATCACAAAGGCTTTTCCTGCATTACCATAAGGTAGAGTGAACGCGTTTCTCCTCCAATGAACAACTTCTGAGTAAGCTTCACTCATGGAAGTAATCAATGAAGCAGAATCATGCTCACCCCCCGAACAAATACTGGATTGGCAACTGGGGTGTGTGGGGTTAGAGGACAGGGTAGAAATAGAGCAGATGGGGGTTGCTGCTGGGCATCATCTTGGATAGGGAGGTTGAGGCTTTGTTGGGCTGGAGTGTCAGGTGTTGAGAACACAACTGGAGTTGGTACAGACAGGCAAGTCTGGGGAATCAGGTATTGTGGGCACGATAGGAGTTGGTAGCGCTAACTTGTCTGCATTTAGGATTGATGGAGTGCTTGGTGGGTTAGCTGCCGTTTGTCCAACAGAAGTGCAAGTTGAGTTGGAGCAATTCCCTCGTTTGCCTGGTAGACAGTTGGTGCAAGAATTGCCAGCCTTTACACAGGCACAGCTTCTACGCAGGCCAGTTCTGTTGCATTTACAGCAAACCATTCGTCCATCAGACTCTCAAAAGTCGAAAATTTTCTGTGCGCTTGACCGCGTACTTAAATTTTAACGCCTAATGAAAACACTCATTGCATAGAGTAGGGCTTCCTCTAGCCACGCGTGCTAATTTTAAATTCTTAGCAGCACTTGGCAATCTGGAGTTATTTATGTGGAGGTTGCAGGCGTTCAGGTTTTGAGGTCCCTCCTTTAGGGTCTAGTTACTTGCCTATAGTTATACCTATGAAAAATATTTTAGTATCAAAAGAGAGTACAAAGAGAGACCTATCTTTTGAGCTATATATATATATATATCAAGTCCATAACATGAAGTTTATGGAATCTATGGAGTTATAAAGTGGTAACCACCAAAAAAAAAAGGGGGAAAAAGGATGTGGGTCATTCCCCCCCCCCCCCCCCCCCCCCAAAATTGCAACTGTCTCCCCTAACAGATCCCCTAACAGATCTTGTAAATTCCTCAATGCCAGCTGCTAAAATAGTTTTACTTGCAGGCTAGATAGTTTATGACTAACAGTTTGCAGCTATAACTCAAGCAAGCAGCAGATTTGTTTCTTTACACCCTACCTTCCTTGCTACAGCTTTGTTTCTTTATACCCTACAGTACTTGTAACCCTAGACAATGTCCAAGCCCTGACCCTAGTCAATGTCAAACCCTAACCTGAGACTTTGTTCAAGCCCTAACCCTAGTCAATGCCAAACCCTAACCCTAGTCTTTGTCCAAGATATAATCCTGGTCAATGTCCAAGCCCTAACCCTAGCCTTTGTCAAGCCCTAACCATAGTCATATTCCAAGCCCTTACCCTAGTCATTAACCAAGCACTAACCCTAGTCATGGTCCAAGCTGTAACTCAAGCCATTCTCAAATCTCTAACCCTAGTCAATGTCCAACGTATGTACATGTATAACTCTATAGCCTTTGTCTAAGCACTAACCCTAGCCTTAAACGCAATGAATTTTTTTTGTGGGCGGCTAACCCTAGCCTTAAACGCAATGAATTTTTTTTGTGGGCGGCTACTCTACATGTAGTCCAAGCCCTAACCACCCTAGCCACCCACACACTTACCCTAGTCATGGTCCAGGCACTAATACTAGCCATGGTCCAGGCACTAATACTAGTCATGGTCCAGGCACTAATACTAGTCATGGTCCAGGCACTAATACTAGCCATGGTCCCGGCACTAATACTAGTCATGGTCCAGGCACTAATACTAGTCATGGTCCAGGCACTAATACTAGCCATGGTCCAGGCACTAATACTAGCCATGTTCCAGGCACTAATACTAGCCATGGTCCAGGCACTAATACTAGTCATGGTCCAGGCACTAATACTAGTCATGGTCCAGGCACTAATACTAGTCATGGTCCAGGCACTAATACTAGTCATGGTCCAGGCACTAATACTAGTCATGGTCCAGGCACTAATACTAGCCATGGTCCAGGCACTAATACTAGCCATGGTCCAGGCACTAATACTAGCCATGGTCCAGGCACTAATACTAGTCATGGTCCAGGCACTAATACTAGTCATGGTCCAGGCACTAATACTAGTCATGGTCCAGGCACTAATACTAGTCATGGTCCAGGCACTAATACTAGTCATGGTCCAGGCACTAATACTAGTCATGGTCCAGGCACTAATACTAGTCATGGTCCAGGCACTAATACTAGTCATGGTCCAGGCACTAATACTAGTCATGGTCCAGGCACTAATACTAGTCATGGTCCAGGCACTAATACTAGTCATGGTCCAGGCACTAATACTAGTCATGGTCCAGGCACTAATACTAGTCATGGTCCAGGCACTAATACTAGTCATGGTCCAGGCACTAATACTAGTCATGGTCCAGGCACTAATACTAGTCATGGTCCAGGCACTAATACTAGTCATGGTCCAGGCACTAATACTAGTCATGCATGGTCCAGGCACTAATACTAGTCATGGTCCAGGCACTAATACTAGTCATGGTCCAGGCACTAATACTAGTCATGGTCCAGGCACTAATACTAGCCATGGTCCAGGCACTAATACTAGCCATGGTCCAGGCACTAATACTAGTCAATGGTCCAGGCACTAATACTAGTCATGGTCCAGGCACTAATACTAGTCATGGTCCAACACTGCAACACTAAGGCAAGACTAGATGCACTGCAACACTAAGATACCTGAAGCACTATGGTAAGACTAGATACCTGCAACACTAAAGCAAGACTAGATACACTGCAACACTAAGGCACATCTAGATACACTGCAACACCAAGGCCAGACTAGATACACTGAAACACTAATGCAAGACTTAGCCCTAGCCCTAGCCCTAGCCCTAGCCCTAGTCATGGTCCAGGCACTAATACTAGTCATGGTCCAGGCACTAATACTAGTCATGGTCCAGGCACTAATACTAGTCATGGTCCAGGCACTAATACTAGTCATGCATGGTCCAGGCACTAATACTAGTCATGGTCCAGGCACTAATACTAGTCATGGTCCAGGCACTAATACTAGTCATGCATGGTCCAGGCACTAATACTAGTCATGGTCCAGGCACTAATACTAGTCATGGTCCAGGCACTAATACTAGTCATGGTCCAGGCACTAATACTAGCCATGGTCCAGGCACTAATACTAGCCATGGTCCAGGCACTAATACTAGTCAATGGTCCAGGCACTAATACTAGTCATGGTCCAGGCACTAATACTAGTCATGGTCCAACACTGCAACACTAAGGCAAGACTAGATGCACTGCAACACTAAGATACCTGAAGCACTATGGTAAGACTAGATACCTGCAACACTAAAGCAAGACTAGATACACTGAAACACTAATGCAAGACTAGATACACTTCAACACTAAGGCAAGACTAGATATACTGCAACACTAAGGCAAGACTAGATACACTGCAATGCTAATACAGGACTAGATACACTGCAACACTAAGGCAAAACTACATACCTGCAACACTACGACAAGCCTAGATACCTGCAACACTAAGGCAAGACTAGATACACTGCAACACTAAGGCAAGACTAGATACCTGCAAAACTAAGGCAAAACTAGATACACTGAAACATTAATGTAAGACTAGATACCTGCAACTCTAAGTCAAGACTAGATACCTGCAACACTAAGGCAAGACTAGATACCTGCAAAACTAAGGCAAGACTAGATACATTGCAACACTAAGGCAAGACTAGATACCTGCAAAACTAAGGCAAGACTAGATGCACTGCAGCACTAAGATACCTGAAGCACTACGGTAAGACTAGATACCTGCAACACTAAGGCAAGACTAGATACACTGCAACACTAAGGCAAGATTAGATACCTGCAACACTAAGGCAAGACTAGATACACTGCAACACTAAAGCAAGACTAGATACACTGCAATACTAAGACACGTCTAGATATACTGCAACACCAAGGCAAGACTGGATACACTGCAACACTAAGGCAAGACTAGATACCTGCAACACTAAGTCAAGACTAGATACCTGCAACACTAAGGCAAGACTAGATACACTGCAATACTAAGGCAAAACTAGATACCTGCAAAACTACGGCATGACTAGAAAGCTGCAACACTAAGACAAGACTAAATACACTGCAACACTAAGGCAAGACTAGATACACTGAAACACTAAGGCAAGACTAGATACCTGCAAAACTATTGCAACATTAGGTACCTGCAACACTAAGGCAAGACTAAATACACTGCAACACTAAGGCAAAACTAGATACCTGCAAAACTACGGCAAGACTAGAAACCTGCAACACTAAGACAAGACTAAATACACTGCATCACTAAGGCAAGACTAGATACACTGAAACACTAAGGCAAGACTAGATAACTACAACACTGAGGCAAGTCCAGATACACTGCAACACTATGGCAAGACTAGATACACTGCAACAATAAGGCAAAACTAGATACACTGCAACACTAAGGCAAGACTAGATACCTGCAAAACTACGGCAACTGCAACACTAAGGCAAGACTAGATACACTGCAACACTAAGGCAAGACTAGATACACTGCAACACTAAGGCAAGACTAGATACCTGCAAAACTACGGGTACCTGCAACACTAAGGCAAGACTAGATAGGCAAGATTTGATACACTGAAAAACTAAGGCAAGATTAGATTCACTGCAACACTAAGGCAAGACTAGATACACTGCAACACTATGGCAAGACTAGATACACTGCAACACTAAAGCAAGACTAGATAGCTGTAACACTAAGGTAAGACTAGATACACTGCAACACTAAGGCAAGACTAGATAGCTGCAACACCAAGGCAAGACTAGATATACTGTAACACTAGGCAAGATTAGATACACTGCAACACTAAGGCAAGACTAGATACACTGCAATGCTAAGGCAGGACAAGATACAATGCAACACTAAGGCAAGACTAGATACACTGCAATACTAAGGCAAAACTACATACCTGCAAAACTAAGGCAATACTAGATACATTGCAACACTATGGCAAAACTAGATACCTGCAAAACCTAGATACACTGCAACACTAAGGCAAGACTAGATACCTGCAACACTAAGGCAAGACTAGATACACTGCAACACTAAGGCAAGACTAGATAACTGCAACACTAAGGCAAGACTAGATACATGAAACACTATGGCAAGACTAGATACACTGCAACACTATGGCAAGACTAGATACACTGCAACACTAAGGCAAAACTAGATACCTGCAACAGTACGGCAAGACTAGATACACTGAGGCAAGACTAGATACACTGCAACCACTAAGGCAAAACTAGATACCTGCAACACTACGGCAAGATTAGATACATGCAACACTAAGGCAAGATTAGATACCTGCAACACTATGGCAAGACTGGATACACTGCAACACTAAGGCAAGACTAGATACACTGCAAAACTAAGGCAAGACTAGATACACTGCAACACTAAGGCAAGACTAGATACCTGCAAAACGACGGCAAGACTAGATACCTGCAACACTAAGGCAAGACTAGATACACTGCAAAACTAAGCAAGACTTGATACACTGCAACACTAACGCAAGACTAGATACACTGCAACGCTAAGGCAAGACTAGATACCTGCAAAACTACGGCAGGACTAGAAACCTGCAACACTAAGGCTAGACTAGATACACTGCAAAACTAAGGCAAGACTAGATACACTGCAACACCAAGGCAAGACTAGATACACTGCAACACTCAGGCAAGACTAGATACACTGCAATACCAAGGCAAGACAAGATATACTGCAACACTAAGGCAAGATTAGATACACTGCAAAACTACGGCAATACTAGTTACTTGCAACACTAAGGCAAGACTAGATAGGCAAGACTAGATACATTGCAAAACTAAGGCAAGACTAGATACACTGCAACACTAAGGCAAGACTAGATACATTGCAACACTAAGGCCAGACTAGATACACTGCAACACTAAGGCAAGACTAGATACTTGCAACACTTAGGCAAAACTAGATACACTGCAACACTAAGGCAAGAGACTAGATACCTGCAACACTGAGGCAAGTCTAGATACACTGCAACATTATGGCAAGACTAGATACAGTGCAACAATAAGGTAAAACTACAACACTAAGGCAAGACTAGATACCTGCAAATCTAGGCAACTGCAAAACTAAGATGACTAGATACACTGCAACACGAAGGCAAGACTAAATACCTGCAAAACTACGGCAATACTAGGTACCTGCAACACTAAGGCAAGACTAGATAGGCAAGATTTGATACACTGAAAAACTAAGGCAAGACTAGATACACTGCAACACTACGGCAAGACTATATACACTGAAACACTAAAGCATGACTAGATAGCTGTAAAACTAAGGCAAGACTAGATACACTGCAACACTAAGGCAAGACTAGATACCTGCAACACTAAGTCAAGACTAGATACCTGCAATACTACACTGCAACACTAAGGCAAAATTAGATACCTGCAAAACTACGGCAAGACTAGAAACCTGCAACACTAAGACAAGACTAAATATACTGCAACACTAAGGCAAGACTAGATACACTGAAACACTAAGGCAAGACTAGATACCTGCAAAACTACAGCAACACTAGGTACCTGCAACACTAAGGTAAGACTAGATAGGCAAGACTAGATAAACTGTAATACTAAGGCAAGACTAGATACACTTCAACACTAAGGCAAGACTAGATAGCTGCAACACTAAGTAAGGCAAGTCTAGATACACTGCTACACTACAGCAAGACCAACAATAAGGCAAGACTAGATACACTGCAACACTAAAGCAAAACTACATACCTGCAACACTACGGCAAGACTAGATACCTGCAATATTAAGGCAAACTAGATACACTGCAACAATAAGGCAAGACTAGATAGCTGCAACACTAAGTAAGGCAAGACTAGATACACTGCAACACTATGGCAAGACCAACACTAAGGCAAGACTAGATACACTGCAACACTAAAGCAAAACTACATACCTGCAACACTACGGCAAGACTAGATACCTGCAATATTAAGGCAAACTAGATACACTGCAACACTAAGGCAAGACTAGATACCTGCATCACTAAGGCCAAACTAGATACACTGCAACACTAAGGCAAGGCTAGATACCTGCAACACTAAGTCAAGACTAGATACCTGCAACACTAAGGCAAGACTAGATACCTGCAACACTAAGGCAAGACTAGATACCTGCAAAACTAAGGCAAGACTAGATACATTGCAACACTAAGGCAAGACTAGATACCTGCAAAACAAAGGCAAGACTAGATACCTGCAACACTATGGCAAGATTGGATACACTGCAACACTAAGGCAAGACTAGATACCTGCAACACTATGGCAAGACTAGATACCTGCAACACTAAGGCAAGACTAGATACACTGCAACACTAAGATACCTGAAGCACTATGGCAAGACTAGATACCTGCAACACTAAGGCAAAACTAGATACCTGCAAAACTATGGCAAGACTAGAAACCTGCAACACTAAGACAAGACTAAATACACTGCAACACTAAGGCTAGACTAGATACACTGAAACACTAAGGCAAGACTAGATATCTGCAAAACTACAGCAACACTAGGTACCTGCAACACTAAGGCAAGACTAGATAGGCAAGACTAGATAAACTGCAACACTAAGGCAAGACTAGATACACTTCAACACTAAGGCAAGACTAGATACACTGCAACACTAAGGCAAGACTAGATACACTGCAACACTAAGGCAAGACTAGATACCTGCAACACTAAGTAAGGCAAGTCTAGATACACTGCAACACTACGGCAAGATTAGATACACTGCAACACTATGGCAAGACCAACACTAAGGCAAGACTAGATACACTGCAACACTAAAGCAAAACTACATACCTGCAACACTATGGCAAGACTAGATACACTGCAACACTAAGGCAAGACTAGATACCTGCAAAACTAAGGCAAAACTAGATACACTGAAACATTAATGTAAGACTAGATACCTGCAACTCTAAGTCAAGACTAGATACCTGCAACACTAAGGCAAGACTAGATACCTGCAAAACTAAGGCAAGACTAGATACATTGCAACACTAAGGCAAGACTAGATACCTGCAAAACTAAGGCAAGACTAGATACCTGCAACACTACGGCTAGACTAGATGCACTGCAGCACTAAGATACCTGAAGCACTACGGTAAGACTAGATACCTGCAACACTAAGGCAAGACTAGATACCTGCAAAACTATTGCAACATTAGGTACCTGCAACACTAAGGCAAGACTAAATACACTGCAACACTAAGGCAAAACTAGATACCTGCAAAACTACGGCAAGACTAGAAACCTGCAACACTAAGACAAGACTAAATACACTGCATCACTAAGGCAAGACTAGATACACTGAAACACTAAGGCAAGACTAGATAACTACAACACTGAGGCAAGTCCAGATACACTGCAACACTATGGCAAGACTAGATACACTGCAACAATAAGGCAAAACTAGATACACTGCAACACTAAGGAAAGACTAGATACCTGCAAAACTACGGCAACTGCAACACTAAGGCAAGACTAGATACACTGCAACACTAAGGCAAGACTAGATACACTGCAACACTAAGGCAAGACTAGATACCTGCAAAACTACGGGTACCTGCAACACTAAGGCAAGACTAGATAGGCAAGATTTGATACACTGAAAAACTAAGGCAAGATTAGATTCACTGCAACACTAAGGCAAGACTAGATACACTGCAACACTATGGCAAGACTAGATACACTGCAACACTAAAGCATGACTAGATAGCTGTAATACTAAGGTAAGACTAGATACACTGCAACACTAAGGCAAGACTAGATAGCTGCAACACCAAGGCAAGACTAGATATACTGTAACACTAGGCAAGATTAGATACACTGCAACACTAAGGCAAGACTAGATACACTGCAATGCTAAGGTAGGACAAGATACAATGCAACACTAAGGCAAGACTAGATACACTGCAACACTAAGGCAAGACTAGATACCTTCAAAACTACGGCAACTGCAACACTAAGGCAAGACTAGATACACTGCAACACTAAGGCAAGACTAGATACACTGCAAGACTAAGGCAAGACTAGATATCTGCAAAACTACGGCAAAACTAGGTACCTGCAACACTAAGGCAAGACTAGATAGGCAAGATTTGATACACTGAAAAACTAAGGCAAGACTAGATACACTGCAACACTACGGCAAGACTATATACACTGAAACACTAAAGCATGACTAGATAGCTGTAAAACTAAGGCAAGACTAGATACACTGCAACACTAAGGCAAGACTAGATACCTGCAACACTAAGTCAAGACTAGATACCTGCAATACTACACTGCAACACTAAGGCAAAAATTAGATACCTGCAAAACTACGGCAAGACTAGAAACCTGCAACACTAAGACAAGACTAAATATACTGCAACACTAAGGCAAGACAAGATACACTGAAACACTAAGGCAAGACTAGATACCTGCAAAACTACAGCAACACTAGGTACCTGCAACACTAAGGTAAGACTAGATAGGCAAGACTAGATAAACTGTAATACTAAGGCAAGACTAGATACACTTCAACACTAAGGCAAGACTAGATACACTGCAACACTAAGGCAAGACTAGATACACTGCAACACTAAGGCAAGACTAGATAGCTGCAACACTATGTAAGGCAAGTCTAGATAAACTGCTACACTACGGCAAGACTAGATACACTGCAACACTATGGCAAGACCAACACTAAGGCAAGACTAGATACACTGCAACACTAAAGCAAAACTACATACCTGCAACACGACGGCAAGACTAGATACCTGCAATATTAAGGCAAACTAGATACACTGCAACACTAAGGCAAGACTAGATACCTGCATCACTAAGGCCAAACTAGATACACTGCAACACTAAGGCAAGGCTAGATACCTGCAACACTAAGTCAAGACTAGATACCTGCAACACTAAGGCAAGACTAGATACCTGCAACACTAAGGCAAGACTAGATACCTGCAAAACTAAGGCAAGACTAGATACATTGCAACACTAAGGCAAGACTAGATACCTGCAAAACAAAGGCAAGACTAGATACCTGCAACACTATGGCAAGATTGGATACACTGCAACACTAAGGCAAGACTAGATACCTGCAACACTATGGCAAGACTAGATACCTGCAAAACTAAGGCAAGACTAGATACACTGCAACACTAAGATACCTGAAGCACTATGGCAAGACTAGATACCTGCAACACTAAGGCAAAACTAGATACCTGCAAAACTATGGCAAGACTAGAAACCTGCAACACTAAGACAAGACTAAATACACTGCAACACTAAGGCAAGACTAGATACACTGAAACACTAAGGCAAGACTAGATATCTGCAAAACTACAGCAACACTAGGTACCTGCAACACTAAGGAAGACTAGATAGGCAAGACTAGATAAACTGCAACACTAAGGCAAGACTAGATACACTTCAACACTAAGGCAAGACTAGATACACTGCAACACTAAGGCAAGACTAGATACACTGCAACACTAAGGCAAGACTAGATACCTGCAACACTAAGTAAGGCAAGTCTAGATACACTGCAACACTACGGCAAGACTAGATACACTGCAACACTATGGCAAGACCAACACTAAGGCAAGACTAGATACACTGCAACACTAAAGCAAAACTACATACCTGCAACACTATGGCAAGACTAGTTACCTGCAACATTAAGGCAAGACTAGATACACTGCAACACTAAGGCAAGACTAGATACCTGCAACACTAAGGCCAAACTAGATACACTGCAACACTAAGGCAAGGCTAGATACCTGCAACACTAAGTCAAGACTAGATACCTGCAACACTAAGGCAAGACTAGATACCTGCAACACTAAGGCAAGACTAGATACCTGCAAAACTAAGGCAAGACTAGATATATTGCATCACTAAAGCAAGACTAGATACACTGCAACACTAAGGCAAAACTAGATACCTGCAACAGTACGGCAAGACTAGATACACTGCAACACTAAGGCAAGACTAGATACACTGCAACCACTAAGGCAAAACTAGATACCTGCAACACTACGGCAAGATTAGATACATGCAACACTAAGGCAAGACTAGATAAACTGCAACACTAAGGCAAGACTAGATACACTGCAAAACTAAGGCAAGACTAGATACACTGCAACACTAAGGCAAGACTAGATACCTTCAAAACGACGGCAAGACTAGATACCTGCAACACTAAGGCAAGACTAGATACACTGCAAAACTAAGCAAGACTAGATACACTGCAACACTAACGCAAGACTAGATACACTGCAATGCTAAGGCAAGACTAGATACCTGCAAAACTACGGCAAGACTAGAAACCTGCAACACTAAGGCAAGACTAGATACACTGCAAAACTAAGGCAAGACTAGATACACTGCAACACCAAGGCAAGACTAGATACACTGCAACACTCAGGCAAGACTAGATACACTGCAATACCAAGGCAAGACAAGATATACTGCAACACTAAGGCAAGATTAGATACACTGCAAAACTACGGCAATACTAGGTACTTGCAACACTAAGGCAAGACTAGATAGGCAAGACTAGATACATTGCAAAACTAAGGCAAGACTAGATACACTGCAACACTAAGGCAAGACTAGATACATTGCAACACTAAGGCCAGACTAGATACACTGCAACACTAAGGCAAGACTAGATACTTGCAACACTTAGGCAAAACTAGATACACTGCAACACTAAGGCAAGAGACTAGATACCTGCAACACTGAGGCAAGTCTAGATACACTGCAACACTATGGAAAGACTAGATACAGTACAACAATAAGGTAAAACTACAATACTAAGGCAAGACTAGATACCTGCAAAACTAGACAACTGCAAAACTAAGATGACTAGATACACTGCAACACGAAGGCAAGACTAAATACCTGCAAAACGACGGCAATACTAGGTACCTGCAACACTAAGGCAAGACTAGATAGGCAAGATTTGATACACTGAAAAACTAAGGCAAGACTAGATACACTGCAACACTACGGCAAGACTATATACACTGAAACACTAAAGCATGACTAGATAGCTGTAAAACTAAGGCAAGACTAGATACACTGCAACACTAAGGCAAGACGAGATACCTGCAACACTATGGCAAGACTAGATACCTGCAACATTAAGGCAAGACTAGATACACTGCAACACTAAGGCAAGACTAGATACCTGCAACACTAAGGCCAAACTAGATACACTGCAATACTAAGGCAAGACTAGATACACTTCAACACTAAGGCAAGACTAGATACACTGCAACACTAAGGCAAGACTAGATACACTGCAACACTAAGGCAAGACTAGATACCCTGCAACACTAAGGCAAGACTAGATACACTGCAATACTAAGGCAAAACTACATACCTGCAAAACTAAGGCAAGACTAGATACATTGCAACACTACGGCAAAACTAGATACCTGCAACACCTAGATACACTGCAACACTAAGGCAAGACTA
Source organism: Cladorhizidae sp. MBARI D1340-BT2 (assembly GCA_028752905.1). Taxonomy (NCBI): domain Eukaryota; kingdom Metazoa; phylum Porifera; class Demospongiae; order Poecilosclerida; family Cladorhizidae; species Cladorhizidae sp. MBARI D1340-BT2. The sequence goes on along the minus strand of JAQNBH010000009.1, from coordinate 47,007,680 downwards.
GATACCTGCAACACTAAGGCAAGACTAGATACACTGCAACACTAAGGCAAGACTAGATAAACTACATCACTAAGGCAAGACTAGATACACTGCAAAACTAAGGTAAGACTAGATACACTGCAACACTAAGGCAAGACTAGATACCTGCAAAACTAAGGCAAGACTAGAAACCTGCAACACTAAGGCAAGACTAGATACACTGCAAAACTAAGGCAAGACTAGATACACTGCAACACCAAGGCAAGACTAGATACACTGTAACACTCAGGAAAGACTAGATACACTGCAATACCAAGGCAAGACAAGATATACTGCAACACTAAGGCAAGATTGGATACACTGCAAAACTACGGCAATACTAGGTACCTGCAACACTAAGGCAAGACTAGATAGGCAAGACTAGATACACTGCAAAACTAAGGCAAGACTAGATACACTGCAACACTAAGGCAAGACTAGATACATTGCAACACTAAAGCCAGACTAGATACACTGCAACACTAAGGCAAGACTAGATACTTGCAACACTTAGGCAATACTAGATACACTGCAACACTAAGGCAAGAGACTAGATACCTGCAACACTGAGGCAAGTCTAGATACACTGCAACACTATGGCAGGACTAGATACACTGCAACAATAAGGTAAAACTACAACACTAAGGCAAGACTAGATACACTGAAAAACTAAGGCAAGACTAGATACACTGCAACACTATGGCAAGATTATATACACTGAAACACTAAAGCATGACTAGATAGCTGTAAAACTAAGGCAAGACTAGATACACTGCAACACTAAGGCAAGACGAGATACCTGCAACACTAAGTCAAGACTAGATACCTGCAACACTAAGGCAAGACTAGATACACTGCAACACTAAGGCAAAACTAGATACCTGCAAAACTACGGCAAGACTAGAAACCTGCAACACTAAGACAAGACTAAATATACTGCAACACTAAGGCAAGACTAGATACACTGAAACACTAAGGCAAGACTAGATACCTGCAAAACTACAGCAACACTAGGTACCTGCAACACTAAGGTAAGATTAGATAGGCAAGACTAGATAAACTGTAATACTAAGGCAAGACTAGATACACTTCAACACTAAGGCAAGACTAGATACACTGCAACATTAAGGCAAGACTAGATACACTGCAACACTAAGGCAAGACTAGATACCTGCAACACTAAGTAAGGCAAGTCTAGATACACTGCAACACTACGGCAAGACTAGATACACTGCAACACTATGGCAAGACCAACACTAAGGCAAGACTAGATACATAGCAACACTAAAGCACAACTACATACCTGCAACACTACGGCAAGACTAGATACCTGCAACATTAAGGCAAGACTAGATACACTGCAACACTAAGGCAAGACTAGATACCTGCAACACTAAGTAAGGCAAGTCTAGATACACTGCAACACTACGGCAAGACTAGATACACTGCAACACTATGGCAAGACCAACACTAAGGCAAGACTAGATACATTGCAACACTAAAGCAAAATTACATACCTGCAACACTACGGCAAGACTAGATACCTGCAACATTAAGGCAAGACTAGATACACTGCAACACTAAGGCAAGACTAGATACCTGCAACACTAAGGCCAAACTAGATACACTGCAACACTAAGGCAAGGCTAGATACCTGCAACACTAAGGCAAGACTAGATACCTGCAACACTAAGGCAAGACTAGATACCTGCAAAACTAAGGCAAGACTAGATACATTGCAACACTAAGGCAAGACTAGATACCTGCAAAACAAAGGCAAGACTAGATACCTGCAACACTATGGCAAGATTGGATACACTGCAACACTAAGGCAAGACTAGATACCTGCAACACTATGGCAAGACTAGATACCTGCAAAACTAAGGCAAGACTAGATACACTGCAACACTAAGATACCTGAAGCACTATGGCAAGACTAGATACCTGCAACACTAAGGCAAAACTAGATACCTGCAAAACTATGGCAAGACTAGAAACCTGCAACACTAAGACAAGACTAAATACACTGCAACACTAAGGCAAGACTAGATACACTGAAACACTAAGGCAAGACTAGATATCTGCAAAACTACAGCAACACTAGGTACCTGCAACACTAAGGAAGACTAGATAGGCAAGACTAGATAAACTGCAACACTAAGGCAAGACTAGATACACTTCAACACTAAGGCAAGACTAGATACCCTGCAACACTAAGGCAAGACTAGATACACTGCAACACTAAGGCAAGACTAGATACCTGCAACACTAAGTAAGGCAAGTCTAGATACACTGCAACACTACGGCAAGACTAGATACACTGCAACACTATGGCAAGACCAACACTAAGGCAAGACTAGATACACTGCAACACTAAAGCAAAACTACATACCTGCAACACTATGGCAAGACTAGTTACCTGCAACATTAAGGCAAGACTAGATACACTGCAACACTAAGGCAAGACTAGATACCTGCAACACTAAGGCCAAACTAGATACACTGCAACACTAAGGCAAGGCTAGATACCTGCAACACTAAGTCAAGACTAGATACCTGCAACACTAAGGCAAGACTAGATACCTGCAACACTAAGGCAAGACTAGATACCTGCAAAACTAAGGCAAGAATAGATATATTGCATCACTAAAGCAAGACTAGATACACTGCAACACTAAGGCAAAACTAGATACCTGCAACAGTACGGCAAGACTAGATACACTGCAACACTAAGGCAAGACTAGATACACTGCAACCACTAAGGCAAAACTAGATACCTGCAACACTACGGCAAGATTAGATACATGCAACACTAAGGCAAGACTAGATAAACTGCAACACTAAGGCAAGACTAGATACACTGCAAAACTAAGGCAAGACTAGATACACTGCAACACTAAGGCAAGACTAGATACCTTCAAAACGACGGCAAGACTAGATACCTGCAACACTAAGGCAAGACTAGATACACTGCAAAACTAAGCAAGACTAGATACACTGCAACACTAACGCAAGACTAGATACACTGCAATGCTAAGGCAAGACTAGATACCTGCAAAACTACGGCAAGACTAGAAACCTGCAACACTAAGGCAAGACTAGATACACTGCAAAACTAAGGCAAGACTAGATACACTGCAACACCAAGGCAAGACTAGATACACTGCAACACTCAGGCAAGGCTAGATACACTACAATACCAAGGCAAGACAAGATATACTGCAACACTAAGGCAAGATTAGATACACTGCAAAACTACGGCAATACTAGGTACTTGCAACACTAAGGCAAGACTAGATAGGCAAGACTAGATACATTGCAAAACTAAGGCAAGACTAGATACACTGCAACACTAAGGCAAGACTAGATACATTGCAACACTAAGGCCAGACTAGATACACTGCAACACTAAGGCAAGACTAGATACTTGCAACACTTAGGCAAAACTAGATACACTGCAACACTAAGGCAAGAGACTAGATACCTGCAACACTGAGGCAAGTCTAGATACACTGCAACACTATGGAAAGACTAGATACAGTACAACAATAAGGTAAAACTACAATACTAAGGCAAGACTAGATACCTGCAAAACTAGACAACTGCAAAACTAAGATGACTAGATACACTGCAACACGAAGGCAAGACTAAATACCTGCAAAACGACGGCAATACTAGGTACCTGCAACACTAAGGCAAGACTAGATAGGCAAGATTTGATACACTGAAAAACTAAGGCAAGACTAGATACACTGCAACACTACGGCAAGACTATATACACTGAAACACTAAAGCATGACTAGATAGCTGTAAAACTAAGGCAAGACTAGATACACTGCAACACTAAGGCAAGACGAGAAACCTGCAACACTATGGCAAGACTAGATACCTGCAACATTAAGGCAAGACTAGATACACTGCAACACTAAGGCAAGACTAGATACCTGCAACACTAAGGCCAAACTAGATACACTGCAATACTAAGGCAAGACTAGATACACTTCAACACTAAGGCAAGACTAGATACACTGCAACACTAAGGCAAGACTAGATACACTGCAACACTAAGGCAAGACTAGATACCCTGCAACACTAAGGCAAGACTAGATACACTGCAATACTAAGGCAAAACTACATACCTGCAAAACTAAGGCAAGACTAGATACATTGCAACACTACGGCAAAACTAGATACCTGCAACACCTAGATACACTGCAACACTAAGGCAAGACTAGATACCTGCAACACTAAGGCAAGACTAGATACACTGCAACACTAAGGCAAGACTAGATAAACTACATCACTAAGGCAAGACTAGTTACACTGCAAAACTAAGGTAAGACTAGATACACTGCAACACTAAGGCAAGACTAGATACCTGCAAAACTAAGGCAAGACTAGAAACCTGCAACACTAAGGCAAGACTAGATACACTGCAAAACTAAGGCAAGACTAGATACACTGCAACACCAAGGCAAGACTAGATACACTGTAACACTCAGGAAAGACTAGATACACTGCAATACCAAGGCAAGACAAGATATACTGCAACACTAAGGCAAGATTGGATACACTGCAAAACTACGGCAATACTAGGTACCTGCAACACTAAGGCAAGACTAGATAGGCAAGACTAGATACACTGCAAAACTAAGGCAAGACTAGATACACTGCAACACTAAGGCAAGACTAGATACATTGCAACACTAAAGCCAGACTAGATACACTGCAACACTAAGGAAAGACTAGATACTTGCAACACTTAGGCAAAACTAGATACACTGCAACACTAAGGCAAGAGACTAGATACCTGCAACACTGAGGCAAGTCTAGATACACTGCAACACTATGGCAGGACTAGATACACTGCAACAATAAGGTAAAACTACAACACTAAGGCAAGACTAGATACACTGAAAAACTAAGGCAAGACTAGATACACTGCAACACTATGGCAAGATTATATACACTGAAACACTAAAGCATGACTAGATAGCTGTAAAACTAAGGCAAGACTAGATACACTGCAACACTAAGGCAAGACGAGATACCTGCAACACTAAGTCAAGACTAGATACCTGCAACACTAAGGCAAGACTAGATACACTGCAACACTAAGGCAAAACTAGATACCTGCAAAACTACGGCAAGACTAGAAACCTGCAACACTAAGACAAGACTAAATATACTGCAACACTAAGGCAAGACTAGATACACTGAAACACTAAGGCAAGACTAGATACCTGCAAAACTACAGCAACACTAGGTACCTGCAACACTAAGGTAAGATTAGATAGGCAAGACTAGATAAACTGTAATACTAAGGCAAGACTAGATACACTTCAACACTAAGGCAAGACTAGATACACTGCAACATTAAGGCAAGACTAGATACACTGCAACACTAAGGCAAGACTAGATACCTGCAACACTAAGTAAGGCAAGTCTAGATACACTGCAACACTACGGCAAGACTAGATACACTGCAACACTATGGCAAGACCAACACTAAGGCAAGACTAGATACATTGCAACACTAAAGCACAACTACATACCTGCAACACTACGGCAAGACTAGATACCTGCAACATTAAGGCAAGACTAGATACACTGCAACACTAAGGCAAGACTAGATACCTGCAACACTAAGTAAGGCAAGTCTAGATACACTGCAACACTACGGCAAGACTAGATACACTGCAACACTATGGCAAGACCAACACTAAGGCAAGACTAGATACATTGCAACACTAAAGCAAAATTACATACCTGCAACACTACGGCAAGACTAGATACCTGCAACATTAAGGCAAGACTAGATACACTGCAACACTAAGGCAAGACTAGATACCTGCAACACTAAGGCCAAACTAGATACACTGCAACACTAAGGCAAGGCTAGATACCTGCAACACTAAGTCAAGACTAGATACCTGCAACACTAAGGCAAGACTAGATACCTGCAACACTAAGGCAAGATTAGATACCTGCAAAACTAAGGCAAGACTAGATACATTGCAACACTAAGGCAAGACTAGATACCTGCAAAACTACGGCAATACTAGGTACCTGCAACACTAAGGCAAGACTAGATAGGCAAGATTTTATACACTGAAAAACTAAGGCAAGACTAGATACACTGCAACACTACGGCAAGACTATATACACTGAAACACTGAAGCATGACTAGATAGCTGTAAAACTAAGGCAAGACTAGATACACTGCAACACTAAGGCAAGACGAGATACCTGCAACACTACGGCAAGACTAGATACCTGCAACATTAAGGCAAGACTAGATACCTGCAACACTAAGGCCAAACTAGATACACTGCAACACTAAGGCAAGACTAGATACACTTCAACACTAAGGCAAGACTAGATACACTGCAACACTAAGGCAAGACTAGATACACTGCAACACTAAGGCAAGACTAGATACCCTGCAACACTAAGGCAAGACTAGATACACTGCAATACTAAGGCAAAACTACATACCTGCAAAACTAAGGCAAGACTAGATACATTGCAACACTACGGCAAAACTAGATACCTGCAACACCTAGATACACTGCAACACTAAGGCAAGACTAGATACCTGCAACACTAAGGCAAGACTAGATACACTGCAAAACTAAGGCAAGACTAGATAAACTGCAACACTAAGGCAAGACTAGATACACTGCAAAACTAAGGTAAGACTAGATACACTGCAACACTAAGGCAAGACTAGATACCTGCAAAACGACGGCAAGACTAGATACCTGCAACACTAAGGCAAGACTAGATACACTGCAACACTAAGCAAGACTAGATACACTGCAACACTAATGCAAGACTAGATACACTGCAACGCTAAGGCAAGACTAGATACCTGCAAAACTACGGCAAGACTAGAAACCTGCAACACTAAGGCAAGACTAGATACACTGCAAAACTAAGGCAAGACTAGATACACTGCAACACCAAGGCAAGACTAGATACACTGCAACACTCAGGCAAGACTAGATACACTGCAATACCAAGGCAAGACAAGATATACTGCAACACTAAGGCAAGATTAGATACACTGCAAAACTACGGCAATACTAGGTACCTGCAACACTAAGGCAAGACTAGATAGGCAAGACTAGATACACTGCAAAACTAAGGCAAGACTAGATACACTGCAACACTAAGGCAAGACTAGATACATTGCAAAACTAAGGCCAGACTAGATACACTGCAACACTAAGGCAATACTAGATACTTGCAATACTTAGGCAAAACTAGATACACTGCAACACTAAGGCAAGAGACTAGATACCTGCAACACTGAGGCAAGTCTAGATACACTGCAACACTATGGCAAGACTAGATACATTGCAACAATAAGGTAAAACTACAACACTAAGGCAAGACTAGATACCTGCAAAACTACGGCAACTGCAAAACTAAGGCATGACTAGATACACTGCAACACGAACGCAAGACTAAATACCTGCAAAACTACGGCAATACTAGGTACCTGCAACACTAAGGCAAGACTAGATAGGCAAGATTTGATACACTGAAAAACTAAGGCAAGACTAGATACACTGCAACACTATGGCAAGACTATATACACTTCTTCTTCTTCTTCTTTCGTTTGCTCGTCAACGTCAGATCACCAACTCTGTCGAGGACAGCCCCGCTCATGTCTCGTCGTCCAGACTGGCTATCCCGGGCTCGCCATTGGGTGGACGGTGTAGGGGGCAGGACTCGATGACGTGATCTACTGTCTGTTCCGGGTGCCCACATTCACACGCGGCCGAGTCTCTCAGTCCCCATTCTTTCATGTTGGCGGCGAAGCGGCCGACACCAGTTCTGAGGCGGTTGAGGGTTGTCCACTGCCTGCGCGGTAGGTCCTCGCCTGGCAGCTCGTCCGGCGTCTCCACGAATCGATGTAGCCTGGACTTGCTGGCTGACTGCACTTCTTCCTCCAGCGGTGTTTCAGCCAACCACCTTTCGAGACATCGTCAGGTGTTGAGCGCAGGAGCTGATGGGCTTGCTCCGCGAACGAGTGTCTTGATTTGAGGCGTTGGCGTATTGGGGGCTCGGTGGCGATATGGTGGAGAAGGTGGTCCTCGTCATTGATGGCCTTGCGGGACAGGGACAGGACGGCTGCTTCGCGTCGCAGCATTGGTGGGGCGATGCCGGCGAGGATGGGTAGATGATCAACAGGTGTGGCTCGCAGGCAGCCCGAGACCGTTCGCAAGGCCGTATTTAGCGTCATATCGACCTTCTTGGTGTGAGTGCTCCTGCACCAGACAGGGGAGCAGTACTCCGCGGCGGAGAATACCAGTGCCTGGGTAGAGATGCGCAGCGTCTTGGTCGAGGCAACCCAGGTGGTACCAGCTAGGTGGCGTATCAGGGCGGTGCGGGCCGATATCTTTGCCGACAGGCTTTCCAGGTGTTGGCGGAAAGTGAGGGTACGATCTAGCTTGACCCCGAGGTATGTCGGCTCGGCCTGGAACTGGAGTCTGTTGTTGTTGACGATGATGTTCAGCTCTCGGCCTGCCTCCCGGTTGTTGAGGTGGAAAGCAGCAGACATGGTCTTGGCCACCGAGAGCTTCAGGCGCCAGTTCGTGAGGTACGTTGACAGGGTGTTCATGTCAGCCGTGAGCCCCGATTCGATCGTCTCCCAGGCATTTTCAGACATCATGATGGCGAGATCGTCTGCGTATCCGTACTTCTTCGACAACGTGTCGGGAAGGTCGTGGATGTAGATGTTGAACAACATCGGAGCCAGTACGGAGCCTTGGGGGACGCCATTCTTCAGTCGCCTGAGCCTGCTGTGTTGGCCGTCGCTGGTGTAGAGGGTGAAGCTGCGGTTGGTCAGCATCTCCATGATGAAGTCCACCATGTGCCGGTTGGGGACTGTCTGGAGCAGCTTAAGGTGGAGTCCGTGCAGCCAGACAGTATCGTACGCCGCTGTGAGATCGAGGAGGACGACGCCCGACTTATCACCCCTCTGGAAGGAGTCCTCGATGTCCTGGGTGAGGAGGGTCACCTGGTCCGCCGTTGATCTTCCGCGGCGGAAGCCAGCTTGCTCCTTCGGCAGTTTAGGGTCGATCACCGGGTCGAGGCGTGCGTGGAGAAGCCGTTCCATGATCTTGTATGGCACGCAGAGGAGAGAGATTGGCCGGTATCCCTTTGGGTCGTCCAACGGTTTGCCTGGCTTTGGTATGGCGATGATCTTGGCGCACCTCCATATCTTCGGGAGCTTTGACGAGAGGTAGCAGGCGGAGCAGAATGACCGAAGCCACTCCGTGGCTCTGCTGCCCTGGTGCAGGATGAACTCCGGGTGGATGTTGTCGATCCCGGCTGCTTTGCTAGGCTTCAGGTGTTTGATAGCCGCCTTCATCTCGTTGCTGGTGAAGTCTCCCGATAGGTTCAGGTCTGCGTTGGGGGTCCTGCGCAGGTCATTCACTTCGCCGATGGTCTTGCGAGTGAAGTCCTTGTCAGCATCGGGGAAGCGACCGTTGATGATCAGCTGGGCTGCGATGGAGTCTGCAGTGATGGGGCATGGCGCTGGTTTTGATACCTTGCCGGTCAGCTTATTGATGGTCTGCCACGCTCGTCGGCTGGAGTGGGTGAAGTCGATAGATTCGACGGTCTCATTCCACCTCTCTCGCCGTTTGGAGTTGAGCATGGTCAATAGGTCGGTGGCGGCTTTGGCTCTCTCTGCCTTGGTGTCGGCGGTGTTGTGGGCACGCAGGAGTTTGTCACACTCCATGTCCCAGCAGGGGACGTAGTTCTTTCGGACTCCCCGTGGGACGTGTTTCTTGGCGGCGTCCGTCAACATCTTGCAGTACATCTCGTAGGCCTCATCGATGTTAGAGGCGGTGGGCACTGGCAGGGCGTCGGCTGTGGTGTTGGTGTCGCTCGCGAACTCCGACCACCTCGCCTTCCTGAAGTTCCACCTCCAGACTAGCTTTCCCTCCGTCGACAGGACCCACGATGGAGTTGTGATCAACGACGGGCGGTGTTGGGAGCGGGGAAATCTGTCCAGGACACGTCGGACCGGGAGCGGCTCTTGCCCGATGGTTTTGGCGAAGGCCAGGTCCGGGTTGGTCTTGGTGTTCCATCGGCCGGACGTGAACGAGTGAGGCTCCTTTGGGTCGAATAGGAGCGTGGCATCGGTGGAGGATGCCCATGCTGCCAGGTCCATGCCGTCCTGATTGGTGGTCTTATACCCCCAGTCGATGTGCCAGCAGGTGAAATCGCCGACAAACACAACTGGGGCAGGGGCGTCTGGCAGCGAGCCGGGTGGTAGTCGACTCGGTGGAGGCTTGTAGATGTTGACGATGGTGGTGTCGTCGACTTTGGTGGCGATCCACTCGACTTCGGAGTCGGGGGCACACTGGGTAGCTGGTGTCCAGGGCACGCCGTCCTTCATGAAGGTCGCCAGGCCGTGATGTTTGTTCTTGGTGTGGCCAGCGAGTGAGTACCCAGGGAGCTCTAGAGTGGTGGTGTTCTCTTTGTGCGTCTCCTGGAGTACCACGACGGTTGCCTTGTTGGTGTTGGCGAGCTGTTCTAGGATGTCGAGCTTAGCGGTGGTGAGGCCCTCGACATTCAGCTGGAGGATCACGAGGATTTCGACGGACGAGTCCGCCCGCCCTGAAAAGGGCGCGTGCTGCCTCGGACGTTGGGGTCGCTGTGAGCGGAGTGAAGACATTAGTTTCTCTGTTCGTTGATGCAGGCAGGATCGAGCAGGTACTTGTGGAGGAGACCGCGGAGAGGTTGTCTTCTTCTCCTCCACTTTATACACTGAAACACTAAAGCATGACTAGATAGCTGTAAAACTAAGGCAAGACTAGATACACTGCAACACTAAGGCAAGACGAGATACCTGCAACACTAAGTCAAGACTAGATACCTGCAACACTAAGGCAAGACTAGATACACTGCAACACTAAGGCAAAACTAGATACCTGCAAAACTACGGCAAGACTAGAAACCTGCAACACTAAGACAAGACTAAATATACTGCAACACTAAGGCAAGACTAGATACACTGAAATACTAAGGCAAGACTAGATACCTGCAAAACTACAGCAACACTAGGTACCTGCAACACTAAGGTAAGACTAGATAGGCAAGACTAGATAAACTGTAATACTAAGGCAAGACTAGATACACTTCAACACTAAGGCAAGACTAGATACACTGCAACATTAAGGCAAGACTAGATACACTGCAACACTAAGGCAAGACTAGATACCTGCAACACTAAGTAAGGCAAGTCTAGATACACTGCAACACTACGGCAACACTAGATACACTGCAACATTATGGCAAGACCAACACTAAGGCAAGACTAGATACATTGCAACACTAAAGCAAAACTACATACCTGCAACACTACGGCAAGACTAGATACCTGCAACATTAAGGCAAGACTAGATACACTGCAACACTAAGGCAAGACTAGATACCTGCAAAACTAAGGCCAAACTAGATACACTGCAACACTAAGGCAAGGCTAGATACCTGCAACACTAAGTCAAGACTAGATACCTGCAACACTAAGGCAAGACTAGATACCTGCAACACTAAGGCAAGATTAGATACCTGCAAAACTAAGGCAAGACTAGATACATTGCAACACTAAGGCAAGACTAGATACCTGCAAACAAAAGGCAAGACTAGATACCTGCAACACTATGGCAAGATTGGATACACTGCAACACTAAGGCAAGACTAGATGCACTGCAACACTAAGATACCTGAAGCACTATGGTAAGACTAGATACCTGCAACACTAAGGCAAGACTAGATACACTGCAACACTAAAGCAAGACTAGATACACTGCAACACTAAGGCACGTCTAGATACACTGCAACACCAAGGCCAGACTAGATACACTGAAACACTAATGCAAGACTAGATACACTTCAACACTAAGGCAAGACTAGATATACTGCAACACTAAGGCAAGACTAGATACACTGCAATGCTAATGCAGGACTAGATACACTGCAACACTAAGGCAAAACTACATACCTGCAACACTACGACAAGACTAGATACCTGCAACACTAAGGCAAGACTAGATACACTGAAACACTAAGGCAAGACTAGATACCTGCAAAAGTAAGGCAAAACTAGATACACTGAAACATTAATGTAAGACTAGATACCTGCAACTCTAAGTCAAGACTAGATACCTGCAACACTAAGGCAAGACTAGATACCTGCAAAACTAAGGCAAGACTAGATACATTGCAACACTTAGGCAAGATTAGATACCTGCAACACTAAGGCAAGACTAGATACACTGCAACACTAAGGCAAAACTAGATACCTGCAAAACTATACTGCAAGACTAGAAACCTGCAACACTAAGTAAGGCAAGTCTAGATACACTGCAACACTACGGCAAGGCTAGATACACTGCAACACTATAGCAAGACCAACACTAAGGCAAGACTAGATACATTGCAACACTAAAGCAAAACTACATACCTGCAACACTACGGCAAGACTAGATACCTGCAAAACTAAGGCAAGACTAGATACCTGCAACACTAAGGCCAAACTAGATACACTGCAACACTAAGGCAAGGCTAGATACCTGCAACACTAAGTCAAGACTAGATACCTGCAACACTAAGGCAAGATTAGATACCTGCAACACTAAGGCAAGATTAGATACCTGCAAAACTAAGGCAAGACTAGATACATTGCAACACTAAGGCAAGACTAGATACCTGCAAAACAAAGGCAAGACTAGATACCTGCAACACTACGGCAAGATTGGATACACTGCAACACTAAGGCAAGACTAGATACCTGCAACACTATGGCAAGACTGGATACACTGCAACACTAAGGCAAGACTAGATGCACTGCAACACTAAGATACCTGAAGCACTATAGACTAGATACCTGCAACACTAAGGCAAGACTAGATACACTGCAACACTAAAGCAAGACTAGATACACTGCAACACTAAGGCACATCTAGATACACTGCAATACCAAGGCCAGACTAGATACACTGAAACACTAATGCAAGACTAGATACACTTCAACACTAAGGCAAGACTAGATATACTGCAACACTAAGGCAAGACTAGATACACTCCAATGCTAATACAGGACTAGATACACTGCAACACTAAGGCAAAACTACATACCTGCAACACTACGACAAGACTAGATACCTGCAACACTAAGGCAAGACTAGATACACTGCAACACTAAGGCAAGACTAGATACCTGCAAAACTAAGGCAAAACTAGATACACTGAAACATTAATGTAAGACTAGATACCTGCAACTCTAAGTCAAGACTAGATACCTGCAACACTAAGGCAAGACTAGATACCTGCAAAACTAAGGCAAGACTAGATACATTGCAACACTAAGGCAAGACTAGATACCTGCAAAACTAAGGCAAGACTAGATACCTGCAACACTACGGCTAGACTAGATGCACTGCAGCACTATGATACCTGAAGCACTACGGTAAGACTAGATACCTGCAACACTAAGGCAAGACTAGATACACTGCAACACTAAGGCAAGATTAGATACCTGCAACACTAAGGCAAGACTAGATACACTGCAACACTAAAGCAAGACTAGATACACTGCAATACTAAGACACGTCTAGATATACTGCAACACCAAGGCAAGACTATATACACTGCAACACTAAGGCAAGACTAGATACCTGCAACACTAAGACAAGACTAGATACCTGCAACAGTAAGGCAAGACTAGATACACTGCAATACTAAGGCAAAACTAGATACCTGCAAAACTACGGCATGACTAGAAAGCTGCAACACTAAGACAAGACTATATACACTGCAACACTAAGGCAAGACTAGATACACTGAAACACTAAGGCAAGACTAGATACCTGCAAAACTATTGCAACATTAGGTACCTGCAACACTAAGGCAAGACTAAATACACTGCAACACTAAGGCAAAACTAGATACCTGCAAAACTACGGCAAGACTAGAAACCTGTAACACTAAGACAAGACTAAATACACTGCATCACTAAGGCAAGACTAGATACACTGAAACACTAAGGCAAGACTAGATAACTACAACACTGAGGCAAGTCCAGATACACTGCAACACTATGGCAAGACTAGATACACTGCAACAATAAGGCAAAACTAGATACACTGCAACACTAAGGCAAGACTAGATACCTGCAACACTAAGTCAAGACTAGATACCTGCAACACTAAGGCAAGACTAGATACACTGCAACACTAAGGCAAAACTAGATACCTGCAAAACTACGGCAAGACTAGAAACCTGCAACACTAAGACAAGACTAAATATACTGCAACACTAAGGCAAGACTAGATACCTGCAACACTAAGTAAGGCAAGTCTAGATACACTGCAACACTACGGCAACACTAGATACACTGCAACATTATGGCAAGACCAACACTAAGGCAAGACTAGATACATTGCAACACTAAAGCAAAACTACATACCTGCAACACTACGGCAAGACTAGATACCTGCAACATTAAGGCAAGACTAGATACACTGCAACACTAAGGCAAGACTAGATACCTGCAAAACTAAGGCCAAACTAGATACACTGCAACACTAAGGCAAGGCTAGATACCTGCAACACTAAGTCAAGACTAGATACCTGCAACACTAAGGCAAGACTAGATACCTGCAACACTAAGGCAAGATTAGATACCTGCAAAACTAAGGCAAGACTAGATACATTGCAACACTAAGGCAAGACTAGATACCTGCAAACAAAAGGCAAGACTAGATACCTGCAACACTATGGCAAGATTGGATACACTGCAACACTAAGGCAAGACTAGATGCACTGCAACACTAAGATACCTGAAGCACTATGGTAAGACTAGATACCTGCAACACTAAGGCAAGACTAGATACACTGCAACACTAAAGCAAGACTAGATACACTGCAACACTAAGGCACGTCTAGATACACTGCAACACCAAGGCCAGACTAGATACACTGAAACACTAATGCAAGACTAGATACACTTCAACACTAAGGCAAGACTAGATATACTGCAACACTAAGGCAAGACTAGATACACTGCAACACTAAGGCAAAACTACATACCTGCAACACTACGACAAGACTAGATACCTGCAACACTAAGGCAAGACTAGATACACTGAAACACTAAGGCAAGACTAGATACCTGCAAAAGTAAGGCAAAACTAGATACACTGAAACATTAATGTAAGACTAGATACCTGCAACTCTAAGTCAAGACTAGATACCTGCAACACTAAGGCAAGACTAGATACCTGCAAAACTAAGGCAAGACTAGATACATTGCAACACTAAGGCAAGATTAGATACCTGCAACACTAAGGCAAGACTAGATACACTGCAACACTAAGGCAAAACTAGATACCTGCAAAACTATACTGCAAGACTAGAAACCTGCAACACTAAGTAAGGCAAGTCTAGATACACTGCAACACTACGGCAAGACTAGATACACTGCAACACTATAGCAAGACCAACACTAAGGCAAGACTAGATACATTGCAACACTAAAGCAAAACTACATACCTGCAACACTACGGCAAGACTAGATACCTGCAAAACTAAGGCAAGACTAGATACCTGCAACACTAAGGCCAAACTAGATACACTGCAACACTAAGGCAAGGCTAGATACCTGCAACACTAAGTCAAGACTAGATACCTGCAACACTAAGGCAAGATTAGATACCTGCAACACTAAGGCAAGATTAGATACCTGCAAAACTAAGGCAAGACTAGATACATTGCAACACTAAGGCAAGACTAGATACCTGCAAAACAAAGGCAAGACTAGATACCTGCAACACTACGGCAAGATTGGATACACTGCAACACTAAGGCAAGACTAGATACCTGCAACACTATGGCAAGACTGGATACACTGCAACACTAAGGCAAGACTAGATGCACTGCAACACTAAGATACCTGAAGCACTATAGACTAGATACCTGCAACACTAAGGCAAGACTAGATACACTGCAACACTAAAGCAAGACTAGATACACTGCAACACTAAGGCACATCTAGATACACTGCAATACCAAGGCCAGACTAGATACACTGAAACACTAATGCAAGACTAGATACACTTCAACACTAAGGCAAGACTAGATATACTGCAACACTAAGGCAAGACTAGATACACTCCAATGCTAATACAGGACTAGATACACTGCAACACTAAGGCAAAACTACATACCTGCAACACTACGACAAGACTAGATACCTGCAACACTAAGGCAAGACTAGATACACTGCAACACTAAGGCAAGACTAGATACCTGCAAAACTAAGGCAAAACTAGATACACTGAAACATTAATGTAAGACTAGATACCTGCAACTCTAAGTCAAGACTAGATACCTGCAACACTAAGGCAAGACTAGATACCTGCAAAACTAAGGCAAGACTAGATACATTGCAACACTAAGGCAAGACTAGATACCTGCAAAACTAAGGCAAGACTAGATACCTGCAACACTACGGCTAGACTAGATGCACTGCAGCACTAAGATACCTGAAGCACTACGGTAAGACTAGATACCTGCAACACTAAGGCAAGACTAGATACACTGCAACACTAAGGCAAGATTAGATACCTGCAACACTAAGGCAAGACTAGATACACTGCAACACTAAAGCAAGACTAGATACACTGCAATACTAAGACACGTCTAGATATACTGCAACACCAAGGCAAGACTATATACACTGCAACACTAAGGCAAGACTAGATACCTGCAACACTAAGACAAGACTAGATACCTGCAACAGTAAGGCAAGACTAGATACACTGCAATACTAAGGCAAAACTAGATACCTGCAAAACTACGGCATGACTAGAAAGCTGCAACACTAAGACAAGACTATATACACTGCAACACTAAGGCAAGACTAGATACACTGAAACACTAAGGCAAGACTAGATACCTGCAAAACTATTGCAACATTAGGTACCTGCAACACTAAGGCAAGACTAAATACACTGCAACACTAAGGCAAAACTAGATACCTGCAAAACTACGGCAAGACTAGAAACCTGTAACACTAAGACAAGACTAAATACACTGCATCACTAAGGCAAGACTAGATACACTGAAACACTAAGGCAAGACTAGATAACTACAACACTGAGGCAAGTCCAGATACACTGCAACACTATGGCAAGACTAGATACACTGCAACAATAAGGCAAAACTAGATACACTGCAACACTAAGGCAAGACTAGATACCTGCAACACTAAGTCAAGACTAGATACCTGCAACACTAAGGCAAGACTAGATACACTGCAACACTAAGGCAAAACTAGATACCTGCAAAACTACGGCAAGACTAGAAACCTGCAACACTAAGACAAGACTAAATATACTGCAACACTAAGGCAAGACTAGATACACTGAAATACTAAGGCAAGACTAGATATCTGCAAAACTACAGCAACACTAGGTACCTGCAACACTAAGGTAAGACTAGATAGGCAAGACTAGATAAACTGTAATACTAAGGCAAGACTAGATACACTTCAACACTAAGGCAAGACTAGATACACTGCAACATTAAGGCAAGACTAGATACACTGCAACACTAAGGCAAGACTAGATACCTGCAACACTAAGTAAGGCAAGTCTAGATACACTGCAACACTACGGCAACACTAGATACACTGCAACATTATGGCAAGACCAACACTAAGGCAAGACTAGATACATTGCAACACTAAAGCAAAACTACATACCTGCAACACTACGGCAAGACTAGATACCTGCAACATTAAGGCAAGACTAGATACACTGCAACACTAAGGCAAGACTAGATACCTGCAAAACTAAGGCCAAACTAGATACACTGCAACACTAAGGCAAGGCTAGATACCTGCAACACTAAGTCAAGACTAGATACCTGCAACACTAAGGCAAGACTAGATACCTGCAACACTAAGGCAAGATTAGATACCTGCAAAACTAAGGCAAGACTAGATACATTGCAACACTAAGGCAAGACTAGATACCTGCAAACAAAAGGCAAGACTAGATACCTGCAACACTATGGCAAGATTGGATACACTGCAACACTAAGGCAAGACTAGATGCACTGCAACACTAAGATACCTGAAGCACTATGGTAAGACTAGATACCTGCAACACTAAGGCAAGACTAGATACACTGCAACACTAAAGCAAGACTAGATACACTGCAACACTAAGGCACGTCTAGATACACTGCAACACCAAGGCCAGACTAGATACACTGAAACACTAATGCAAGACTAGATACACTTCAACACTAAGGCAAGACTAGATATACTGCAACACTAAGGCAAGACTAGATACACTGCAATGCTAATGCAGGACTAGATACACTGCAACACTAAGGCAAAACTACATACCTGCAACACTACGACAAGACTAGATACCTGCAACACTAAGGCAAGACTAGATACACTGAAACACTAAGGCAAGACTAGATACCTGCAAAAGTAAGGCAAAACTAGATACACTGAAACATTAATGTAAGACTAGATACCTGCAACTCTAAGTCAAGACTAGATACCTGCAACACTAAGGCAAGACTAGATACCTGCAAAACTAAGGCAAGACTAGATACATTGCAACACTAAGGCAAGATTAGATACCTGCAACACTAAGGCAAGACTAGATACACTGCAACACTAAGGCAAAACTAGATACCTGCAAAACTATACTGCAAGACTAGAAACCTGCAACACTAAGTCAAGACTAGATACCTGCAACACTAAGTCAAGACTAGATACCTGCAACACTAAGGCAAGACTAGATACCTGCAACACTAAGGCAAGATTAGATACCTGCAAAACTAAGGCAAGACTAGATACATTGCAACACTAAGGCAAGACTAGATACCTGCAAAACAAAGGCAAGACTAGATACCTGCAACACTACGGCAAGATTGGATACACTGCAACACTAAGGCAAGACTAGATGCACTGCAACACTAAGATACCTGAAGCACTATGGTAAGACTAGATACCTGCAACACTAAGGCAAGACTAGATACACTGCAACACTAAAGCAAGACTAGATACACTGCAACACTAAGGCACGTCTAGATACACTGCAACACCAAGGCCAGACTAGATACACTGAAACACTAATGCAAGACTAGATACACTTCAACACTAAGGCAAGACTAGATATACTGCAACACTAAGGCAAGACTAGATACACTGCAATGCTAATGCAGGACTAGATACACTGCAACACTAAGGCAAAACTACATACCTGCAACACTACGACAAGACTAGATACCTGCAACACTAAGGCAAGACTAGATACACTGAAACACTAAGGCAAGACTAGATACCTGCAAAACTAAGGCAAAACTAGATACACTGAAACATTAATGTAAGACTAGATACCTGCAACTCTAAGTCAAGACTAGATACCTGCAACACTAAGGCAAGACTAGATACCTGCAAAACTAAGGCAAGACTAGATACATTGCAACACTAAGGCAAGATTAGATACCTGCAACACTAAGGCAAGACTAGATACACTGCAACACTAAGGCAAAACTAGATACCTGCAAAACTATACGGCAAGACTAGAAACCTGCAACACTAAGTAAGGCAAGTCTAGATACACTGCAACACCACGGCAAGACTAGATACACTGCAACACTATAGCAAGACCAACACTAAGGCAAGACTAGATACATTGCAACACTAAAGCAAAACTACATACCTGCAACACTACGGCAAGACTAGATACCTGCAAAACTAAGGCAAGACTAGATACCTGCAACACTAAGGCCAAACTAGATACACTGCAACACTAAGGCAAGGCTAGATACCTGCAACACTAAGTCAAGACTAGATACCTGCAACACTAAGGCAAGATTAGATACCTGCAACACTAAGGCAAGATTAGATACCTGCAAAACTAAGGCAAGACTAGATACATTGCAACACTAAGGCAAGACTAGATACCTGCAAAACTACAGCAACACTAGGTACCTGCAACACTAAGGTAAGATTAGATAGGCAAGACTAGATAAACTGTAATACTAAGGCAAGACTAGATACACTTCAACACTAAGGCAAGACTAGATACACTGCAACATTAAGGCAAGACTAGATACACTGCAACACTAAGGCAAGACTAGATACCTGCAACACTAAGTAAGGCAAGTCTAGATACACTGCAACACTACGGCAAGACTAGATACACTGCAACACTATGGCAAGACCAACACTAAGGCAAGACTAGATACATTGCAACACTAAAGCACAACTACATACCTGCAACACTACGGCAAGACTAGATACCTGCAACATTAAGGCAAGACTAGATACACTGCAACACTAAGGCAAGACTAGATACCTGCAACACTAAGTAAGGCAAGTCTAGATACACTGCAACACTACGGCAAGACTAGATACACTGCAACACTATGGCAAGACCAACACTAAGGCAAGACTAGATACATTGCAACACTAAAGCAAAATTACATACCTGCAACACTACGGCAAGACTAGATACCTGCAACATTAAGGCAAGACTAGATACACTGCAACACTAAGGCAAGACTAGATACCTGCAACACTAAGTCAAGACTAGATACCTGCAACACTAAGGCAAGACTAGATACCTGCAACACTAAGGCAAGATTAGATACCTGCAAAACTAAGGCAAGACTAGATACATTGCAACACTAAGGCAAGACTAGATACCTGCAAAACTACGGCAATACTAGGTACCTGCAACACTAAGGCAAGACTAGATAGGCAAGATTTTATACACTGAAAAACTAAGGCAAGACTAGATACACTGCAACACTACGGCAAGACTATATACACTGAAACACTGAAGCATGACTAGATAGCTGTAAAACTAAGGCAAGACTAGATACACTGCAACACTAAGGCAAGACGAGATACCTGCAACACTACGGCAAGACTAGATACCTGCAACATTAAGGCAAGACTAGATACCTGCAACACTAAGGCCAAACTAGATACACTGCAACACTAAGGCAAGACTAGATACACTTCAACACTAAGGCAAGACTAGATACACTGCAACACTAAGGCAAGACTAGATACACTGCAACACTAAGGCAAGACTAGATACCCTGCAACACTAAGGCAAGACTAGATACACTGCAATACTAAGGCAAAACTACATACCTGCAAAACTAAGGCAAGACTAGATACATTGCAACACTACGGCAAAACTAGATACCTGCAACACCTAGATACACTGCAACACTAAGGCAAGACTAGATACCTGCAACACTAAGGCAAGACTAGATACACTGCAAAACTAAGGCAAGACTAGATAAACTGCAACACTAAGGCAAGACTAGATACACTGCAAAACTAAGGTAAGACCAGATACACTGCAACACTAAGGCAAGACTAGATACCTGCAAAACGACGGCAAGACTAGATACCTGCAACACTAAGGCAAGACTAGATACACTGCAACACTAAGCAAGACTAGATACACTGCAACACTAATGCAAGACTAGATACACTGCAACGCTAAGGCAAGACTAGATACCTGCAAAACTACGGCAAGACTAGAAACCTGCAACACTAAGGCAAGACTAGATACACTGCAAAACTAAGGCAAGACTAGATACACTGCAACACCAAGGCAAGACTAGATACACTGCAACACTCAGGCAAGACTAGATACACTGCAATACCAAGGCAAGACAAGATATACTGCAACACTAAGGCAAGATTAGATACACTGCAAAACTACGGCAATACTAGGTACCTGCAACACTAAGGCAAGACTAGATAGGCAAGACTAGATACACTGCAAAACTAAGGCAAGACTAGATACACTGCAACACTAAGGCAAGACTAGATACATTGCAACACTAAGGCCAGACTAGATACACTGCAACACTAAGGCAATACTAGATACTTGCAATACTTAGGCAAAACTAGATACACTGCAACACTAAGGCAAGAGACTAGATACCTGCAACACTGAGGCAAGTCTAGATACACTGCAACACTATGGCAAGACTAGATACATTGCAACAATAAGGTAAAACTACAACACTAAGGCAAGACTAGATACCTGCAAAACTACGGCAACTGCAAAACTAAGGCATGACTAGATACACTGCAACACGAACGCAAGACTAAATACCTGCAAAACTACGGCAATACTAGGTACCTGCAACACTAAGGCAAGACTAGATAGGCAAGATTTGATACACTGAAAAACTAAGGCAAGACTAGATACACTGCAACACTATGGCAAGACTATATACACTTCTTCTTCTTCTTCTTTCGTTTGCTCGTCAACGTCAGATCACCAACTCTGTCGAGGACAGCCCCGCTCATGTCTCGTCGTCCAGACTGGCTATCCCGGGCTTGCCATTGGGTGGACGGTGTAGGGGGCAGGACTCGATGACGTGATCTACTGTCTGTTCCGGGTGCCCACATTCACACGCGGCCGAGTCTCTCAGTCCCCATTCTTTCATGTTGGCGGCGAAGCGGCCGACACCAGTTCTGAGGCGGTTGAGGGTTGTCCACTGCCTGCGCGGTAGGTCCTCGCCTGGCAGCTCGTCCGGCGTCTCCACGAATCGATGTAGCCTGGACTTGCTGGCTGACTGCACTTCTTCCTCCAGCGGTGTTTCAGCCAACCACCTTTCGAGACATCGTCAGGTGTTGAGCGCAGGAGCTGATGGGCTTGCTCCGCGAACGAGTGTCTTGATTTGAGGCGTTGGCGTATTGGGGGCTCGGTGGCGATATGGTGGAGAAGGTGGTCCTCGTCATTGATGGCCTTGCGGGACAGGGACAGGACGGCTGCTTCGCGTCGCAGCATTGGTGGGGCGATGCCGGCGAGGATGGGTAGATGATCAACAGGTGTGGCTCGCAGGCAGCCCGAGACCGTTCGCAAGGCCGTATTTAGCGTCATATCGACCTTCTTGGTGTGAGTGCTCCTGCACCAGACAGGGGAGCAGTACTCC
This sequence comes from Cladorhizidae sp. MBARI D1340-BT2, assembly GCA_028752905.1. NCBI lineage: Eukaryota > Metazoa > Porifera > Demospongiae > Poecilosclerida > Cladorhizidae > Cladorhizidae sp. MBARI D1340-BT2. The sequence goes on along the minus strand of JAQNBH010000009.1, from coordinate 46,984,634 downwards.
GCGGCGGAGAATACCAGTGCCTGGGTAGAGATGCGCAGCGTCTTGGTCGAGGCAACCCAGGTGGTACCAGCTAGGTGGCGTATCAGGGCGGTGCGGGCCGATATCTTTGCCGACAGGCTTTCCAGGTGTTGGCGGAAAGTGAGGGTACGATCTAGCTTGACCCCGAGGTATGTCGGCTCGGCCTGGAACTGGAGTCTGTTGTTGTTGACGATGATGTTCAGCTCTCGGCCTGCCTCCCGGTTGTTGAGGTGGAAAGCAGCAGACATGGTCTTGGCCACCGAGAGCTTCAGGCGCCAGTTCGTGAGGTACGTTGACAGGGTGTTCATGTCAGCCGTGAGCCCCGATTCGATCGTCTCCCAGGCATTTTCAGACATCATGATGGCGAGATCGTCTGCGTATCCGTACTTCTTCGACAACGTGTCGGGAAGGTCGTGGATGTAGATGTTGAACAACATCGGAGCCAGTACGGAGCCTTGGGGGACGCCATTCTTCAGTCGCCTGAGCCTGCTGTGTTGGCCGTCGCTGGTGTAGAGGGTGAAGCTGCGGTTGGTCAGCATCTCCATGATGAAGTCCACCATGTGCTGGTTGGGGACTGTCTGGAGCAGCTTAAGGTGGAGTCCGTGCAGCCAGACAGTATCGTACGCCGCTGTGAGATCGAGGAGGACGACGCCCGACTTATCACCCCTCTGGAAGGAGTCCTCGATGTCCTGGGTGAGGAGGGTCACCTGGTCCGCCGTTGATCTTCCGCGGCGGAAGCCAGCTTGCTCCTTCGGCAGTTTAGGGTCGATCACCGGGTCGAGGCGTGCGTGGAGAAGCCGTTCCATGATCTTGTATGGCACGCAGAGGAGAGAGATTGGCCGGTATCCCTTTGGGTCGTCCAACGGTTTGCCTGGCTTTGGTATGGCGATGATCTTGGCGCACCTCCATATCTTCGGGAGCTTTGACGAGAGGTAGCAGGCGGAGCAGAATGACCGAAGCCACTCCGTGGCTCTGCTGCCCTGGTGCAGGATGAACTCCGGGTGGATGTTGTCGATCCCGGCTGCTTTGCTAGGCTTCAGGTGTTTGATAGCCGCCTTCATCTCGTTGCTGGTGAAGTCTCCCGATAGGTTCAGGTCTGCGTTGGGGGTCCTGCGCAGGTCATTCACTTCGCCGATGGTCTTGCGAGTGAAGTCCTTGTCAGCATCGGGGAAGCGACCGTTGATGATCAGCTGGGCTGCGATGGAGTCTGCAGTGATGGGGCATGGCGCTGGTTTTGATACCTTGCCGGTCAGCTTATTGATGGTCTGCCACGCTCGTCGGCTGGAGTGGGTGAAGTCGATAGATTCGACGGTCTCATTCCACCTCTCTCGCCGTTTGGAGTTGAGCATGGTCAATAGGTCGGTGGCGGCTTTGGCTCTCTCTGCCTTGGTGTCGGCGGTGTTGTGGGCACGCAGGAGTTTGTCACACTCCATGTCCCAGCAGGGGACGTAGTTCTTTCGGACTCCCCGTGGGACGTGTTTCTTGGCGGCGTCCGTCAACATCTTGCAGTACATCTCGTAGGCCTCATCGATGTTAGAGGCGGTGGGCACTGGCAGGGCGTCGGCTGTGGTGTTGGTGTCGCTCGCGAACTCCGACCACCTCGCCTTCCTGAAGTTCCACCTCCAGACTAGCTTTCCCTCCGTCGACAGGACCCACGATGGAGTTGTGATCAACGACGGGCGGTGTTGGGAGCGGGGAAATCTGTCCAGGACACGTCGGACCGGGAGCGGCTCTTGCCCGATGGTTTTGGCGAAGGCCAGGTCCGGGTTGGTCTTGGTGTTCCATCGGCCGGACGTGAACGAGTGAGGCTCCTTTGGGTCGAATAGGAGCGTGGCATCGGTGGAGGATGCCCATGCTGCCAGGTCCATGCCGTCCTGATTGGTGGTCTTATACCCCCAGTCGATGTGCCAGCAGGTGAAATCGCCGACAAACACAACTGGGGCAGGGGCGTCTGGCAGCGAGCCGGGTGGTAGTCGACTCGGTGGAGGCTTGTAGATGTTGACGATGGTGGTGTCGTCGACTTTGGTGGCGATCCACTCGACTTCGGAGTCGGGGGCACACTGGGTAGCTGGTGTCCAGGGCACGCCGTCCTTCATGAAGGTCGCCAGGCCGTGATGTTTGTTCTTGGTGTGGCCAGCGAGTGAGTACCCAGGGAGCTCTAGAGTGGTGGTGTTCTCTTTGTGCGTCTCCTGGAGTACCACGACGGTTGCCTTGTTGGTGTTGGCGAGCTGTTCTAGGATGTCGAGCTTAGCGGTGGTGAGGCCCTCGACATTCAGCTGGAGGATCACGAGGATTTCGACGGACGAGTCCGCCCGCCCTGAAAAGGGCGCGTGCTGCCTCGGACGTTGGGGTCGCTGTGAGCGGAGTGAAGACATTAGTTTCTCTGTTCGTTGATGCAGGCAGGATCGAGCAGGTACTTGTGGAGGAGACCGCGGAGAGGTTGTCTTCTTCTCCTCCACTTTATACACTGAAACACTAAAGCATGACTAGATAGCTGTAAAACTAAGGCAAGACTAGATACACTGCAACACTAAGGCAAGACGAGATACCTGCAACACTAAGTCAAGACTAGATACCTGCAACACTAAGGCAAGACTAGATACACTGCAACACTAAGGCAAAACTAGATACCTGCAAAACTACGGCAAGACTAGAAACCTGCAACACTAAGACAAGACTAAATATACTGCAACACTAAGGCAAGACTAGATACACTGAAATACTAAGGCAAGACTAGATACCTGCAAAACTACAGCAACACTAGGTACCTGCAACACTAAGGTAAGACTAGATAGGCAAGACTAGATAAACTGTAATACTAAGGCAAGACTAGATACACTTCAACACTAAGGCAAGACTAGATACACTGCAACATTAAGGCAAGACTAGATACACTGCAACACTAAGGCAAGACTAGATACCTGCAACACTAAGTAAGGCAAGTCTAGATACACTGCAACACTACGGCAACACTAGATACACTGCAACATTATGGCAAGACCAACACTAAGGCAAGACTAGATACATTGCAACACTAAAGCAAAACTACATACCTGCAACACTACGGCAAGACTAGATACCTGCAACATTAAGGCAAGACTAGATACACTGCAACACTAAGGCAAGACTAGATACCTGCAAAACTAAGGCCAAACTAGATACACTGCAACACTAAGGCAAGGCTAGATACCTGCAACACTAAGTCAAGACTAGATACCTGCAACACTAAGGCAAGACTAGATACCTGCAACACTAAGGCAAGATTAGATACCTGCAAAACTAAGGCAAGACTAGATACATTGCAACACTAAGGCAAGACTAGATACCTGCAAACAAAAGGCAAGACTAGATACCTGCAACACTATGGCAAGATTGGATACACTGCAACACTAAGGCAAGACTAGATGCACTGCAACACTAAGATACCTGAAGCACTATGGTAAGACTAGATACCTGCAACACTAAGGCAAGACTAGATACACTGCAACACTAAAGCAAGACTAGATACACTGCAACACTAAGGCACGTCTAGATACACTGCAACACCAAGGCCAGACTAGATACACTGAAACACTAATGCAAGACTAGATACACTTCAACACTAAGGCAAGACTAGATATACTGCAACACTAAGGCAAGACTAGATACACTGCAATGCTAATGCAGGACTAGATACACTGCAACACTAAGGCAAAACTACATACCTGCAACACTACGACAAGACTAGATACCTGCAACACTAAGGCAAGACTAGATACACTGAAACACTAAGGCAAGACTAGATACCTGCAAAAGTAAGGCAAAACTAGATACACTGAAACATTAATGTAAGACTAGATACCTGCAACTCTAAGTCAAGACTAGATACCTGCAACACTAAGGCAAGACTAGATACCTGCAAAACTAAGGCAAGACTAGATACATTGCAACACTAAGGCAAGATTAGATACCTGCAACACTAAGGCAAGACTAGATACACTGCAACACTAAGGCAAAACTAGATACCTGCAAAACTATACTGCAAGACTAGAAACCTGCAACACTAAGTAAGGCAAGTCTAGATACACTGCAACACTACGGCAAGACTAGATACACTGCAACACTATAGCAAGACCAACACTAAGGCAAGACTAGATACATTGCAACACTAAAGCAAAACTACATACCTGCAACACTACGGCAAGACTAGATACCTGCAAAACTAAGGCAAGACTAGATACCTGCAACACTAAGGCCAAACTAGATACACTGCAACACTAAGGCAAGGCTAGATACCTGCAACACTAAGTCAAGACTAGATACCTGCAACACTAAGGCAAGATTAGATACCTGCAACACTAAGGCAAGATTAGATACCTGCAAAACTAAGGCAAGACTAGATACATTGCAACACTAAGGCAAGACTAGATACCTGCAAAACAAAGGCAAGACTAGATACCTGCAACACTACGGCAAGATTGGATACACTGCAACACTAAGGCAAGACTAGATACCTGCAACACTATGGCAAGACTGGATACACTGCAACACTAAGGCAAGACTAGATGCACTGCAACACTAAGATACCTGAAGCACTATAGACTAGATACCTGCAACACTAAGGCAAGACTAGATACACTGCAACACTAAAGCAAGACTAGATACACTGCAACACTAAGGCACATCTAGATACACTGCAATACCAAGGCCAGACTAGATACACTGAAACACTAATGCAAGACTAGATACACTTCAACACTAAGGCAAGACTAGATATACTGCAACACTAAGGCAAGACTAGATACACTCCAATGCTAATACAGGACTAGATACACTGCAACACTAAGGCAAAACTACATACCTGCAACACTACGACAAGACTAGATACCTGCAACACTAAGGCAAGACTAGATACACTGCCTTAGTTTTGCAGGTATCTAGTCTTGCCTTAGTGTTGCAGGTATCTAGTCTTGACTTAGAGTTGCAGGTATCTAGTCTTACATTAATGTTTCAGTGTATCTAGTTTTGCCTTACTTTTGCAGGTATCTAGTCTTGCCTTAGTGTTTCAGTGTATCTAGTCTTGCCTTAGTGTTGCAGGTATCTAGTCTTGTCGTAGTGTTGCAGGTATGTAGTTTTGCCTTAGTGTTGCAGTGTATCTAGTCCTGCATTAGCATTGCAGTGTATCTAGTCTTGCCTTAGTGTTGCAGTATATCTAGTCTTGCCTTAGTGTTGAAGTGTATCTAGTCTTGCATTAGTGTTTCAGTGTATCTAGTCTGGCCTTGGTGTTGCAGTGTATCTAGACGTGCCTTAGTGTTGCAGTGTATCTAGTCTTGCTTTAGTGTTGCAGTGTATCTAGTCTTGCCTTAGTGTTGCAGGTATCTAGTCTTACCATAGTGCTTCAGGTATCTTAGTGTTGCAGTGCATCTAGTCTTGCCTTAGTGTTGCAGTGTATCCAATCTTGCCATAGTGTTGCAGGTATCTAGTCTTGCCTTTTGTTTGCAGGTATCTAGTCTTGCCTTAGTGTTGCAATGTATCTAGTCTTGCCTTAGTTTTGCAGGTATCTAATCTTGCCTTAGTGTTGCAGGTATCTAGTCTTGCCTTAGTGTTGCAGGTATCTAGTCTTGACTTAGTGTTGCAGGTATCTAGCCTTGCCTTAGTGTTGCAGTGTATCTAGTTTGGCCTTAGTTTTGCAGGTATCTAGTCTTGCCTTAGTGTTGCAGTGTATCTAGTCTTGCCTTAATGTTGCAGGTATCTAGTCTTGCCGTAGTGTTGCAGGTATGTAGTTTTGCTTTAGTGTTGCAATGTATCTAGTCTTGCCTTAGTGTTGGTCTTGCCATAATGTTGCAGTGTATCTAGTGTTGCCGTAGTGTTGCAGTGTATCTAGACTTGCCTTACTTAGTGTTGCAGGTATCTAGTCTTGCCTTAGTGTTGCAGTGTATCTAGTCTTGCCTTAATGTTGCAGTGTATCTAGTCTTGCCTTAGTGTTGAAGTGTATCTAGTCTTGCCTTAGTATTACAGTTTATCTAGTCTTGCCTATCTAGTCTTACCTTAGTGTTGCAGGTACCTAGTGTTGCTGTAGTTTTGCAGATATCTAGTCTTGCCTTAGTATTTCAGTGTATCTAGTCTTGCCTTAGTGTTGCAGTATATTTAGTCTTGTCTTAGTGTTGCAGGTTTCTAGTCTTGCCGTAGTTTTGCAGGTATCTAGTTTTGCCTTAGTGTTGCAGTGTATCTAGTCTTGCCTTAGTGTTGCAGGTATCTAGTCTTGACTTAGTGTTGCAGGTATCTAGTCTTGCCTTAGTGTTGCAGTGTATCTAGTTTTGCCTTATTGTTGCAGTGTATCTAGTCTTGCCATAGTGTTGCAGTGTATCTGGACTTGCCTCAGTGTTGTAGTTATCTAGTCTTGCCTTAGTGTTTCAGTGTATCTAGTCTTGCCTTAGTGATGCAGTGTATTTAGTCTTGTCTTAGTGTTACAGGTTTCTAGTCTTGCCGTAGTTTTGCAGGTATCTAGTTTTGCCTTAGTGTTGCAGTGTATTTAGTCTTGCCTTAGTGTTGCAGGTACCTAATGTTGCAATAGTTTTGCAGGTATCTAGTCTTGCCTTAGTGTTTCAGTGTATCTAGTCTTGCCTTAGTGTTGCAGTGTATATAGTCTTGTCTTAGTGTTGCAGCTTTCTAGTCATGCCGTAGTTTTGCAGGTATCTAGTTTTGCCTTAGTATTGCAGTGTATCTAGTCTTGCCTTACTGTTGCAGGTATCTAGTCTTGTCTTAGTGTTGCAGGTATCTAGTCTTGCCTTAGTGTTGCAGTGTATATAGTCTTGCCTTGGTGTTGCAGTATATCTAGACGTGTCTTAGTATTGCAGTGTATCTAGTCTTGCTTTAGTGTTGCAGTGTATCTAGTCTTGCCTTAGTGTTGCAGGTATCTAATCTTGCCTTAGTGTTGCAGTGTATCTAGTCTTGCCTTAGTGTTGCAGGTATCTAGTCTTACCGTAGTGCTTCAGGTATCTTAGTGCTGCAGTGCATCTAGTCTAGCCGTAGTGTTGCAGGTATCTAGTCTTGCCTTAGTTTTGCAGGTATCTAGTCTTGCCTTAGTGTTGCAATGTATCTAGTCTTGCCTTAGTTTTGCAGGTATCTAGTCTTGCCTTAGTGTTGCAGGTATCTAGTCTTGACTTAGAGTTGCAGGTATCTAGTCTTACATTAATGTTTCAGTGTATCTAGTTTTGCCTTAGTTTTGCAGGTATCTAGTCTTGCCTTAGTGTTGCAGTGTATCTAGTCTTGCCTTAGTGTTGCAGGTATCTAGTCTTGTCGTAGTGTTGCAGGTATGTAGTTTTGCCTTAGTGTTGCAGTGTATCTAGTCCTGTATTAGCATTGGAGTGTATCTAGTCTTGCCTTAGTGTTGCAGTATATCTAGTCTTGCCTTAGTGTTGAAGTGTATCTAGTCTTGCATTAGTGTTTCAGTGTATCTAGTCTGGCCTTGGTATTGCAGTGTATCTAGATGTGCCTTAGTGTTGCAGTGTATCTAGTCTTGCTTTAGTGTTGCAGTGTATCTAGTCTTGCCTTAGTGTTGCAGGTATCTAGTCTATAGTGCTTCAGGTATCTTAGTGTTGCAGTGCATCTAGTCTTGCCTTAGTGTTGCAGTGTATCCAGTCTTGCCATAGTGTTGCAGGTATCTAGTCTTGCCTTAGTGTTGCAGTGTATCCAATCTTGCCGTAGTGTTGCAGGTATCTAGTCTTGCCTTTGTTTTGCAGGTATCTAGTCTTGCCTTAGTGTTGCAATGTATCTAGTCTTGCCTTAGTTTTGCAGGTATCTAATCTTGCCTTAGTGTTGCAGGTATCTAATCTTGCCTTAGTGTTGCAGGTATCTAGTCTTGACTTAGTGTTGCAGGTATCTAGCCTTGCCTTAGTGTTGCAGTGTATCTAGTTTGGCCTTAGTGTTGCAGGTATCTAGTCTTGCCTTAGTTTTGCAGGTATCTAGTCTTGCCGTAGTGTTGCAGGTATGTAGTTTTGCTTTAGTGTTGCAATGTATCTAGTCTTGCCTTAGTGTTGGTCTTGCTATAGTGTTGCAGTGTATCTAGTCTTGCCGTAGTGTTGCAGTGTATCTAGACTTGCCTTACTTAGTGTTGCAGGTTTCTAGTCTTGCAGTATAGTTTTGCAGGTATCTAGTTTTGCCTTAGTGTTGCAGTGTATCTAGTCTTGCCTTAGTGTTGCAGGTATCTAATCTTGCCTTAGTGTTGCAATGTATCTAGTCTTGCCTTAGTTTTGCAGGTATCTAGTCTTGCCTTAGTGTTGCAGGTATCTAGTCTTGACTTAGAGTTGCAGGTATCTAGTCTTACATTAATGTTTCAGTGTATCTAGTTTTGCCTTACTTTTGCAGGTATCTAGTCTTGCCTTAGTGTTTCAGTGTATCTAGTCTTGCCTTAGTGTTGCAGGTATCTAGTCTTGTCGTAGTGTTGCAGGTATGTAGTTTTGCCTTAGTGTTGCAGTGTATCTAGTCCTGCATTAGCATTGCAGTGTATCTAGTCTTGCCTTAGTGTTGCAGTATATCTAGTCTTGCCTTAGTGTTGAAGTGTATCTAGTCTTGCATTAGTGTTTCAGTGTATCTAGTCTGGCCTTGGTGTTGCAGTGTATCTAGACGTGCCTTAGTGTTGCAGTGTATCTAGTCTTGCTTTAGTGTTGCAGTGTATCTAGTCTTGCCTTAGTGTTGCAGGTATCTAGTCTTACCATAGTGCTTCAGGTATCTTAGTGTTGCAGTGCATCTAGTCTTGCCTTAGTGTTGCAGTGTATCCAATCTTGCCATAGTGTTGCAGGTATCTAGTCTTGCCTTTTGTTTGCAGGTATCTAGTCTTGCCTTAGTGTTGCAATGTATCTAGTCTTGCCTTAGTTTTGCAGGTATCTAATCTTGCCTTAGTGTTGCAGGTATCTAGTCTTGCCTTAGTGTTGCAGGTATCTAGTCTTGACTTAGTGTTGCAGGTATCTAGTCTTGACTTAGTGTTGCAGGTTTCTAGTCTTGCAGTATAGTTTTGCAGGTATCTAGTTTTGCCTTAGTGTTGCAGTGTATCTAGTCTTGCCTTAGTGTTGCAGGTATCTAATCTTGCCTTAGTGTTGCAATGTATCTAGTCTTGCCTTAGTTTTGCAGGTATCTAGTCTTGCCTTAGTGTTGCAGGTATCTAGTCTTGACTTAGAGTTGCAGGTATCTAGTCTTACATTAATGTTTCAGTGTATCTAGTTTTGCCTTACTTTTGCAGGTATCTAGTCTTGCCTTAGTGTTTCAGTGTATCTAGTCTTGCCTTAGTGTTGCAGGTATCTAGTCTTGTCGTAGTGTTGCAGGTATGTAGTTTTGCCTTAGTGTTGCAGTGTATCTAGTCCTGCATTAGCATTGCAGTGTATCTAGTCTTGCCTTAGTGTTGCAGTATATCTAGTCTTGCCTTAGTGTTGAAGTGTATCTAGTCTTGCATTAGTGTTTCAGTGTATCTAGTCTGGCCTTGGTGTTGCAGTGTATCTAGACGTGCCTTAGTGTTGCAGTGTATCTAGTCTTGCTTTAGTGTTGCAGTGTATCTAGTCTTGCCTTAGTGTTGCAGGTATCTAGTCTTACCATAGTGCTTCAGGTATCTTAGTGTTGCAGTGCATCTAGTCTTGCCTTAGTGTTGCAGTGTATCCAATCTTGCCATAGTGTTGCAGGTATCTAGTCTTGCCTTTTGTTTGCAGGTATCTAGTCTTGCCTTAGTGTTGCAATGTATCTAGTCTTGCCTTAGTTTTGCAGGTATCTAATCTTGCCTTAGTGTTGCAGGTATCTAGTCTTGCCTTAGTGTTGCAGGTATCTAGTCTTGACTTAGTGTTGCAGGTATCTAGCCTTGCCTTAGTGTTGCAGTGTATCTAGTTTGGCCTTAGTTTTGCAGGTATCTAGTCTTGCCTTAGTGTTGCAGTGTATCTAGTCTTGCCTTAATGTTGCAGGTATCTAGTCTTGCCGTAGTGTTGCAGGTATGTAGTTTTGCTTTAGTGTTGCAATGTATCTAGTCTTGCCTTAGTGTTGGTCTTGCCATAATGTTGCAGTGTATCTAGTGTTGCCGTAGTGTTGCAGTGTATCTAGACTTGCCTTACTTAGTGTTGCAGGTATCTAGTCTTGCCTTAGTGTTGCAGTGTATCTAGTCTTGCCTTAATGTTGCAGTGTATCTAGTCTTGCCTTAGTGTTGAAGTGTATCTAGTCTTGCCTTAGTATTACAGTTTATCTAGTCTTGCCTATCTAGTCTTACCTTAGTGTTGCAGGTACCTAGTGTTGCTGTAGTTTTGCAGATATCTAGTCTTGCCTTAGTATTTCAGTGTATCTAGTCTTGCCTTAGTGTTGCAGTATATTTAGTCTTGTCTTAGTGTTGCAGGTTTCTAGTCTTGCCGTAGTTTTGCAGGTATCTAGTTTTGCCTTAGTGTTGCAGTGTATCTAGTCTTGCCTTAGTGTTGCAGGTATCTAGTCTTGACTTAGTGTTGCAGGTATCTAGTCTTGCCTTAGTGTTGCAGTGTATCTAGTTTTGCCTTATTGTTGCAGTGTATCTAGTCTTGCCATAGTGTTGCAGTGTATCTGGACTTGCCTCAGTGTTGTAGTTATCTAGTCTTGCCTTAGTGTTTCAGTGTATCTAGTCTTGCCTTAGTGATGCAGTGTATTTAGTCTTGTCTTAGTGTTACAGGTTTCTAGTCTTGCCGTAGTTTTGCAGGTATCTAGTTTTGCCTTAGTGTTGCAGTGTATTTAGTCTTGCCTTAGTGTTGCAGGTACCTAATGTTGCAATAGTTTTGCAGGTATCTAGTCTTGCCTTAGTGTTTCAGTGTATCTAGTCTTGCCTTAGTGTTGCAGTGTATATAGTCTTGTCTTAGTGTTGCAGCTTTCTAGTCATGCCGTAGTTTTGCAGGTATCTAGTTTTGCCTTAGTATTGCAGTGTATCTAGTCTTGCCTTACTGTTGCAGGTATCTAGTCTTGTCTTAGTGTTGCAGGTATCTAGTCTTGCCTTAGTGTTGCAGTGTATATAGTCTTGCCTTGGTGTTGCAGTATATCTAGACGTGTCTTAGTATTGCAGTGTATCTAGTCTTGCTTTAGTGTTGCAGTGTATCTAGTCTTGCCTTAGTGTTGCAGGTATCTAATCTTGCCTTAGTGTTGCAGTGTATCTAGTCTTGCCTTAGTGTTGCAGGTATCTAGTCTTACCGTAGTGCTTCAGGTATCTTAGTGCTGCAGTGCATCTAGTCTAGCCGTAGTGTTGCAGGTATCTAGTCTTACCTTAGTTTTGCAGGTATCTAGTCTTGCCTTAGTGTTGCAATGTATCTAGTCTTGCCTTAGTTTTGCAGGTATCTAGTCTTGCCTTAGTGTTGCAGGTATCTAGTCTTGACTTAGAGTTGCAGGTATCTAGTCTTACATTAATGTTTCAGTGTATCTAGTTTTGCCTTAGTTTTGCAGGTATCTAGTCTTGCCTTAGTGTTGCAGTGTATCTAGTCTTGCCTTAGTGTTGCAGGTATCTAGTCTTGTCGTAGTGTTGCAGGTATGTAGTTTTGCCTTAGTGTTGCAGTGTATCTAGTCCTGTATTAGCATTGGAGTGTATCTAGTCTTGCCTTAGTGTTGCAGTATATCTAGTCTTGCCTTAGTGTTGAAGTGTATCTAGTCTTGCATTAGTGTTTCAGTGTATCTAGTCTGGCCTTGGTATTGCAGTGTATCTAGATGTGCCTTAGTGTTGCAGTGTATCTAGTCTTGCTTTAGTGTTGCAGTGTATCTAGTCTTGCCTTAGTGTTGCAGGTATCTAGTCTATAGTGCTTCAGGTATCTTAGTGTTGCAGTGCATCTAGTCTTGCCTTAGTGTTGCAGTGTATCCAGTCTTGCCATAGTGTTGCAGGTATCTAGTCTTGCCTTAGTGTTGCAGTGTATCCAATCTTGCCGTAGTGTTGCAGGTATCTAGTCTTGCCTTTGTTTTGCAGGTATCTAGTCTTGCCTTAGTGTTGCAATGTATCTAGTCTTGCCTTAGTTTTGCAGGTATCTAATCTTGCCTTAGTGTTGCAGGTATCTAATCTTGCCTTAGTGTTGCAGGTATCTAGTCTTGACTTAGTGTTGCAGGTATCTAGCCTTGCCTTAGTGTTGCAGTGTATCTAGTTTGGCCTTAGTGTTGCAGGTATCTAGTCTTGCCTTAGTTTTGCAGGTATCTAGTCTTGCCGTAGTGTTGCAGGTATGTAGTTTTGCTTTAGTGTTGCAATGTATCTAGTCTTGCCTTAGTGTTGGTCTTGCTATAGTGTTGCAGTGTATCTAGTCTTGCCGTAGTGTTGCAGTGTATCTAGACTTGCCTTACTTAGTGTTGCAGGTTTCTAGTCTTGCAGTATAGTTTTGCAGGTATCTAGTTTTGCCTTAGTGTTGCAGTGTATCTAGTCTTGCCTTAGTGTTGCAGGTATCTAATCTTGCCTTAGTGTTGCAATGTATCTAGTCTTGCCTTAGTTTTGCAGGTATCTAGTCTTGCCTTAGTGTTGCAGGTATCTAGTCTTGACTTAGAGTTGCAGGTATCTAGTCTTACATTAATGTTTCAGTGTATCTAGTTTTGCCTTACTTTTGCAGGTATCTAGTCTTGCCTTAGTGTTTCAGTGTATCTAGTCTTGCCTTAGTGTTGCAGGTATCTAGTCTTGTCGTAGTGTTGCAGGTATGTAGTTTTGCCTTAGTGTTGCAGTGTATCTAGTCCTGCATTAGCATTGCAGTGTATCTAGTCTTGCCTTAGTGTTGCAGTATATCTAGTCTTGCCTTAGTGTTGAAGTGTATCTAGTCTTGCATTAGTGTTTCAGTGTATCTAGTCTGGCCTTGGTGTTGCAGTGTATCTAGACGTGCCTTAGTGTTGCAGTGTATCTAGTCTTGCTTTAGTGTTGCAGTGTATCTAGTCTTGCCTTAGTGTTGCAGGTATCTAGTCTTACCATAGTGCTTCAGGTATCTTAGTGTTGCAGTGCATCTAGTCTTGCCTTAGTGTTGCAGTGTATCCAATCTTGCCATAGTGTTGCAGGTATCTAGTCTTGCCTTTTGTTTGCAGGTATCTAGTCTTGCCTTAGTGTTGCAATGTATCTAGTCTTGCCTTAGTTTTGCAGGTATCTAATCTTGCCTTAGTGTTGCAGGTATCTAGTCTTGCCTTAGTGTTGCAGGTATCTAGTCTTGACTTAGTGTTGCAGGTATCTAGCCTTGCCTTAGTGTTGCAGTGTATCTAGTTTGGCCTTAGTTTTGCAGGTATCTAGTCTTGCCTTAGTGTTGCAGTGTATCTAGTCTTGCCTTAATGTTGCAGGTATCTAGTCTTGCCGTAGTGTTGCAGGTATGTAGTTTTGCTTTAGTGTTGCAATGTATCTAGTCTTGCCTTAGTGTTGGTCTTGCCATAATGTTGCAGTGTATCTAGTGTTGCCGTAGTGTTGCAGTGTATCTAGACTTGCCTTACTTAGTGTTGCAGGTATCTAGTCTTGCCTTAGTGTTGCAGTATATTTAGTCTTGTCTTAGTGTTGCAGGTTTCTAGTCTTGCCGTAGTTTTGCAGGTATCTAGTTTTGCCTTAGTGTTGCAGTGTATCTAGTCTTGCCTTAGTGTTGCAGGTATCTAGTCTTGACTTAGTGTTGCAGGTATCTAGTCTTGCCTTAGTGTTGCAGTGTATCTAGTTTTGCCTTATTGTTGCAGTGTATCTAGTCTTGCCATAGTGTTGCAGTGTATCTGGACTTGCCTCAGTGTTGTAGTTATCTAGTCTTGCCTTAGTGTTTCAGTGTATCTAGTCTTGCCTTAGTGATGCAGTGTATTTAGTCTTGTCTTAGTGTTACAGGTTTCTAGTCTTGCCGTAGTTTTGCAGGTATCTAGTTTTGCCTTAGTGTTGCAGTGTATTTAGTCTTGCCTTAGTGTTGCAGGTACCTAATGTTGCAATAGTTTTGCAGGTATCTAGTCTTGCCTTAGTGTTTCAGTGTATCTAGTCTTGCCTTAGTGTTGCAGTGTATATAGTCTTGTCTTAGTGTTGCAGCTTTCTAGTCATGCCGTAGTTTTGCAGGTATCTAGTTTTGCCTTAGTATTGCAGTGTATCTAGTCTTGCCTTACTGTTGCAGGTATCTAGTCTTGTCTTAGTGTTGCAGGTATCTAGTCTTGCCTTAGTGTTGCAGTGTATATAGTCTTGCCTTGGTGTTGCAGTATATCTAGACGTGTCTTAGTATTGCAGTGTATCTAGTCTTGCTTTAGTGTTGCAGTGTATCTAGTCTTGCCTTAGTGTTGCAGGTATCTAATCTTGCCTTAGTGTTGCAGTGTATCTAGTCTTGCCTTAGTGTTGCAGGTATCTAGTCTTACCGTAGTGCTTCAGGTATCTTAGTGCTGCAGTGCATCTAGTCTAGCCGTAGTGTTGCAGGTATCTAGTCTTGCCTTAGTTTTGCAGGTATCTAGTCTTGCCTTAGTGTTGCAATGTATCTAGTCTTGCCTTAGTTTTGCAGGTATCTAGTCTTGCCTTAGTGTTGCAGGTATCTAGTCTTGACTTAGAGTTGCAGGTATCTAGTCTTACATTAATGTTTCAGTGTATCTAGTTTTGCCTTAGTTTTGCAGGTATCTAGTCTTGCCTTAGTGTTGCAGTGTATCTAGTCTTGCCTTAGTGTTGCAGGTATCTAGTCTTGTCGTAGTGTTGCAGGTATGTAGTTTTGCCTTAGTGTTGCAGTGTATCTAGTCCTGTATTAGCATTGGAGTGTATCTAGTCTTGCCTTAGTGTTGCAGTATATCTAGTCTTGCCTTAGTGTTGAAGTGTATCTAGTCTTGCATTAGTGTTTCAGTGTATCTAGTCTGGCCTTGGTATTGCAGTGTATCTAGATGTGCCTTAGTGTTGCAGTGTATCTAGTCTTGCTTTAGTGTTGCAGTGTATCTAGTCTTGCCTTAGTGTTGCAGGTATCTAGTCTATAGTGCTTCAGGTATCTTAGTGTTGCAGTGCATCTAGTCTTGCCTTAGTGTTGCAGTGTATCCAGTCTTGCCATAGTGTTGCAGGTATCTAGTCTTGCCTTAGTGTTGCAGTGTATCCAATCTTGCCGTAGTGTTGCAGGTATCTAGTCTTGCCTTTGTTTTGCAGGTATCTAGTCTTGCCTTAGTGTTGCAATGTATCTAGTCTTGCCTTAGTTTTGCAGGTATCTAATCTTGCCTTAGTGTTGCAGGTATCTAATCTTGCCTTAGTGTTGCAGGTATCTAGTCTTGACTTAGTGTTGCAGGTATCTAGCCTTGCCTTAGTGTTGCAGTGTATCTAGTTTGGCCTTAGTGTTGCAGGTATCTAGTCTTGCCTTAGTTTTGCAGGTATCTAGTCTTGCCGTAGTGTTGCAGGTATGTAGTTTTGCTTTAGTGTTGCAATGTATCTAGTCTTGCCTTAGTGTTGGTCTTGCTATAGTGTTGCAGTGTATCTAGTCTTGCCGTAGTGTTGCAGTGTATCTAGACTTGCCTTACTTAGTGTTGCAGGTTTCTAGTCTTGCAGTATAGTTTTGCAGGTATCTAGTTTTGCCTTAGTGTTGCAGTGTATCTAGTCTTGCCTTAGTGTTGCAGGTATCTAATCTTGCCTTAGTGTTGCAATGTATCTAGTCTTGCCTTAGTTTTGCAGGTATCTAGTCTTGCCTTAGTGTTGCAGGTATCTAGTCTTGACTTAGAGTTGCAGGTATCTAGTCTTACATTAATGTTTCAGTGTATCTAGTTTTGCCTTACTTTTGCAGGTATCTAGTCTTGCCTTAGTGTTTCAGTGTATCTAGTCTTGCCTTAGTGTTGCAGGTATCTAGTCTTGTCGTAGTGTTGCAGGTATGTAGTTTTGCCTTAGTGTTGCAGTGTATCTAGTCCTGCATTAGCATTGCAGTGTATCTAGTCTTGCCTTAGTGTTGCAGTATATCTAGTCTTGCCTTAGTGTTGAAGTGTATCTAGTCTTGCATTAGTGTTTCAGTGTATCTAGTCTGGCCTTGGTGTTGCAGTGTATCTAGACGTGCCTTAGTGTTGCAGTGTATCTAGTCTTGCTTTAGTGTTGCAGTGTATCTAGTCTTGCCTTAGTGTTGCAGGTATCTAGTCTTACCATAGTGCTTCAGGTATCTTAGTGTTGCAGTGCATCTAGTCTTGCCTTAGTGTTGCAGTGTATCCAATCTTGCCATAGTGTTGCAGGTATCTAGTCTTGCCTTTTGTTTGCAGGTATCTAGTCTTGCCTTAGTGTTGCAATGTATCTAGTCTTGCCTTAGTTTTGCAGGTATCTAATCTTGCCTTAGTGTTGCAGGTATCTAGTCTTGCCTTAGTGTTGCAGGTATCTAGTCTTGACTTAGTGTTGCAGGTATCTAGCCTTGCCTTAGTGTTGCAGTGTATCTAGTTTGGCCTTAGTTTTGCAGGTATCTAGTCTTGCCTTAGTGTTGCAGTGTATCTAGTCTTGCCTTAATGTTGCAGGTATCTAGTCTTGCCGTAGTGTTGCAGGTATGTAGTTTTGCTTTAGTGTTGCAATGTATCTAGTCTTGCCTTAGTGTTGGTCTTGCCATAATGTTGCAGTGTATCTAGTGTTGCCGTAGTGTTGCAGTGTATCTAGACTTGCCTTACTTAGTGTTGCAGGTATCTAGTCTTGCCTTAGTGTTGCAGTATATTTAGTCTTGTCTTAGTGTTGCAGGTTTCTAGTCTTGCCGTAGTTTTGCAGGTATCTAGTTTTGCCTTAGTGTTGCAGTGTATCTAGTCTTGCCTTAGTGTTGCAGGTATCTAGTCTTGACTTAGTGTTGCAGGTATCTAGTCTTGCCTTAGTGTTGCAGTGTATCTAGTTTTGCCTTATTGTTGCAGTGTATCTAGTCTTGCCATAGTGTTGCAGTGTATCTGGACTTGCCTCAGTGTTGTAGTTATCTAGTCTTGCCTTAGTGTTTCAGTGTATCTAGTCTTGCCTTAGTGATGCAGTGTATTTAGTCTTGTCTTAGTGTTACAGGTTTCTAGTCTTGCCGTAGTTTTGCAGGTATCTAGTTTTGCCTTAGTGTTGCAGTGTATTTAGTCTTGCCTTAGTGTTGCAGGTACCTAATGTTGCAATAGTTTTGCAGGTATCTAGTCTTGCCTTAGTGTTTCAGTGTATCTAGTCTTGCCTTAGTGTTGCAGTGTATATAGTCTTGTCTTAGTGTTGCAGCTTTCTAGTCATGCCGTAGTTTTGCAGGTATCTAGTTTTGCCTTAGTATTGCAGTGTATCTAGTCTTGCCTTACTGTTGCAGGTATCTAGTCTTGTCTTAGTGTTGCAGGTATCTAGTCTTGCCTTAGTGTTGCAGTGTATATAGTCTTGCCTTGGTGTTGCAGTATATCTAGACGTGTCTTAGTATTGCAGTGTATCTAGTCTTGCTTTAGTGTTGCAGTGTATCTAGTCTTGCCTTAGTGTTGCAGGTATCTAATCTTGCCTTAGTGTTGCAGTGTATCTAGTCTTGCCTTAGTGTTGCAGGTATCTAGTCTTACCGTAGTGCTTCAGGTATCTTAGTGCTGCAGTGCATCTAGTCTAGCCGTAGTGTTGCAGGTATCTAGTCTTGCCTTAGTTTTGCAGGTATCTAGTCTTGCCTTAGTGTTGCAATGTATCTAGTCTTGCCTTAGTTTTGCAGGTATCTAGTCTTGCCTTAGTGTTGCAGGTATCTAGTCTTGACTTAGAGTTGCAGGTATCTAGTCTTACATTAATGTTTCAGTGTATCTAGTTTTGCCTTAGTTTTGCAGGTATCTAGTCTTGCCTTAGTGTTGCAGTGTATCTAGTCTTGCCTTAGTGTTGCAGGTATCTAGTCTTGTCGTAGTGTTGCAGGTATGTAGTTTTGCCTTAGTGTTGCAGTGTATCTAGTCCTGTATTAGCATTGGAGTGTATCTAGTCTTGCCTTAGTGTTGCAGTATATCTAGTCTTGCCTTAGTGTTGAAGTGTATCTAGTCTTGCATTAGTGTTTCAGTGTATCTAGTCTGGCCTTGGTATTGCAGTGTATCTAGATGTGCCTTAGTGTTGCAGTGTATCTAGTCTTGCTTTAGTGTTGCAGTGTATCTAGTCTTGCCTTAGTGTTGCAGGTATCTAGTCTATAGTGCTTCAGGTATCTTAGTGTTGCAGTGCATCTAGTCTTGCCTTAGTGTTGCAGTGTATCCAGTCTTGCCATAGTGTTGCAGGTATCTAGTCTTGCCTTAGTGTTGCAGTGTATCCAATCTTGCCGTAGTGTTGCAGGTATCTAGTCTTGCCTTTGTTTTGCAGGTATCTAGTCTTGCCTTAGTGTTGCAATGTATCTAGTCTTGCCTTAGTTTTGCAGGTATCTAATCTTGCCTTAGTGTTGCAGGTATCTAATCTTGCCTTAGTGTTGCAGGTATCTAGTCTTGACTTAGTGTTGCAGGTATCTAGCCTTGCCTTAGTGTTGCAGTGTATCTAGTTTGGCCTTAGTGTTGCAGGTATCTAGTCTTGCCTTAGTTTTGCAGGTATCTAGTCTTGCCGTAGTGTTGCAGGTATGTAGTTTTGCTTTAGTGTTGCAATGTATCTAGTCTTGCCTTAGTGTTGGTCTTGCTATAGTGTTGCAGTGTATCTAGTCTTGCCGTAGTGTTGCAGTGTATCTAGACTTGCCTTACTTAGTGTTGCAGGTTTCTAGTCTTGCAGTATAGTTTTGCAGGTATCTAGTTTTGCCTTAGTGTTGCAGTGTATCTAGTCTTGCCTTAGTGTTGCAGGTATCTAATCTTGCCTTAGTGTTGCAATGTATCTAGTCTTGCCTTAGTTTTGCAGGTATCTAGTCTTGCCTTAGTGTTGCAGGTATCTAGTCTTGACTTAGAGTTGCAGGTATCTAGTCTTACATTAATGTTTCAGTGTATCTAGTTTTGCCTTACTTTTGCAGGTATCTAGTCTTGCCTTAGTGTTTCAGTGTATCTAGTCTTGCCTTAGTGTTGCAGGTATCTAGTCTTGTCGTAGTGTTGCAGGTATGTAGTTTTGCCTTAGTGTTGCAGTGTATCTAGTCCTGCATTAGCATTGCAGTGTATCTAGTCTTGCCTTAGTGTTGCAGTATATCTAGTCTTGCCTTAGTGTTGAAGTGTATCTAGTCTTGCATTAGTGTTTCAGTGTATCTAGTCTGGCCTTGGTGTTGCAGTGTATCTAGACGTGCCTTAGTGTTGCAGTGTATCTAGTCTTGCTTTAGTGTTGCAGTGTATCTAGTCTTGCCTTAGTGTTGCAGGTATCTAGTCTTACCATAGTGCTTCAGGTATCTTAGTGTTGCAGTGCATCTAGTCTTGCCTTAGTGTTGCAGTGTATCCAATCTTGCCATAGTGTTGCAGGTATCTAGTCTTGCCTTTTGTTTGCAGGTATCTAGTCTTGCCTTAGTGTTGCAATGTATCTAGTCTTGCCTTAGTTTTGCAGGTATCTAATCTTGCCTTAGTGTTGCAGGTATCTAGTCTTGCCTTAGTGTTGCAGGTATCTAGTCTTGACTTAGTGTTGCAGGTATCTAGCCTTGCCTTAGTGTTGCAGTGTATCTAGTTTGGCCTTAGTTTTGCAGGTATCTAGTCTTGCCTTAGTGTTGCAGTGTATCTAGTCTTGCCTTAATGTTGCAGGTATCTAGTCTTGCCGTAGTGTTGCAGGTATGTAGTTTTGCTTTAGTGTTGCAATGTATCTAGTCTTGCCTTAGTGTTGGTCTTGCCATAATGTTGCAGTGTATCTAGTGTTGCCGTAGTGTTGCAGTGTATCTAGACTTGCCTTACTTAGTGTTGCAGGTATCTAGTCTTGCCTTAGTGTTGCAGTGTATCTAGTCTTGCCTTAATGTTGCAGTGTATCTAGTCTTGCCTTAGTGTTGAAGTGTATCTAGTCTTGCCTTAGTATTACAGTTTATCTAGTCTTGCCTATCTAGTCTTACCTTAGTGTTGCAGGTACCTAGTGTTGCTGTAGTTTTGCAGGTATCTAGTCTTGCCTTAGTATTTCAGTGTATCTAGTCTTGCCTTAGTGTTGCAGTATATTTAGTCTTGTCTTAGTGTTGCAGGTTTCTAGTCTTGCCGTAGTTTTGCAGGTATCTAGTTTTGCCTTAGTGTTGCAGTGTATCTAGTCTTGCCTTAGTGTTGCAGGTATCTAGTCTTGACTTAGTGTTGCAGGTATCTCGTCTTGCCTTAGTGTTGCAGTGTATCTAGTCTTGCCTTAGTTTTACAGCTATCTAGTCATGCTTTAGTGTTTCAGTGTATAAAGTGGAGGAGAAGAAGACAACCTCTCCGCGGTCTCCTCCACAAGTACCTGCTCGATCCTGCCTGCATCAACGAACAGAGAAACTAATGTCTTCACTCCGCTCACAGCGACCCCAACGTCCGAGGCAGCACGCGCCCTTTTCAGGGCGGGCGGACTCGTCCGTCGAAATCCTCGTGATCCTCCAGCTGAATGTCGAGGGCCTCACCACCGCTAAGCTCGACATCCTAGAACAGCTCGCCAACACCAACAAGGCAACCGTCGTGGTACTCCAGGAGACGCACAAAGAGAACACCACCACTCTAGAGCTCCCTGGGTACTCACTCGCTGGCCACACCAAGAACAAACATCACGGCCTGGCGACCTTCATGAAGGACGGCGTGCCCTGGACACCAGCTACCCAGTGTGCCCCCGACTCCGAAGTCGAGTGGATCGCCACCAAAGTCGACGACACCACCATCGTCAACATCTACAAGCCTCCACCGAGTCGACTACCACCCGGCTCGCTGCCAGACGCCCCTGCCCCAGTTGTGTTTGTCGGCGATTTCACCTGCTGGCACATCGACTGGGGGTATAAGACCACCAATCAGGACGGCATGGACCTGGCAGCATGGGCATCCTCCACCGATGCCACGCTCCTATTCGACCCAAAGGAGCCTCACTCGTTCACGTCCGGCCGATGGAACACCAAGACCAACCCGGACCTGGCCTTCGCCAAAACCATCGGGCAAGAGCCGCTCCCGGTCCGACGTGTCCTGGACAGATTTCCCCGCTCCCAACACCGCCCGTCGTTGATCACAACTCCATCGTGGGTCCTGTCGACGGAGGGAAAGCTAGTCTGGAGGTGGAACTTCAGGAAGGCGAGGTGGTCGGAGTTCGCGAGCGACACCAACACCACAGCCGACGCCCTGCCAGTGCCCACCGCCTCTAACATCGATGAGGCCTACGAGATGTACTGCAAGATGTTGACGGACGCCGCCAAGAAACACGTCCCACGGGGAGTCCGAAAGAACTACGTCCCCTGCTGGGACATGGAGTGTGACAAACTCCTGCGTGCCCACAACACCGCCGACACCAAGGCAGAGAGAGCCAAAGCCGCCACCGACCTATTGACCATGCTCAACTCCAAACGGCGAGAGAGGTGGAATGAGACCGTCGAATCTATCGACTTCACCCACTCCAGCCGACGAGCGTGGCAGACCATCAATAAGCTGACCGGCAAGGTATCAAAACCAGCGCCATGCCCCATCACTGCAGACTCCATCGCAGCCCAGCTGATCATCAACGGTCGCTTCCCCGATGCTGACAAGGACTTCACTCGCAAGACCATCGGCGAAGTGAATGACCTGCGCAGGACCCCCAACGCAGACCTGAACCTATCGGGAGACTTCACCAGCAACGAGATGAAGGCGGCTATCAAACACCTGAAGCCTAGCAAAGCAGCCGGGATCGACAACATCCACCCGGAGTTCATCCTGCACCAGGGCAGCAGAGCCACGGAGTGGCTTCGGTCATTCTGCTCCGCCTGCTACCTCTCGTCAAAGCTCCCGAAGATATGGAGGTGCGCCAAGATCATCGCCATACCAAAGCCAGGCAAACCGTTGGACGACCCAAAGGGATACCGGCCAATCTCTCTCCTCTGCGTGCCATACAAGATCATGGAACGGCTTCTCCACGCACGCCTCGACCCGGTGATCGACCCTAAACTGCCGAAGGAGCAAGCTGGCTTCCGCCGCGGAAGATCAACGGCGGACCAGGTGACCCTCCTCACCCAGGACATCGAGGACTCCTTCCAGAGGGGTGATAAGTCGGGCGTCGTCCTCCTCGATCTCACAGCGGCGTACGATACTGTCTGGCTGCACGGACTCCACCTTAAGCTGCTCCAGACAGTCCCCAACCGGCACATGGTGGACTTCATCATGGAGATGCTGACCAACCGCAGCTTCACCCTCTACACCAGCGACGGCCAACACAGCAGGCTCAGGCGACTGAAGAATGGCGTCCCCCAAGGCTCCGTACTGGCTCCGATGTTGTTCAACATCTACATCCACGACCTTCCCGACACGTTGTCGAAGAAGTACGGATACGCAGACGATCTCGCCATCATGATGTCTGAAAATGCCTGGGAGACGATCGAATCGGGGCTCACGGCTGACATGAACACCCTGTCAACGTACCTCACGAACTGGCGCCTGAAGCTCTCGGTGGCCAAGACCATGTCTGCTGCTTTCCACCTCAACAACCGGGAGGCAGGCCGAGAGCTGAACATCATCGTCAACAACAACAGACTCCAGTTCCAGGCCGAGCCGACATACCTCGGGGTCAAGCTAGATCGTACCCTCACTTTCCGCCAACACCTGGAAAGCCTGTCGGCAAAGATATCGGCCCGCACCGCCCTGATACGCCACCTAGCTGGTACCACCTGGGTTGCCTCGACCAAGACGCTGCGCATCTCTACCCAGGCACTGGTATTCTCCGCCGCGGAGTACTGCTCCCCTGTCTGGTGCAGGAGCACTCACACCAAGAAGGTCGATATGACGCTAAATACGGCCTTGCGAACGGTCTCGGGCTGCCTGCGAGCCACACCTGTTGATCATCTACCCATCCTCGCCGGCATCGCCCCACCAATGCTGCGACGCGAAGCAGCCGTCCTGTCCCTGTCCCGCAAGGCCATCAATGACGAGGACCACCTTCTCCACCATATCGCCACCGAGCCCCCAATACGCCAACGCCTCAAATCAAGACACTCGTTCGCGGAGCAAGCCCATCAGCTCCTGCGCTCAACACCTGACGATGTCTCGAAAGGTGGTTGGCTGAAACACCGCTGGAGGAAGAAGTGCAGTCAGCCAGCAAGTCCAGGCTACATCGATTCGTGGAGACGCCGGACGAGCTGCCAGGCGAGGACCTACCGCGCAGGCAGTGGACAACCCTCAACCGCCTCAGAACTGGTGTCGGCCGCTTCGCCGCCAACATGAAAGAATGGGGACTGAGAGACTCGGCCGCGTGTGAATGTGGGCACCCGGAACAGACAGTAGATCACGTCATCGAGTCCTGCCCCCTACACCGTCCACCCAATGGCGAGCCCGGGATAGCCAGTCTGGACGACGAGACATGAGCGGGGCTGTCCTCGACAGAGTTGGTGATCTGACGTTGACGAGCAAACGAAAGAAGAAGAAGAAGAAGTGTATATAGTCTTGCCATAGTGTTGCAGTGTATCTAGTCTTGCCTTAGTTTTTCAGTGTATCAAATCTTGCCTATCTAGTCTTGCCTTAGTGTTGCAGGTACCTAGTATTGCCGTAGTTTTGCAGGTATTTAGTCTTGCGTTCGTGTTGCAGTGTATCTAGTCATGCCTTAGTTTTGCAGTTGCCGTAGTTTTGCAGGTATCTAGTCTTGCCTTAGTGTTGTAGTTTTACCTTATTGTTGCAATGTATCTAGTCTTGCCATAGTGTTGCAGTGTATCTAGACTTGCCTCAGTGTTGCAGGTATCTAGTCTCTTGCCTTAGTGTTGCAGTGTATCTAGTTTTGCCTAAGTATTGCAAGTATCTAGTATTGCCTTAGTGTTGCAGTGTATCTAGTCTGGCCTTAGTGTTGCAATGTATCTAGTCTTGCCTTAGTGTTGCAGTGTATCTAGTCTTGCCTTAGTTTTGCAGTGTATCTAGTCTTGCCTATCTAGTCTTGCCTTAGTGTTGCAGGTACCTAGTATTGCCGTAGTTTTGCAGTGTATCTAATCTTGCCTTAGTGTTGCAGTATATCTTGTCTTGCCTTGGTATTGCAGTGTATCTAGTCTTGCCTGAGTGTTGCAGTGTATCTAGTCTTGCCTTGGTGTTGCAGTGTATCTAGTCTTGCCTTAGTTTTGCAGTGTATCTAGTCTTGCCTTAGTGTTGCAGGTTTCTAGTCTTGCCGTAGTTTTGCAGGTATCTAGTCTTGCCTTAGCGTTGCAGTGTATCTAGTCTTGCATTAGTGTTGCAGTGTATCTAGTCTTGCTTAGTGTTGCAGTGTATCTAGTCTTGCCTTAGTGTTGCAGGTATCTAGTCTTGCCGTCGTTTTGCAGGTATCTAGTCTTGCCTTAGTGTTGCAGTGTATCTAGTCTTACCTTAGTTTTGCAGTGTATCTAGTCTTGCCTTAGTGTTGCAGTTTATCTAGTCTTGCCTTAGTTTTGCAGTGTATCTAGTCTTGCCTTAGTGTTGCAGGTATCTAGTCTTGCCTTAGTGTTGCAGTGTATCTAGGTGTTGCAGGTATCTAGTTTTGCCGTAGTGTTGCAATGTATCTAGTCTTGCCTTAGTTTTGCAGGTATGTAGTTTTGCCTTAGTATTGCAGTGTATCTAGTCTTGCCTTAGTGTTGCAGGGTATCTAGTCTTGCCTTAGTGTTGCAGTGTATCTAGTCTTGCCTTAGTGTTGCAGTGTATCTAGTCTTGCCTTAGTGTTGAAGTGTATCTAGTCTTGCCTTAGTGTTGCAGTGTATCTAGTTTGGCCTTAGTGTTGCAGGTATCTAGTCTTGCCTTAATGTTGCAGGTATCTAGTCTTGCCGTAGTGTTGCAGGTATCTCGTCTTGCCTTAGTGTTGCAGTGTATCTAGTCTTGCCTTAGTTTTACAGCTATCTAGTCATGCTTCAGTGTTTCAGTGTATATAGTCTTGCCGTAGTGTTGCAGTGTATCTAGTCTTGCCTTAGTTTTTCAGTGTATAAAATCTTGCCTATCTAGTCTTGCCTTAGTGTTGCAGGTACCTAGTATTGCCGTAGTTTTGCAGGTATCTAGTCTTGCCTTAGTGTTGCAATGTATCTAGTCTTGCCTTAGTTTTGCAGGTATCTAATCTTGCCTTAGTGTTGCAGGTATCTAGTCTTGCCTTAGTGTTGCAGGTATCTAGTCTTGACTTAGTGTTGCAGGTATCTAGCCTTGCCTTAGTGTTGCAGTGTATCTAGTTTGGCCTTAGTGTTGCAGGTATCTAGTCTTGCCTTAGTGTTGCAGTGTATCTAGTCTTGCCTTAATGTTGCAGGTATCTAGTCTTGCCGTAGTGTTGCAGGTATGTAATTTTGCTTTAGTGTTGCAATGTATCTAGTCTTGCCTTAGTGTTGGTCTTGCCATAGTGTTGCAGTGTATCTAGTCTTGCCGTAGTGTTGCAGTGTATCTAGACTTGCCTTACTTAGTGTTGCAGGTATCTAGTCTTGCCTTAGTGTTGCAGTGTATCTAGTCTTGCCTTAATGTTGCAGGTATCTAGTCTTGCCGTAGTGTTGCAGGTATGTAGTTGTGCTTTAGTGTTGCAATGTATCTAGTCTTGCCTTAGTGTTGGTCTTGCCATAGTGTTGCAGTGTATCTAGTCTTGCCGTAGTGTTGCAGTGTATCTAGACTTGCCTTACTTAGTGTTGCAGGTATCTAGTCTTGCCTTAGTGTTGCAGTGTATCTAGTCTTGCCTTAATGTTGCAGTGTATCTAGTCTTGCCTTAGTGTTGAAGTGTATCTAGTCTTGCCTTAGTATTACAGTTTATCTAGTCTTGCCTATCTAATCTTACCTTAGTGTTGCAGGTACCTAGTGTTGCTGTAGTTTTGCAGGTATCTAGTCTTGCCTTAGTGTTGCAATGTATCTAGTCTTGCCTTAGTTTTGCAGGTATCTAATCTTGCCTTAGTGTTGCAGGTATCTAATCTTGCCTTAGTGTTGCAGGTATCTAGTCTTGACTTAGTGTTGCAGGTATCTAGCCTTGCCTTAGTGTTGCAGTGTATCTAGTTTGGCCTTAGTGTTGCAGGTATCTAGTCTTGCCTTAGTTTTGCAGGTATCTAGTCTTGCCGTAGTGTTGCAGGTATGTAGTTTTGCTTTAGTGTTGCAATGTATCTAGTCTTGCCTTAGTGTTGGTCTTGCTATAGTGTTGCAGTGTATCTAGTCTTGCCGTGGTGTTGCAGTGTATCTAGACTTGCCTTACTTAGTGTTGCAGGTTTCTAGTCTTGCCGTATAGTTTTGCAGGTATCTAGTTTTGCCTTAGTGTTGCAGTGTATCTAGTCTTGCCTTAGTGTTGCAGGTATCTAATCTTGCCTTAGTGTTGCAATGTATCTAGTCTTGCCTTAGTTTTGCAGGTATCTAGTCTTGCCTTAGTGTTGCAGGTATCTAGTCTTGACTTAGAGTTGCAGGTATCTAGTCTTACATTAATGTTTCAGTGTATCTAGTTTTGCCTTAGTTTTGCAGGTATCTAGTCTTGCCTTAGTGTTTCAGTGTATCTAGTCTTGCCTTAGTGTTGCAGGTATCTAGTCTTGTCGTAGTGTTGCAGGTATGTAGTTTTGCCTTAGTGTTGCAGTGTATCTAGTCCTGCATTAGCATTGCAGTGTATCTAGTCTTGCCTTAGTGTTGCAGTATATCTAGTCTTGCCTTAGTGTTGAAGTGTATCTAGTCTTGCATTAGTGTTTCAGTGTATCTAGTCTGGCCTTGGTGTTGCAGTGTATCTAGACGTGCCTTAGTGTTGCAGTGTATCTAGTCTTGCTTTAGTGTTGCAGTGTATCTAGTCTTGCCTTAGTGTTGCAGGTATCTAGTCTTACCATAGTGCTTCAGGTATCTTAGTGTTGCAGTGCATCTAGTCTTGCCTTAGTGTTGCAGTGTATCCAATCTTGCCGTAGTGTTGCAGGTATCTAGTCTTGCCTTTGTTTTGCAGGTATCTAGTCTTGCCTTAGTGTTGCAATGTATCTAGTCTTGCCTTAGTTTTGCAGGTATCTAATCTTGCCTTAGTGTTGCAGGTATCTAGTCTTGCCTTAGTGTTGCAGGTATCTAGTCTTGACTTAGTGTTGCAGGTATCTAGTCTTGACTTAGTGTTGCAGGTTTCTAGTCTTGCAGTATAGTTTTGCAGGTATCTAGTTTTGCCTTAGTGTTGCAGTGTATCTAGTCTTGCCTTAGTGTTGCAGGTATCTAATCTTGCCTTAGTGTTGCAATGTATCTAGTCTTGCCTTAGTTTTGCAGGTATCTAGTCTTGCCTTAGTGTTGCAGGTATCTAGTCTTGACTTAGAGTTGCAGGTATCTAGTCTTACATTAATGTTTCAGTGTATCTAGTTTTGCCTTACTTTTGCAGGTATCTAGTCTTGCCTTAGTGTTTCAGTGTATCTAGTCTTGCCTTAGTGTTGCAGGTATCTAGTCTTGTCGTAGTGTTGCAGGTATGTAGTTTTGCCTTAGTGTTGCAGTGTATCTAGTCCTGCATTAGCATTGCAGTGTATCTAGTCTTGCCTTAGTGTTGCAGTATATCTAGTCTTGCCTTAGTGTTGAAGTGTATCTAGTCTTGCATTAGTGTTTCAGTGTATCTAGTCTGGCCTTGGTGTTGCAGTGTATCTAGACGTGCCTTAGTGTTGCAGTGTATCTAGTCTTGCTTTAGTGTTGCAGTGTATCTAGTCTTGCCTTAGTGTTGCAGGTATCTAGTCTTACCATAGTGCTTCAGGTATCTTAGTGTTGCAGTGCATCTAGTCTTGCCTTAGTGTTGCAGTGTATCCAATCTTGCCATAGTGTTGCAGGTATCTAGTCTTGCCTTTTGTTTGCAGGTATCTAGTCTTGCCTTAGTGTTGCAATGTATCTAGTCTTGCCTTAGTTTTGCAGGTATCTAATCTTGCCTTAGTGTTGCAGGTATCTAGTCTTGCCTTAGTGTTGCAGGTATCTAGTCTTGACTTAGTGTTGCAGGTATCTAGCCTTGCCTTAGTGTTGCAGTGTATCTAGTTTGGCCTTAGTTTTGCAGGTATCTAGTCTTGCCTTAGTGTTGCAGTGTATCTAGTCTTGCCTTAATGTTGCAGGTATCTAGTCTTGCCGTAGTGTTGCAGGTATGTAGTTTTGCTTTAGTGTTGCAATGTATCTAGTCTTGCCTTAGTGTTGGTCTTGCCATAATGTTGCAGTGTATCTAGTGTTGCCGTAGTGTTGCAGTGTATCTAGACTTGCCTTACTTAGTGTTGCAGGTATCTAGTCTTGCCTTAGTGTTGCAGTGTATCTAGTCTTGCCTTAATGTTGCAGTGTATCTAGTCTTGCCTTAGTGTTGAAGTGTATCTAGTCTTGCCTTAGTATTACAGTTTATCTAGTCTTGCCTATCTAGTCTTACCTTAGTGTTGCAGGTACCTAGTGTTGCTGTAGTTTTGCAGATATCTAGTCTTGCCTTAGTATTTCAGTGTATCTAGTCTTGCCTTAGTGTTGCAGTATATTTAGTCTTGTCTTAGTGTTGCAGGTTTCTAGTCTTGCCGTAGTTTTGCAGGTATCTAGTTTTGCCTTAGTGTTGCAGTGTATCTAGTCTTGCCTTAGTGTTGCAGGTATCTAGTCTTGACTTAGTGTTGCAGGTATCTAGTCTTGCCTTAGTGTTGCAGTGTATCTAGTTTTGCCTTATTGTTGCAGTGTATCTAGTCTTGCCATAGTGTTGCAGTGTATCTGGACTTGCCTCAGTGTTGTAGTTATCTAGTCTTGCCTTAGTGTTTCAGTGTATCTAGTCTTGCCTTAGTGATGCAGTGTATTTAGTCTTGTCTTAGTGTTACAGGTTTCTAGTCTTGCCGTAGTTTTGCAGGTATCTAGTTTTGCCTTAGTGTTGCAGTGTATTTAGTCTTGCCTTAGTGTTGCAGGTACCTAATGTTGCAATAGTTTTGCAGGTATCTAGTCTTGCCTTAGTGTTTCAGTGTATCTAGTCTTGCCTTAGTGTTGCAGTGTATATAGTCTTGTCTTAGTGTTGCAGCTTTCTAGTCATGCCGTAGTTTTGCAGGTATCTAGTTTTGCCTTAGTATTGCAGTGTATCTAGTCTTGCCTTACTGTTGCAGGTATCTAGTCTTGTCTTAGTGTTGCAGGTATCTAGTCTTGCCTTAGTGTTGCAGTGTATATAGTCTTGCCTTGGTGTTGCAGTATATCTAGACGTGTCTTAGTATTGCAGTGTATCTAGTCTTGCTTTAGTGTTGCAGTGTATCTAGTCTTGCCTTAGTGTTGCAGGTATCTAATCTTGCCTTAGTGTTGCAGTGTATCTAGTCTTGCCTTAGTGTTGCAGGTATCTAGTCTTACCGTAGTGCTTCAGGTATCTTAGTGCTGCAGTGCATCTAGTCTAGCCGTAGTGTTGCAGGTATCTAGTCTTGCCTTAGTTTTGCAGGTATCTAGTCTTGCCTTAGTGTTGCAATGTATCTAGTCTTGCCTTAGTTTTGCAGGTATCTAGTCTTGCCTTAGTGTTGCAGGTATCTAGTCTTGACTTAGAGTTGCAGGTATCTAGTCTTACATTAATGTTTCAGTGTATCTAGTTTTGCCTTAGTTTTGCAGGTATCTAGTCTTGCCTTAGTGTTGCAGTGTATCTAGTCTTGCCTTAGTGTTGCAGGTATCTAGTCTTGTCGTAGTGTTGCAGGTATGTAGTTTTGCCTTAGTGTTGCAGTGTATCTAGTCCTGTATTAGCATTGGAGTGTATCTAGTCTTGCCTTAGTGTTGCAGTATATCTAGTCTTGCCTTAGTGTTGAAGTGTATCTAGTCTTGCATTAGTGTTTCAGTGTATCTAGTCTGGCCTTGGTATTGCAGTGTATCTAGATGTGCCTTAGTGTTGCAGTGTATCTAGTCTTGCTTTAGTGTTGCAGTGTATCTAGTCTTGCCTTAGTGTTGCAGGTATCTAGTCTATAGTGCTTCAGGTATCTTAGTGTTGCAGTGCATCTAGTCTTGCCTTAGTGTTGCAGTGTATCCAGTCTTGCCATAGTGTTGCAGGTATCTAGTCTTGCCTTAGTGTTGCAGTGTATCCAATCTTGCCGTAGTGTTGCAGGTATCTAGTCTTGCCTTTGTTTTGCAGGTATCTAGTCTTGCCTTAGTGTTGCAATGTATCTAGTCTTGCCTTAGTTTTGCAGGTATCTAATCTTGCCTTAGTGTTGCAGGTATCTAATCTTGCCTTAGTGTTGCAGGTATCTAGTCTTGACTTAGTGTTGCAGGTATCTAGCCTTGCCTTAGTGTTGCAGTGTATCTAGTTTGGCCTTAGTGTTGCAGGTATCTAGTCTTGCCTTAGTTTTGCAGGTATCTAGTCTTGCCGTAGTGTTGCAGGTATGTAGTTTTGCTTTAGTGTTGCAATGTATCTAGTCTTGCCTTAGTGTTGGTCTTGCTATAGTGTTGCAGTGTATCTAGTCTTGCCGTAGTGTTGCAGTGTATCTAGACTTGCCTTACTTAGTGTTGCAGGTTTCTAGTCTTGCAGTATAGTTTTGCAGGTATCTAGTTTTGCCTTAGTGTTGCAGTGTATCTAGTCTTGCCTTAGTGTTGCAGGTATCTAATCTTGCCTTAGTGTTGCAATGTATCTAGTCTTGCCTTAGTTTTGCAGGTATCTAGTCTTGCCTTAGTGTTGCAGGTATCTAGTCTTGACTTAGAGTTGCAGGTATCTAGTCTTACATTAATGTTTCAGTGTATCTAGTTTTGCCTTACTTTTGCAGGTATCTAGTCTTGCCTTAGTGTTTCAGTGTATCTAGTCTTGCCTTAGTGTTGCAGGTATCTAGTCTTGTCGTAGTGTTGCAGGTATGTAGTTTTGCCTTAGTGTTGCAGTGTATCTAGTCCTTGTGTTGCAGTGTATCTAGTGTTGCAGTGTATCTAGTCCTGCATTGCAGGTATCTAGTTTTGCCTTAGTGTTGCAGTGTATCTAGTCTTGCCTTAGTGTTGCAGGTATCTAGTCTTGACTTAGTGTTGCAGGTATCTCGTCTTGCCTTAGTGTTGCAGTGTATCTAGTCTTGCCTTAGTTTTACAGCTATCTAGTCATGCTTTAGTGTTTCAGTGTATAAAGTGGAGGAGAAGAAGACAACCTCTCCGCGGTCTCCTCCACAAGTACCTGCTCGATCCTGCCTGCATCAACGAACAGAGAAACTAATGTCTTCACTCCGCTCACAGCGACCCCAACGTCCGAGGCAGCACGCGCCCTTTTCAGGGCGGGCGGACTCGTCCGTCGAAATCCTCGTGATCCTCCAGCTGAATGTCGAGGGCCTCACCACCGCTAAGCTCGACATCCTAGAACAGCTCGCCAACACCAACAAGGCAACCGTCGTGGTACTCCAGGAGACGCACAAAGAGAACACCACCACTCTAGAGCTCCCTGGGTACTCACTCGCTGGCCACACCAAGAACAAACATCACGGCCTGGCGACCTTCATGAAGGACGGCGTGCCCTGGACACCAGCTACCCAGTGTGCCCCCGACTCCGAAGTCGAGTGGATCGCCACCAAAGTCGACGACACCACCATCGTCAACATCTACAAGCCTCCACCGAGTCGACTACCACCCGGCTCGCTGCCAGACGCCCCTGCCCCAGTTGTGTTTGTCGGCGATTTCACCTGCTGGCACATCGACTGGGGGTATAAGACCACCAATCAGGACGGCATGGACCTGGCAGCATGGGCATCCTCCACCGATGCCACGCTCCTATTCGACCCAAAGGAGCCTCACTCGTTCACGTCCGGCCGATGGAACACCAAGACCAACCCGGACCTGGCCTTCGCCAAAACCATCGGGCAAGAGCCGCTCCCGGTCCGACGTGTCCTGGACAGATTTCCCCGCTCCCAACACCGCCCGTCGTTGATCACAACTCCATCGTGGGTCCTGTCGACGGAGGGAAAGCTAGTCTGGAGGTGGAACTTCAGGAAGGCGAGGTGGTCGGAGTTCGCGAGCGACACCAACACCACAGCCGACGCCCTGCCAGTGCCCACCGCCTCTAACATCGATGAGGCCTACGAGATGTACTGCAAGATGTTGACGGACGCCGCCAAGAAACACGTCCCACGGGGAGTCCGAAAGAACTACGTCCCCTGCTGGGACATGGAGTGTGACAAACTCCTGCGTGCCCACAACACCGCCGACACCAAGGCAGAGAGAGCCAAAGCCGCCACCGACCTATTGACCATGCTCAACTCCAAACGGCGAGAGAGGTGGAATGAGACCGTCGAATCTATCGACTTCACCCACTCCAGCCGATGAGCGTGGCAGACCATCAATAAGCTGACCGGCAAGGTATCAAAACCAGCGCCATGCCCCATCACTGCAGACTCCATCGCAGCCCAGCTGATCATCAACGGTCGCTTCCCCGATGCTGACAAGGACTTCACTCGCAAGACCATCGGCGAAGTGAATGACCTGCGCAGGACCCCCAACGCAGACCTGAACCTATCGGGAGACTTCACCAGCAACGAGATGAAGGCGGCTATCAAACACCTGAAGCCTAGCAAAGCAGCCGGGATCGACAACATCCACCCGGAGTTCATCCTGCACCAGGGCAGCAGAGCCACGGAGTGGCTTCGGTCATTCTGCTCCGCCTGCTACCTCTCGTCAAAGCTCCCGAAGATATGGAGGTGCGCCAAGATCATCGCCATACCAAAGCCAGGCAAACCGTTGGACGACCCAAAGGGATACCGGCCAATCTCTCTCCTCTGCGTGCCATACAAGATCATGGAACGGCTTCTCCACGCACGCCTCGACCCGGTGATCGACCCTAAACTGCCGAAGGAGCAAGCTGGCTTCCGCCGCGGAAGATCAACGGCGGACCAGGTGACCCTCCTCACCCAGGACATCGAGGACTCCTTCCAGAGGGGTGATAAGTCGGGCGTCGTCCTCCTCGATCTCACAGCGGCGTACGATACTGTCTGGCTGCACGGACTCCACCTTAAGCTGCTCCAGACAGTCCCCAACCGGCACATGGTGGACTTCATCATGGAGATGCTGACCAACCGCAGCTTCACCCTCTACACCAGCGACGGCCAACACAGCAGGCTCAGGCGACTGAAGAATGGCGTCCCCCAAGGCTCCGTACTGGCTCCGATGTTGTTCAACATCTACATCCACGACCTTCCCGACACGTTGTCGAAGAAGTACGGATACGCAGACGATCTCGCCATCATGATGTCTGAAAATGCCTGGGAGACGATCGAATCGGGGCTCACGGCTGACATGAACACCCTGTCAACGTACCTCACGAACTGGCGCCTGAAGCTCTCGGTGGCCAAGACCATGTCTGCTGCTTTCCACCTCAACAACCGGGAGGCAGGCCGAGAGCTGAACATCATCGTCAACAACAACAGACTCCAGTTCCAGGCCGAGCCGACATACCTCGGGGTCAAGCTAGATCGTACCCTCACTTTCCGCCAACACCTGGAAAGCCTGTCGGCAAAGATATCGGCCCGCACCGCCCTGATACGCCACCTAGCTGGTACCACCTGGGTTGCCTCGACCAAGACGCTGCGCATCTCTACCCAGGCACTGGTATTCTCCGCCGCGGAGTACTGCTCCCCTGTCTGGTGCAGGAGCACTCACACCAAGAAGGTCGATATGACGCTAAATACGGCCTTGCGAACGGTCTCGGGCTGCCTGCGAGCCACACCTGTTGATCATCTACCCATCCTCGCCGGCATCGCCCCACCAATGCTGCGACGCGAAGCAGCCGTCCTGTCCCTGTCCCGCAAGGCCATCAATGACGAGGACCACCTTCTCCACCATATCGCCACCGAGCCCCCAATACGCCAACGCCTCAAATCAAGACACTCGTTCGCGGAGCAAGCCCATCAGCTCCTGCGCTCAACACCTGACGATGTCTCGAAAGGTGGTTGGCTGAAACACCGCTGGAGGAAGAAGTGCAGTCAGCCAGCAAGTCCAGGCTACATCGATTCGTGGAGACGCCGGACGAGCTGCCAGGCGAGGACCTACCGCGCAGGCAGTGGACAACCCTCAACCGCCTCAGAACTGGTGTCGGCCGCTTCGCCGCCAACATGAAAGAATGGGGACTGAGAGACTCGGCCGCGTGTGAATGTGGGCACCCGGAACAGACAGTAGATCACGTCATCGAGTCCTGCCCCCTACACCGTCCACCCAATGGCGAGCCCGGGATAGCCAGTCTGGACGACGAGACATGAGCGGGGCTGTCCTCGACAGAGTTGGTGATCTGACGTTGACGAGCAAACGAAAGAAGAAGAAGAAGAAGTGTATATAGTCTTGCCATAGTGTTGCAGTGTATCTAGTCTTGCCTTAGTTTTTCAGTGTATCAAATCTTGCCTATCTAGTCTTGCCTTAGTGTTGCAGGTACCTAGTATTGCCGTAGTTTTGCAGGTATTTAGTCTTGCGTTCGTGTTGCAGTGTATCTAGTCATGCCTTAGTTTTGCAGTTGCCGTAGTTTTGCAGGTATCTAGTCTTGCCTTAGTGTTGTAGTTTTACCTTATTGTTGCAATGTATCTAGTCTTGCCATAGTTGCAGTGTATCTAGACTTGCCTCAGTGTTGCAGGTATCTAGTCTCTTGCCTTAGTGTTGCAGTGTATCTAGTTTTGCCTAAGTATTGCAAGTATCTAGTATTGCCTTAGTGTTGCAGTGTATCTAGTCTGGCCTTAGTGTTGCAATGTATCTAGTCTTGCCTTAGTGTTGCAGTGTATCTAGTCTTGCCTTAGTTTTGCAGTGTATCTAGTCTTGCCTATCTAGTCTTGCCTTAGTGTTGCAGGTACCTAGTATTGCCGTAGTTTTGCAGTGTATCTAATCTTGCCTTAGTGTTGCAGTATATCTTGTCTTGCCTTGGTATTGCAGTGTATCTAGTCTTGCCTGAGTGTTGCAGTGTATCTAGTCTTGCCTTGGTGTTGCAGTGTATCTAGTCTTGCCTTAGTTTTGCAGTGTATCTAGTCTTGCCTTAGTGTTGCAGGTTTCTAGTCTTGCCGTAGTTTTGCAGGTATCTAGTCTTGCCTTAGCGTTGCAGTGTATCTAGTCTTGCATTAGTGTTGCAGTGTATCTAGTCTTGCTTAGTGTTGCAGTGTATCTAGTCTTGCCTTAGTGTTGCAGGTATCTAGTCTTGCCGTCGTTTTGCAGGTATCTAGTCTTGCCTTAGTGTTGCAGTGTATCTAGTCTTGCCTTAGTTTTGCAGTGTATCTAGTCTTGCCTTAGTGTTGCAGGTATCTAGTCTTGCCTTAGTGTTGCAGTGTATCTAGGTGTTGCAGGTATCTAGTTTTGCCGTAGTGTTGCAATGTATCTAGTCTTGCCTTAGTTTTGCAGGTATGTAGTTTTGCCTTAGTATTGCAGTGTATCTAGTCTTGCCTTAGTGTTGCAGGGTATCTAGTCTTGCCTTAGTGTTGCAGTGTATCTAGTCTTGCCTTAGTGTTGCAGTGTATCTAGTCTTGCCTTAGTGTTGAAGTGTATCTAGTCTTGCCTTAGTGTTGCAGTGTATCTAGTTTGGCCTTAGTGTTGCAGGTATCTAGTCTTGCCTTAATGTTGCAGGTATCTAGTCTTGCCGTAGTGTTGCAGGTATCTCGTCTTGCCTTAGTGTTGCAGTGTATCTAGTCTTGCCTTAGTTTTACAGCTATCTAGTCATGCTTCAGTGTTTCAGTGTATATAGTCTTGCCGTAGTGTTGCAGTGTATCTAGTCTTGCCTTAGTTTTTCAGTGTATAAAATCTTGCCTATCTAGTCTTGCCTTAGTGTTGCAGGTACCTAGTATTGCCGTAGTTTTGCAGGTATCTAGTCTTGCCTTAGTGTTGCAATGTATCTAGTCTTGCCTTAGTTTTGCAGGTATCTAATCTTGCCTTAGTGTTGCAGGTATCTAGTCTTGCCTTAGTGTTGCAGGTATCTAGTCTTGACTTAGTGTTGCAGGTATCTAGCCTTGCCTTAGTGTTGCAGTGTATCTAGTTTGGCCTTAGTGTTGCAGGTATCTAGTCTTGCCTTAGTGTTGCAGTGTATCTAGTCTTGCCTTAATGTTGCAGGTATCTAGTCTTGCCGTAGTGTTGCAGGTATGTAATTTTGCTTTAGTGTTGCAATGTATCTAGTCTTGCCTTAGTGTTGGTCTTGCCATAGTGTTGCAGTGTATCTAGTCTTGCCGTAGTGTTGCAGTGTATCTAGACTTGCCTTACTTAGTGTTGCAGGTATCTAGTCTTGCCTTAGTGTTGCAGTGTATCTAGTCTTGCCTTAATGTTGCAGGTATCTAGTCTTGCCGTAGTGTTGCAGGTATGTAGTTGTGCTTTAGTGTTGCAATGTATCTAGTCTTGCCTTAGTGTTGGTCTTGCCATAGTGTTGCAGTGTATCTAGTCTTGCCGTAGTGTTGCAGTGTATCTAGACTTGCCTTACTTAGTGTTGCAGGTATCTAGTCTTGCCTTAGTGTTGCAGTGTATCTAGTCTTGCCTTAATGTTGCAGTGTATCTAGTCTTGCCTTAGTGTTGAAGTGTATCTAGTCTTGCCTTAGTATTACAGTTTATCTAGTCTTGCCTATCTAATCTTACCTTAGTGTTGCAGGTACCTAGTGTTGCTGTAGTTTTGCAGGTATCTAGTCTTGCCTTAGTGTTTCAGTGTATCTAGTCTTGCCTTAGTGTTGCAGTATATTTAGTCTTGTCTTAGTGTTGCAGGTTTCTAGTCTTGCCGTAGTTTTGCAGGTATCTAGTTTTGCCTTAGTGTTGCAGTGTATCTAGTCTTGCCTTAGTGTTGCAGGTATCTAGTCTTGACTTAGTGTTGCAGGTATCTCGTCTTGCCTTAGTGTTGCAGTGTATCTAGTCTTGCCTTAGTTTTACAGCTATCTAGTCATGCTTTAGTGTTTCAGTGTATATAATCTTGCCATAGTGTTGCAGTGTATCTAGTCTTGCCTTAGTTTTTCAGTGTATCTAGTCTTGCCTTAGTGTTGTAGTTTTACCTTATTGTTGCAGTGTATCTAGTCCTGCCATAGTGTTGCAGTGTATCTAGACTTGCCTCAGTGTTGCAGGTATCTAGTCTCTTGCCTTAGTGTTGCAGTGTATCTAGTTTTGCCTAAGTGTTGCAAGTATCTAGTCTTTCCTTAGTGTTGCAGTGTATCTAGTCTGGCTTTAGTGTTGCAATGTATCTAGTCTTGCCTTAGTGTTGCAGTGTATCTAGTCTTGCCTTAGTTTTGCAGTGTATCTAGTCTTGCCTATCTAGTCTTGCCTTAGTGTTGCAGGTACCTAGTATTGCCGTAGTTTTGCAGTGTATCCAATCTTGCCTTAGTGTTGCAGTATATCTTGTCTTGCCTTGGTATTGCAGTGTATCTAGTCTTTCCTGAGTGTTACAGTGTATCTAGTCTTGCCTTGGTGTTGCAGTGTATCTAGTCTTGCCTTAGTTTTGCAGTGTATCTAGTCTTGCCTTAGTGTTGCAGGTTTCTAGTCTTGCCTTAGTTTTGCAGGTATCTAGTCTTGCCTTAGTGTTGCAGTGTATCTAGTCTTACCTTAGTTTTGCAGTGTATCTAGTCTTGCCTTAGTGATGTAGTTTATCTAGTCTTGCCTTAGTGTTGCAGTGTATCTAGTCTTGCCTTAGTGTTGCAGGTATCTAGTCTTGCCTTAGTGTTGCAGTGTATCTAGGTGTTGCAGGTATCTAGTTTTGCCGTAGTGTTGCAATGTATCTAGTCTTGCCTTAGTTTTGCAGGTATGTAGTTTTGCCTTAGTATTGCAGTGTATCTAGTCTTGCCTTAGTGTTGCAGGGTATCTAGTCTTGCCTTAGTGTTGCAGTGTATCTAGTCTTGCCTTAGTGTTGCAGTGTATCTAGTCTTGCCTTAGTGTTGAAGTGTATCTAGTCTTGCCTTAGTATTGCAGTGTATCTAGTTTGGCCTTAGTGTTGCAGGTATCTAGTCTTGCCTTAGTGTTGCAGTGTATCTAGTCTTGCCTTAATGTTGCAGGTATCTAGTCTTGCCATAGTGTTGCAGGTTTCTCGTCTTGCCTTAGTGTTGCAGTGTATCTAGTCTTGCCTTAGTTTTACAGCTATCTAGTCATGCTTTAGTGTTTCAGTGTATATAGTCTTGCCGTAGTGTTGCAGTGTATCTAGTCTTGCCTTAGTTTTTCAGTGTATCAAATCTTGCCTATCTAGTCTTGCCTTAGTGTTGCAGGTACCTAGTATTGCCGTCGTTTTGCAGGTATTTAGTCTTGCCTTCGTGTTGCAGTGTATCTAGTCATCTTAGTTTTGCAGTTGTCTAGTTTTGCAGGTATCTAGTCTTGCCTTAGTATTGTAGTTTTACCTTATTGTTGTACTGTATCTAGTCTTTCCATAGTGTTGCAGTGTATCTAGACTTGCCTCAGTGTTGCAGGTATCTAGTCTCTTGCCTTAGTGTTGCAGTGTATCTAGTTTTGCCTAAGTGTTGCAAGTATCTAGTATTGCCTTAGTGTTGCAGTGTATCTAGTCTGGCCTTAGTGTTGCAATGTATCTAGTCTTGCCTTAGTGTTGCAGTGTATCTAGTCTTGCCTTAGTTTTGCAGTGTATCTAGTCTTGCCTATCTAGTCTTGCCTTAGTGTTGCAGGTACCTAGTATTGCCGTAGTTTTGCAGTGTATCTAATCTTGCCTTAGTGTTGCAGTATATCTTGTCTTGCCTTGGTATTGCAGTGTATCTAGTCTTGCCTGAGTGTTGCAGTGTATCTAGTCTTGCCTTGGTGTTGCAGTGTATCTAGTCTTGCCTTAGTTTTGCAGTGTATCTAGTCTTGCCTTAGTGTTGCAGGTTTCTAGTCTTGCCGTAGTTTTGCAGGTATCTAGTCTTGCCTTAGCGTTGCAGTGTATCTAGTCTTGCATTAGTGTTGCAGTGTATCTAGTCTTGCTTAGTGTTGCAGTGTATCTAGTCTTGCCTTAGTGTTGCAGGTATCTAGTCTTGCCGTCGTTTTGCAGGTATCTAGTCTTGCCTTAGTGTTGCAGTGTATCTAGTCTTACCTTAGTTTTGCAGTGTATCTAGTCTTGCCTTAGTGTTGCAGTTTATCTAGTCTTGCCTTAGTTTTGCAGTGTATCTAGTCTTGCCTTAGTGTTGCAGGTATCTAGTCTTGCCTTAGTGTTGCAGTGTATCTAGGTGTTGCAGGTATCTAGTTTTGCCGTAGTGTTGCAATGTATCTAGTCTTGCCTTAGTTTTGCAGGTATGTAGTTTTGCCTTAGTATTGCAGTGTATCTAGTCTTGCCTTAGTGTTGCAGGGTATCTAGTCTTGCCTTAGTGTTGCAGTGTATCTAGTCTTGCCTTAGTGTTGCAGTGTATCTAGTCTTGCCTTAGTGTTGAAGTGTATCTAGTCTTGCCTTAGTGTTGCAGTGTATCTAGTTTGGCCTTAGTGTTGCAGGTATCTAGTCTTGCCTTAATGTTGCAGGTATCTAGTCTTGCCGTAGTGTTGCAGGTATCTCGTCTTGCCTTAGTGTTGCAGTGTATCTAGTCTTGCCTTAGTTTTACAGCTATCTAGTCATGCTTCAGTGTTTCAGTGTATATAGTCTTGCCGTAGTGTTGCAGTGTATCTAGTCTT
This sequence comes from Cladorhizidae sp. MBARI D1340-BT2, assembly GCA_028752905.1. Lineage (NCBI taxonomy): Eukaryota > Metazoa > Porifera > Demospongiae > Poecilosclerida > Cladorhizidae > Cladorhizidae sp. MBARI D1340-BT2. Next base: position 46,945,388 of record JAQNBH010000009.1, on the reverse strand, counting down.
GCCTTAGTTTTTCAGTGTATAAAATCTTGCCTATCTAGTCTTGCCTTAGTGTTGCAGGTACCTAGTATTGCCGTAGTTTTGCAGGTATCTAGTCTTGCCTTAGTGTTGCAATGTATCTAGTCTTGCCTTAGTTTTGCAGGTATCTAATCTTGCCTTAGTGTTGCAGGTATCTAGTCTTGCCTTAGTGTTGCAGGTATCTAGTCTTGACTTAGTGTTGCAGGTATCTAGCCTTGCCTTAGTGTTGCAGTGTATCTAGTTTGGCCTTAGTGTTGCAGGTATCTAGTCTTGCCTTAGTGTTGCAGTGTATCTAGTCTTGCCTTAATGTTGCAGGTATCTAGTCTTGCCGTAGTGTTGCAGGTATGTAATTTTGCTTTAGTGTTGCAATGTATCTAGTCTTGCCTTAGTGTTGGTCTTGCCATAGTGTTGCAGTGTATCTAGTCTTGCCGTAGTGTTGCAGTGTATCTAGACTTGCCTTACTTAGTGTTGCAGGTATCTAGTCTTGCCTTAGTGTTGCAGTGTATCTAGTCTTGCCTTAATGTTGCAGGTATCTAGTCTTGCCGTAGTGTTGCAGGTATGTAGTTGTGCTTTAGTGTTGCAATGTATCTAGTCTTGCCTTAGTGTTGGTCTTGCCATAGTGTTGCAGTGTATCTAGTCTTGCCGTAGTGTTGCAGTGTATCTAGACTTGCCTTACTTAGTGTTGCAGGTATCTAGTCTTGCCTTAGTGTTGCAGTGTATCTAGTCTTGCCTTAATGTTGCAGTGTATCTAGTCTTGCCTTAGTGTTGAAGTGTATCTAGTCTTGCCTTAGTATTACAGTTTATCTAGTCTTGCCTATCTAATCTTACCTTAGTGTTGCAGGTACCTAGTGTTGCTGTAGTTTTGCAGGTATCTAGTCTTGCCTTAGTGTTTCAGTGTATCTAGTCTTGCCTTAGTGTTGCAGTATATTTAGTCTTGTCTTAGTGTTGCAGGTTTCTAGTCTTGCCGTAGTTTTGCAGGTATCTAGTTTTGCCTTAGTGTTGCAGTGTATCTAGTCTTGCCTTAGTGTTGCAGGTATCTAGTCTTGACTTAGTGTTGCAGGTATCTCGTCTTGCCTTAGTGTTGCAGTGTATCTAGTCTTGCCTTAGTTTTACAGCTATCTAGTCATGCTTTAGTGTTTCAGTGTATATAATCTTGCCATAGTGTTGCAGTGTATCTAGTCTTGCCTTAGTTTTTCAGTGTATCTAGTCTTGCCTTAGTGTTGTAGTTTTACCTTATTGTTGCAGTGTATCTAGTCCTGCCATAGTGTTGCAGTGTATCTAGACTTGCCTCAGTGTTGCAGGTATCTAGTCTCTTGCCTTAGTGTTGCAGTGTATCTAGTTTTGCCTAAGTGTTGCAAGTATCTAGTCTTTCCTTAGTGTTGCAGTGTATCTAGTCTGGCTTTAGTGTTGCAATGTATCTAGTCTTGCCTTAGTGTTGCAGTGTATCTAGTCTTGCCTTAGTTTTGCAGTGTATCTAGTCTTGCCTATCTAGTCTTGCCTTAGTGTTGCAGGTACCTAGTATTGCCGTAGTTTTGCAGTGTATCCAATCTTGCCTTAGTGTTGCAGTATATCTTGTCTTGCCTTGGTATTGCAGTGTATCTAGTCTTTCCTGAGTGTTACAGTGTATCTAGTCTTGCCTTGGTGTTGCAGTGTATCTAGTCTTGCCTTAGTTTTGCAGTGTATCTAGTCTTGCCTTAGTGTTGCAGGTTTCTAGTCTTGCCTTAGTTTTGCAGGTATCTAGTCTTGCCTTAGTGTTGCAGTGTATCTAGTCTTACCTTAGTTTTGCAGTGTATCTAGTCTTGCCTTAGTGATGTAGTTTATCTAGTCTTGCCTTAGTGTTGCAGTGTATCTAGTCTTGCCTTAGTGTTGCAGGTATCTAGTCTTGCCTTAGTGTTGCAGTGTATCTAGGTGTTGCAGGTATCTAGTTTTGCCGTAGTGTTGCAATGTATCTAGTCTTGCCTTAGTTTTGCAGGTATGTAGTTTTGCCTTAGTATTGCAGTGTATCTAGTCTTGCCTTAGTGTTGCAGGGTATCTAGTCTTGCCTTAGTGTTGCAGTGTATCTAGTCTTGCCTTAGTGTTGCAGTGTATCTAGTCTTGCCTTAGTGTTGAAGTGTATCTAGTCTTGCCTTAGTATTGCAGTGTATCTAGTTTGGCCTTAGTGTTGCAGGTATCTAGTCTTGCCTTAGTGTTGCAGTGTATCTAGTCTTGCCTTAATGTTGCAGGTATCTAGTCTTGCCATAGTGTTGCAGGTTTCTCGTCTTGCCTTAGTGTTGCAGTGTATCTAGTCTTGCCTTAGTTTTACAGCTATCTAGTCATGCTTTAGTGTTTCAGTGTATATAGTCTTGCCGTAGTGTTGCAGTGTATCTAGTCTTGCCTTAGTTTTTCAGTGTATCAAATCTTGCCTATCTAGTCTTGCCTTAGTGTTGCAGGTACCTAGTATTGCCGTCGTTTTGCAGGTATTTAGTCTTGCCTTCGTGTTGCAGTGTATCTAGTCATCTTAGTTTTGCAGTTGTCTAGTTTTGCAGGTATCTAGTCTTGCCTTAGTATTGTAGTTTTACCTTATTGTTGTACTGTATCTAGTCTTTCCATAGTGTTGCAGTGTATCTAGACTTGCCTCAGTGTTGCAGGTATCTAGTCTCTTGCCTTAGTGTTGCAGTGTATCTAGTTTTGCCTAAGTGTTGCAAGTATCTAGTCTTGCCTTAGTGTTGCAGTGTATCTAGTCTGGCCTTAGTGTTGCAATGTATCTAGTCTTGCCTTAGTGTTGCAGTGTATCTAGTCTTGCCTTAGTTTTGCAATGTATCTAGTCTTGCCTATCTAGTCTTGCCTTAGTGTTGCAAGTACCTAGTATTGCCGTAGTTTTGCAGTGTATCTAATCTTGCCTTAGTGTTGCAGTATATCTTGTCTTGCCTTGGTATTGTAGTGTATCTAGCCTTGCCTGAGTGTTGCAGTGTATCTAGTCTTGCCTTGGTGTTGCAGTGTATCTAGTCTTGCCTTAGTTTTGCAGTGTATCTAGTCTTGCCTTAGTGTTGCAGGTTTCTAGTCTTGCCGTACTTTTGCAGGTATCTAGTC
>JAQNBH010000009.1:46826852-46942204 GCA_028752905.1 Cladorhizidae sp. MBARI D1340-BT2 | reverse complement strand
CTCTCAAGAGCCGGAACTTGAAGCCACGCCCGCCATACTTATTCTTATTTATTTACTTTATTATTATTAATTTTTAATTACTATTATTATTTTTCCACATCTGGTTCACGAGCTGGACGCGTGTGCTGGGGTTGGTTTTGTAGCACGTGGTAAATAGCTAGCTAATGGTATATAGCAGGCTCACGCGAATCTATGCATAATATGCATGTATAATATGTATGTGTATAATATGTATGTGTATAATACATATGTATAATATATAATATATATAATATGTATATATAATATATAATTATGTATAATGTGTATGTATAATATGTGTATAATATATATGTATAATATATATAATATATATGTATGTATAATATATAATTATGTATAATGTGTATGTATAATATGTGTATAATATATATATATATATAATATAATATGTATGTATAATATATATGTATGTATAATATATCTATGTTTATATATGATATATGTACATATAATATTGATTAATAGGAAGTGAAACTAGTTCACTGATGTAGCCCTTGTATTTATACCACCTTTATCTCATTATAATACATATTTATACCACCTTTATCTAGAAGTATCTTATCATAATACATATTTATACCACCTTTATCTAGAAGTATCTTATCATAATACATATTTATACCACCTTTATCTAGAAGTTATCATAATACATATTTATACTACCTTTATCTAGAAGTATCTCATTATAATACATATTTATACCACCTTTATCTAGAAGTATCTTATTATAATTTATACCACCTTTATCTAGAAGTATTACATATTTATACCACAAGTATCTTATTATAATACATATTTATACCACCTTTATCTAGAAGTATCTTATTATTATACCACCTTTATCTAGAAGTATCTTATTATAATACATATTTATACCACCTTTAAGTATCTTATTATAATTCATATTTATAGCACGAGCACGTTTTATTATAATTTAATTTTTTGTTTGTTTAATGGTGTTGATGCAAATGCTGAATCAAATGCTGTTGTAAATGTTGATGCAGATGTTGATGCAGATGTTGCTGTAAATGCTGCTGTAATTATTGAAGCAAATGTGGATGAAAATGTTGAAGCAAATGTGGATGCAAATGTGGATGCAAATGTGGATGTAAATGTTGAAGCTGATGCAAATGTGGATGTAAATGTTGAAGCAAATGTTGATGCAAATGTTGCTGCAAATGTTAATGCAAATGTTGGTGGCTGATATAAAAATTTTTGCTAGTCAGTCAATCAGTTAAGTCAATCAGATAATTATATCTTTTTTTAAAGCAGTCATTTTGTTATTTGCGTGCACCTCCAGAGGTTGCCAGGAACCACACTGATGTTATTCCTTACCAAGGTTGCCAGGAACCACACTGATGTCATTCCTTACCAAGGTTACCAGGAACCACACTGATGCCATTCCTTATCAAGGTTGCCAGGAACCACACTGATGTCATTCCTTACCAAGGTTGCCAGGAACCACACTGATGTCATTCCTTACCAAGGCTGCCAGGAACCACACTGATGTCATTCCTTACCAAGGTTGCCAGGAACCACACTGATGTCATTCCTTACCAAGGCTGCCAAGAACCACACTGATGTCATTCCTTGCCAAGGTTGCCAGGAACCACACTGATGTCATTCCTTACCAAGGTTGCCAGTTGCCAGAACCACACTGATGTCATTCCTTAACAAGGCTGCCAGGAACCACACTGATGTCATTCCTTACCAAGGTTGCTAGGAACCACACTGATGTCATTCCTTACCAAGGTTGCCAGGAACCACACTGATGTCATTCCTTACCAAGGTTGCTAGGAACCACACTGATGTCATTCCTTACCAAGGTTGCCAGGAACCACACTGATGTCATTCCTTACCAAGGTTGCCAGGAACCACACTGATGTCATTCCTTACCAAGGCTGCCAGGAACCACACTGATGTCATTCCTTACCAAGGTTGCCAGGAACCACACTGATGTCATTCCTTACCAAGGCTGCCAAGAACCACACTGATGTCATTCCTTGCCAAGGTTGCCAGGAACCACACTGATGTCATTCCTTACCAAGGTTGCCAGAACCACACTGATGTCATTCCTTAACAAGGCTGCCAGGAACCACACTGATGTCATTCCTTACCAAGGTTGCTAGGAACCACACTGATGTCATTCCTTACCAAGGTTGCCAGGAACCACACTGATGGTATTCCTTACCAAGGCTGCCAGGAACCACACTGATGTCATTCCTTACCAAGGCTGCCAGGAACCACACTGATGTCATTCCTTACCAAGGTTGCTAGGAACCACACTGATGTCATTCCTTACCAAAGTTACCAGGAACCACACTGATGTCATTCCTTACCAAGGTTGCCAGGAACCACACTGATGTCATTCCTTACCAAGGCTGCCAAGAACCACACTGATGTCATTCCTTACCAAGGTTGCCAGGAACCACACTGATGTCATTCCTTACCAAGGTTGCCAGGAACGACACTGATGTCATTCCTTACCAAGGCTGCCAAGAACCACACTGATGTCATTCCTTACCAAGGTTGCCAGGAACCACACTGATGTCATTCCTTACCAAGGTTGCCAGGAACCACACTGATGTCATTCGCTGCCAGGAACCACACTGATGTCATTCCTTACCAAGGTTGCCAGGAACCACACTGATGTTATTCCTTACCAAGGTTGCCAGGAACCACACTGATGTCATTCCTTACCAAGGCTGCCAAGAACCACACTGATGTCATTCCTTACCAAGGCTGCCAGGAACCACACTGATGTCATTCCTTACCAAGGTTGCTAGGAACCACACTGATGTCATTCCTTACCAAGGCTGCCAGGAACCACACTGATGTCATTCCTTACCAAAGTTGCTAGGAACCACACTGATGTCATTCCTTACCAAGGTTGCTAGGAACCACACTGATGTCATTCCTTACCAAGGCTGCCAGGAACCACACCGATGTCATTCCTTACCAAGGCTGCCAGGAACCACACTGATGTCATTCCTTACCAACGCTGCCGGGAACCACACTGATGTCATTCCTTACCAAGGTTGCCAGGAACCACACTGATGTCATTCCTTACCAAGGTTGCTAGGAACCACACTGATGTTATTCCTCACCAAGGCTGCCAGGAACCACACTGATGTTATTCCTTACCAAGGCTGCCAGGAACCACACTGATGTCATTCCTTACCAAGGTTGCCAGGAACCACACTGATGTTATTCCTTACCAAGGCTGCCAGGAACCACACTGATGTTATTCCTTACCAAGGCTGCCAGGAACCACACTGATGTCATTCCTTACCAAGGTTGCCAGGAACCACACTGATGTCATTCCTTACCAAGGCTGCCAGGAACCACACTGATGTCATTCCTTACCTGCCAGGAACCACACTGATGTTATTCCTTACCAAGGTTGCCAGGAACCACACTGATGTCATTCCTTACCAAGGCTGCCAGGAACCACACTGATGTCATTCCTTACCAAGGTTGCCAGGAACCACACTGATGTCATTCCTTACCAAGGTTGCCAGGAACCACACTGATGTCATTCCTTACCAAGGCTGCCAGGAACCACACTGATGTTATTCCTTACCAAGGCTGCCAGGAACCACACTGATATCATTCCTTACCAAGGTTGCCAGGAACCACACTGATGTTATTCCTTGCCAAGGTTGCCAGGAACCACACTGATGTCATTCCTTACCAAGGTTGCCAGGAACCACACTGATGTCATTCCTTACCAAGGTTGCCAGAACCACACTCCTTACCAAGGTTGCCAGGAACCACACTGATGTCATTCCTTAACAAGGCTGCCAGGAACCACACTGATGTCATTCCTTACCAAGGTTGCCAGGAACCACACTGATGTCATTCCTTACCAAGGTTGCCAGGAACCACACTGATGTCATTCCTTACCAAGGCTGCCAGAACCACACTGATGTTATTCCTTACCAAGGTTGCTAGGAACCACACTGATGTCATTCCTTACCAAGGTTGCTAGGAACCACACTGATGTCATTCCTTACCAAGGTTGCCAGGAACCACACTGATGTCATTCCTTACCAAGGTTGCTAGGAACCACACTGATGTTATTCCTTACCAAGGTTGCCAGGAACCACACTGATGTCATTCCTTACCAAGGCTGCCAGGAACCACACTGATGTTATTCCTTGCCAAGGTTGCCAGGAACCACACTGATGTCATTCCTTACCAAGGTTGCTAGGAACCACACTGATGTCATTCCTTACCAAGGTTGCCAGGAACCACACTGATGTTATTCCTTGCCAAGGTTGCCAGGAACCACACTGATGTCATTCCTTACCAAGGTTGCTAGGAACCACACTGATGTCATTCCTTACCAAGGTTGCCAGGAACCACACTGATGTCATTCCTTACCACCAAGGTTGCTAGAACCACACTGATGTCATTCCTTACCAAGGTTGCCAGGAACCACACTGATGTCATTCCTTACCAAGGCTGCCAGGAACCACACTGATGTTATTCCTTGCCAAGGTTGCCAGGAACCACACTGATGTCATTCCTTACCAAGGTTGCTAGGAACCACACTGATGTCATTCCTTACCAAGGTTGCCAGGAACCACACTGATGTCATTCCTTACCAAGGTTGCTAGGAACCACACTGATGTCATTCCTTACCAAGGTTGCCAGGAACCACACTGATGTCATTCCTTACCAAGGTTGCCAGGAACCACACTGATGTCATTCCTTACCAAGGTTGCCAGGAACCACACTGATGTCATTCCTTACCAAGGCTGCCAGGAACCACACTGATGTCATTCCTTACCAAGGCTGCCAGGAACCACACTGATGTCATTCCTTAGCAAGGTTGCCAGGAACCACACCTCATAAGTTTTTGCCTGGTTGTGTTGTCTCTAGTGTCACAAGAGTAAACTGCTGAGGAAACCTTCTCTTTGTGCTGCCTTGTGGTTGTGCATGTGCAGTTGTGCTGAGTCAGCTCTGCTGGACTGGTATGGGGCAATCTTGTACCAATTTTGGGGTGTTACTGCATTGAAAAACAGATTGGTAGCTGCACCACTAGTACAGGTCACCACTAGTACAGGCCACCACTAGTACAGGCCACCACTAGTACAGGCCACCACTAGTACAGGCCACCACTAGTACAGGCCACCACTAGTACAGGCCACCACTAGTACAGGCCACCACTAGTACAGGCCACCACTAGTACAGGCCACCACTAGTACAGGCCACCACTAGTACAGGCCACCACTAGTACAGGCCAGCACTAGTACAGGCCAGCACTAGTACAGGCCACCACTAGTACAGGCCACCACTAGTACAGGCCACCACTAGTACAGGCCACCACTAGTACAGGCCACCACTAGTACAGGCCACCACTAGTACAGGCCACCACTAGTACAGGCCACCACTAGTACAGGCCACCACTAGTACAGGCCACCACTAGTACAGGCCACCACTAGTACAGGCCACCACTAGTACAGGCCACCACTAGTACAGGCCACCACTAGTACAGGCCACCACTAGTACAGGCCACCACTGGTACAGGCCACCACTGGTACAGGCCACCACTGGTACAGGCCACCACTAGTACAGGCCACCACTGGTACAGGCCACCACTAGGCCACACAGATGCTCCCTGAGTGAGTGCCAGTGAGATAGCTCTTGGTTGTGTGTGTGTGTGTGTGGTGCAGGTGATTAGAGCGGGGGGGGGAGCCTGGTTTGAACATTCCCCCAGGCTCCTCTGTCCCCCTCTCTTCTTTTCCACTTCTGTTATGGCGAGTATTTGTCGGGTAGTCATGGTGACGTGTGTTCCTCATCTCCCTGTGCAGACTAACAAAGTGCACAGTTACATCCCGGATGTAGTTCCTCCTTCAACCCTGGTGCCCCACCCTCTTCTCTTGGACTCAATATCTCCTCCCGGACTCAGTGACTACACAGAGTCCCTCTTCTCTTTCTTTCTACCTGCATTTAGAGCTGTTAGGTGTGTCCTTATTAGGTGTTCCCTAACAACTGTGATGTGTTGGTATGCACATGTGCACACATTAGTACCCCCTTAACAACTGTGATGTGTTGGTATGCACATGTGCACACATTAGTGCCCCCTTAACAACTGTGATGTGTTGGTATGCACATGTGCACACATTAGTGCCCCTTAACAACTGTGATGTGTTGGTATGCACATGTGCACACATTAGTGCCCCTTAACAAGATGTGTTGGTATGCACATGTGCACACATTAGTGCCCCTTTAACAACTGATGTGTTGGTATGCACATGTGCATATATTAGTGCCCCCTTAACAACTGTGATGTGTTGGTATGCACATGTGCACACATTAGTGCCCCTTAATGACTGTGATGTGTTGGTATGCACATGTGCACACATTAGTGCCCCTTAACAACTGTGATGTGTTGGTATGCACATGTGCACACGCTTGATGTTGCGTAGTTCCACTAAGTCTCACCGCTGTCCCTCGGTTCTGCTGCATGGTCCAGCCGGGGTAGGCAAGCACACTGTGGTGCGTGCAGTGGCACGTCGCTGTCGCCTGCATGTCATCGACCTTAATTGCCATGAGTTCACTAGCGACAGCACTCTATTCGCAGAGAAGAAGTTTAGGAGTGACATGGACCGCGGTAGGTTGACTAACAGCACCATCTTGTGACTGGTCATGTGACTAACCCCACCTAGTTGACCTGCCATTGCATGAAGTGTGTGTTTGTGTCTGTGTATGCAGCCACCTCCTTCGACCCCGTGGTGGTCATCCTGTCACACGTGCACATGCTGGGCAGGAAGAACGCGTCCCTTGAAGGCAAGTGTAGGTGTGCACTATTAACGCAAGTGTTTTACACTCTCTGACCACACCCACTCATGTAGAGCCACGGATCAGTGCCTTCTTTGAGGGTTACATGTCGGAGGTGAACTCCTTCAACCGTGTGAATGAATTCCCCATCCTCATAGTGGGCATCACATCAAGAATAAGGGATGTGCCCAGCAGAGTGCAGTCTTGTTTCCTGCACGAGCTGGTGCTGCAGGCTCCCAGCCAAGCCGAGAGGCTGGACATGCTCACCTCCCTGTCTCATTGCTACCACCTCAGCCCCAATGTCAAGCTAGAGCAGGTCTCTCAGGCCACTGCTGGCTCCATGCTAGGAGACTTGGTCAATGTCTTCAGGCAAGCTTATGACTTGGCAGTCACTGCTACTATCAACTATTGGTGAGTCCGACACAACGTGGTCTGTCCAGGGAACTTCCTTTACTAGCCTCCCGTGAATGCCCGTCCATACCTAGACCTCCACGACTGCCCTTACCTAGACCCCCACGACTGCCCTTACCTAGACCCCCACGACTGCCCTTACCTAGACCCCCACGACTGCCCTTACCTAGACCCCCACGACTGCCCTTACCTAGACCCCCACGACTGCCCTTACCTAGACCCCCACGACTGCCCTTACCTAGACCCCCACGACTGCCCTTACCTAGACCCCCACGACTGCCCTTACCTAGACCCCCACGACTGCCCTTACCTAGACCCCCGCGACTGCCCTTACCTAGACCCCCACGACTGCCCTTACCTAGACCCCCACGACTGCCCTTACCTAGACCCCACGACTGCCCTTACCTAGACCCCCACGACTTCCCTTACCTAGACCCCCACGACTGCCCTTACCTAGACCCCCACGACTGCCCTTACCTAGACCCCCACGACTGCCCTTACCTAGACCCCCAAGACTGCCCTTACCTAGACCCCCACGACTCCCTTACCTAGACCCCAACGACTGCCTTTACCTAGACCCCCACGACTGCCCTTACCTAGACCCCCACGACTGCCCTTACCTAGACCCCCACGACTGCCCTTACCTAGACCCCCACGACTGCCCTTACCTAGACCCCCACGACCACCCTTACCTAGACCCCCACGACTGCCCTTACCTAGACCCCCACGACTGCCCTTACCTAGACCCCCACGACTGCCCTTACCTAGACCCCCACGACTGCCCTTACCTAGACCCCCACGACTTCCCTTACCTAGACCCCCACGACTGCCCTTACCTAGACCCCCACGACTGCCCTTACCTAGACCCCCACGACTGCCCTTACCTAGACCCCCACGACTACCCCCACGACTACCCTTACCTAGACCCCCACGACTGCCCTTACCTAGACCTCCACGACTGCCCTTACCTAGACCCCCACGACTGCCCTTACCTAGACTCCCACGACTGCCCTTACCTAGACCCCCACGACTGCCCTTACCTAGACCCCCACGACTACCCTTACCTAGACCCCCACGACTGCCCTTACATAGACCCCCAAGAATGCCCTTACTTGGACCCCCACAAGCAGGCGCTGTATTACTGATAGTGCCCCAAACTAAGCAATAGCACGTGCCTAAAATAAGACCGTGCTACTGCTGATGTCCTCAAATAATACACTTGTTTCATGAGCCACCTCTGCACATACTATTCGAGGGTCTGCTCTATATGACTAACACACATGCACCGCAGACTTACAGGAGGTCACCTGATCTCAAGCAGACTTGCAGGAGGTCACCTGATCTCAAGCAGGTTGATGATAGCAATGGCACGAGCGCGAGCATGTTCTCGCTCTACCTCTTCTCTTCCAGTCTCATCTTCTTCCTAGTCAGCTCCGCCACTTGTGAAGGGGTCAGCAGTGCCATCTCTCCCCCACCTCTGTGGAGGCGCCATCTCTCCACCACCTCTGTGGAGGCATCTCCCCCACCTCTGTGGAGGCATCTCTCCCACCTCTGTGGAGGCATCTCTCCCACCTCTGTGGAGGCATCTCGCCCATCTCTCCCACCTCTGTGGAGGCATCTCCCCCACCTCTGTGGAGGCATCTCCCCCACCTCTGTGGCGGCGCCATCTCTCCCCCATCTCTGTGGAGGCATCTCCCCCACCTCTGTGGAGGCATCTCGCCCACCTCTGTGGAGGCATCTCTCCCACCTCTGTGGAGGCATCTCTCCCACCTCTGTGGAGGCATCTCGCCCATCTCTCCCACCTCTGTGGAGGTATCTCCCCCACCTCTGTGGAGGCATCTCCCCCACCTCTGTGGAGGCGCCATCTCTCCCACCTCTGTGGAGGCATCTCTCCCACCTCTGTGGAGGCATCTCTCCCACCTCTGTGGAGGCATCTCGCCCACCTCTGTGGAGGCGCCATCTCGCCCACCTCTGTGAAGGCATCTCTCCCACATCTCTCCCACCTCTGTGGAGGCGCCATCTCGCCCACCTCTGTGGAGGCATCTCTCCCACCTCTGTGGAGGCGCCATCTCGCCCACCTCTGTGGAGTTTGGCCGTTCTCTGGCCTTGTTTGCTGCAGCACTTTCTGCTGCTTGCCCGGGCCTTAAACAGTGCATGTGACCATCTGTCTCAATGAAGGATTTGATTATCACTTCAGTGGACAGATTTCCAGCTTTCTCCCGACAGCATATTCTCTGGACTTCCATAACCTCCTGTTGGTGAATCTTCTAATCTAGGCAGATTCTATTTCTTTCCGGATATATATAAATGTACGCAGTCCAATAGAGGGCACTTTCTCTTTAATGGTGCATGAACTAATAGAGGGCATTTTCTATTTAATGGTGCATGCACTAATAGAGGGCATTTTCTATTTAATGGTGCATGGTCTATTAGAGGGCATGTTCTATTTAAGGGTGCATGGTCTAATTTAGAGAGCACTCTATTTATGATCTAATGAGGGAATTTTCTGTTTAATGTTACTTTTACAAGGCTTACACCAGCTAGTTGACTCTGGGGTGGCCTTCTAGCCCTACTTGTACGAGGCTCACACCCAGCTAGTTGACTCTGGGGTGGCTTCTAGCCAACACCTACTTGTACGAGGCTCACACCCAGCTAGTTGACTCTGGGGTGGCTTCAAGCCTTCTCCTCTCACACCTACTTGTACGAGGCTCACACCCAGCTAGTTGACTCTGGGGTGGCTTCAAGCCTTCTCCTCTCACACCTACTTGTACGAGGCTCACACCCAGCTAGTTGACTCTGGGGTGGCTTCAAGCCTTCTCCTCTCACACCTACTTGTACGAGGCTCACACCCAGCTAGTTGACTCTGGGGTGGCCTTCTAGCCTTCTCCTCTCACACCTACTTGTACGAGGCTCACACCAGCTAGTTGACTCTGCGATGGCTTCTAGCCTTCTCCGCTCACACCTACTTGTACGAGGCTCACACCCAGCTAGTTGACTCTGGGGTGGCCTTCTAGCCTTCTCCTCTCACACCTACTTGTACGAGGCTCACACCAGCTAGTTGACTCTGGGGTGGCTTCAAGCCTTCTCCTCTCACACCTACTTGTACGAGGCTCACACCCAGCTAGTTGACTCTGGGGTGGCTTCAAGCCTTCTCCTCTCACACCTACTTGTACGAGGCTCACACCAGCTAGTTGACTCTGGGGTGGCCTTCTAGCCTTCTCCTCTCACACCTACTTGTACGAGGCTCACACCAGCTAGTTGACTCTGGGGTGGCTTCAAGCCTTCTCCTCTCACACCTACTTGTACGAGGCTCACACCCAGCTAGTTGACTCTGGGGTGGCTTCAAGCCTTCTCCTCTCACACCTACTTGTACGAGGCTCACACCCAGCTAGTTGACTCTGGGGTGGCTTCTAGCCTTCTCCTCTCACACCTACTTGTACGAGGCTCACACCCAGCTAGTTGACTCTGGGGTGGCTTCTAGCCTTCTCCTCTCACACCTACTTGTACGAGGCTCACACCCAGCTAGTTGACTCTGGGGTGGCTTCTAGCCTTCTCCTCTCACACCTACTTGTACGAGGCTCACACCCAGCTAGTTGACTCTGGGGTGGCTTCAAGCCTTCTCCTCTCACACCTACTTGTACGAGGCTCACACCCAGCTAGTTGACTCTGGGGTGGCTTCTAGCCTTATCCTCTCACACCTACTTGTACGAGGCTCACACCAGCTAGTTGACTCTGGGGTGGCTTCAAGCCTTCTCCTCTCACACCTACTTGTATGAGGCTCACACCCAGCTAGTTGACTCTGGGGTGGCCTTCTAGCCTTCTCCTCTCACACCTACTTGTACGAGGCTCACACCCAGCTAGTTGACTCTGGGGTGGCTTCAAGCCTTCTCCTCTCACACCTACTTGTACGAGGCTCACACCCAGCTAGTTGACTCTGGGGTGGCTTCTAGCCTTCTCCTCTCACACCTACTTGTACGAGGCTCACACCCAGCTAGTTGACTCTGGGGTGGCTTCTAGCCTTCTCCTCTCACACCTACTTGTACGAGGCTCACACCCAGCTAGTTGACTCTGGGGTGGCTTCAAGCCTTCTCCTCTCACACCTACTTGTACGAGGCTCACACCAGCTAGTTGACTCTGGGGTGGCTTCTAGCCTTCTCCTCTCACACCTACTTGTACGAGGCTCACACCCAGCTAGTTGACTCTGGGGTGGCTTCTAGCCTTCTCCTCTCACACCTACTTGTACGAGGCTCACACCCAGCTAGTTGACTCTGGGGTGGCTTCAAGCCTTCTCCTCTCACACCTACTTGTACGAGGCTCACACCAGCTAGTTGACTCTGGGGTGGCTTCTAGCCTTCTCCTCTCACACCTACTTGTACGAGGCTCACACCAGCTAGTTGACTCTGGGATGGCTTCTAGCCTTCTCCTCTCACACCTACTTGTACGAGGCTCACACCAGCTAGTTGACTCTGGGGTGGCTTCTAGCCTTCTCCTCTCACACCTACTTGTACGAGGCTCACACCCAGCTAGTTGACTCTGGGGTGGCTTCTAGCCTTCTCCTCTCACACCTACTTGTACGAGGCTCACACCCAGCTAGTTGACTCTGGGGTGGCTTCTAGCCTTCTCCTCTCACACCTACTTGTACGAGGCTCACACCCAGCTAGTTGACTCTGGGGTGGCTTCTAGCCTTATCCTCTCACACCTACTTGTACGAGGCTCACACCAGCTAGTTGACTCTGGGGTGGCCTTCTAGCCTTCTCCTCTCACACCTACTTGTACGAGGCTCACACCCAGCTAGTTGACTCTGGGGTGGCTTCTAGCCTTCTCCTCTCACACCTCTCACACCCACTTGTACGAGGCTCACACCCAGCTAGTTGACTCTGGGGTGGCTTCAAGCCTTCTCCTCTCACACCTACTTGTACGAGGCTCACACCCAGCTAGTTGACTCTGGGGTGGCTTCTAGCCTTATCCTCTCACACCTACTTGTACGAGGCTCACACCCAGCTAGTTGACTCTGGGGTGGCTTCTAGCCTTCTCCTTGCACACCTACTTGTACGAGGCTCACACCAGCTAGTTGACTCTGGGGTGGCTTCAAGCCTTCTCCTCTCACACCTACTTGTACGAGGCTCACACCCAGCTAGTTGACTCTGGGGTGGCTTCAAGCCTTCTCCTCTCACACCTACTTGTACGAGGCTCACACCCAGCTAGTTGACTCTGGGGTGGCTTCTAGCCTTCTCCTCTCACACCTACTTGTACGAGGCTCACACCCAGCTAGTTGACTCTGGGGTGGCTTCTAGCCTTCTCCTCTCACACCTACTTGTACGAGGCTCACACCAGCTAGTTGACTCTGGGGTGGCTTCAAGCCTTCTCCTCTCACACCTACTTGTACGAGGCTCACACCCAGCTAGTTGACTCTGGGGTGGCCTTCTAGCCTTCTCCTCTCACACCTACTTGTACGAGGCTCACACCAGCTAGTTGACTCTGGGATGGCTTCAAGCCTTCTCCTCTCACACCTACTTGTACGAGGCTCACACCCAGCTAGTTGACTCTGGGGTGGCTTCAAGCCTTCTCCTCTCACACCTACTTGTACGAGGCTCACACCCAGCTAGTTGACTCTGGGGTGGCTTGTAGCCTTCTCCTCTCACACCTACTTGTACGAGGCTCACACCCAGCTAGTTGACTCTGGGGTGGCTTCTAGCCTTCTCCTCTCACACCTACTTGTACGAGGCTCACACCCAGCTAGTTGACTCTGGGGTGGCTTCTAGCCAACACCTACTTGTACGAGGCTCACACCCAGCTAGTTGACTCTGGGGTGGCTTCTAGCCTTCTCCTCTCACACCTACTTGTACGAGGCTCACACCCAGCTAGTTGACTCTGGGGTGGCTTCTAGCCTTCTCCTCTCACACCTACTTGTACGAGGCTCACACCCAGCTAGTTGACTCTGGGGTGGCTTCTAGCCTTCTCCTCTCACACCTACTTGTACGAGGCTCACACCCAGCTAGTTGACTCTGGGGTGGCTTCAAGCCTTCTCCTCTCACACCTACTTGTACGAGGCTCACACCCAGCTAGTTGACTCTGGGGTGGCCTTCTAGCCTTCTCCTCTCACACCTACTTGTACGAGGCTCACACCAGCTAGTTGACTCTGGGATGGCTTCAAGCCTTCTCCTCTCACACCTACTTGTACGAGGCTCACACCCAGCTAGTTGACTCTGGGGTGGCTTCAAGCCTTCTCCTCTCACACCTACTTGTACGAGGCTCACACCCAGCTAGTTGACTCTGGGGTGGCTTGTAGCCTTCTCCTCTCACACCTACTTGTACGAGGCTCACACCCAGCTAGTTGACTCTGGGGTGGCTTCTAGCCTTCTCCTCTCACACCTACTTGTACGAGGCTCACACCCAGCTAGTTGACTCTGGGGTGGCTTCAAGCCTTCTCCTCTCACACCTACATGTACTTGTACGAGGCTCACACCCAGCTAGTTGACTCTGGGGTGGCTTCTAGCCTTCTCCTCTCACACCTACTTGTACGAGGCTCACACCCAGCTAGTTGACTCTGGGGTGGCTTCAAGCCTTCTCCTCTCACACCTACTTGTACGAGGCTCACACCCAGCTAGTTGACTCTGGGGTGGCTTCAAGCCTTCTCCTCTCACACCTACTTGTACGAGGCTCACACCAGCTAGTTGACTCTGGGGTGGCTTCTAGCCTTCTCCTCTCACACCTACTTGTACGAGGCTCACACCCAGCTAGTTGACTCTGGGGTGGCTTCTAGCCTTCTCCTCTCACACCTACTTGTACGAGGCTCACACCAGCTAGTTGACTCTGGGGTGGCTTCAAGCCTTCTCCTCTCACACCTACTTGTACGAGGCTCACACCCAGCTAGTTGACTCTGGGGTGGCTTCAAGCCTTCTCCTCTCACACCTACTTGTACGAGGCTCACACCCAGCTAGTTGACTCTGGGGTGGCTTCTAGCCTTCTCCTCTCACACCTACTTGTACGAGGCTCACACCCAGCTAGTTGACTCTGGGGTGGCTTCTAGCCTTCTCCTCTCACACCTACTTGTACGAGGCTCACACCCAGCTAGTTGACTCTGGGGTGGCTTCTAGCCTTCTCCTCTCACACCTACTTGTACGAGGCTCACACCAGCTAGTTGACTCTGGGGTGGCTTCTAGCCTTCTCCTCTCACACCTACTTGTACGAGGCTCACACCAGCTAGTTGACTCTGGGGTGGCTTCTAGCCTTCTCCTCTCACACCTACTTGTACGAGGCTCACACCCAGCTAGTTGACTCTGGGGTGGCTTCAAGCCTTCTCCTCTCACACCTACTTGTACGAGGCTCACACCCAGCTAGTTGACTCTGGGGTGGCTTCAAGCCTTCTCCTCTCACACCTACTTGTACGAGGCTCACACCCAGCTAGTTGACTCTGGTGTGGCTTCTAGCCTTCTCCTCTCACACCTACTTGTACGAGGCTCACACCCAGCTAGTTGACTCTGGGGTGGCTTCTAGCCTTCTCCTCTCACACCTACTTGTACGAGGCTCACACCCAGCTAGTTGACTCTGGGGTGGCTTCAAGCCTTCTCCTCTCACACCTACTTGTACGAGGCTCACACCAGCTAGTTGACTCTGGGGTGGCTTCAAGCCTTCTCCTCTCACACCTACTTGTACGAGGCTCACACCAGCTAGT
Source organism: Cladorhizidae sp. MBARI D1340-BT2 (assembly GCA_028752905.1). Taxonomy (NCBI): domain Eukaryota; kingdom Metazoa; phylum Porifera; class Demospongiae; order Poecilosclerida; family Cladorhizidae; species Cladorhizidae sp. MBARI D1340-BT2. The sequence continues at coordinate 46,927,287 of JAQNBH010000009.1, read as the reverse complement.
TGACTCTGGGGTGGCTTCAAGCCTTCTCCTCTCACACCTACTTGTACGAGGCTCACACCAGCTAGTTGACTCTGGGGTGGCCTTCTAGCCTTCTCCTCTCACACCTACTTGTACGAGGCTCACACCCAGCTAGTTGACTCTGGGGTGGCTTCTAGCCTTCTCCTCTCACACCTACTTGTACGAGGCTCACACCCAGCTAGTTGACTCTGGGGTGGCTTCAAGCCTTCTCCTCTCACACCTACTTGTACGAGGCTCACACCAGCTAGTTGACTCTGGGGTGGCTTCAAGCCTTCTCCTCTCACACCTACTTGTACGAGGCTCACACCAGCTAGTTGACTCTGGGGTGGCTTCAAGCCTTCTCCTCTCACACCTACTTGTACGAGGCTCACACCAGCTAGTTGACTCTGGGGTGGCTTCTAGCCTTCTCCTCTCACACCTACTTGTACGAGGCTCACACCCAGCTAGTTGACTCTGGGGTGGCTTCAAGCCTTCTCCTCTCACACCTACTTGTACGAGGCTCACACCCAGCTAGTTGACTCTGGGGTGGCTTCTAGCCTTCTCCTCTCACACCTACTTGTACGAGGCTCACACCGAGCTAGTTGACTCTGGGGTGGCTTCAAGCCTTCTCCTCTCACACCTACTTGTACGAGGCTCACACCCAGCTAGTTGACTCTGGGGTGGCTTCTAGCCTTCTCCTCTCACACCTACTTGTACGAGGCTCACACCCAGCTAGTTGACTCTGGGGTGGCTTCAAGCCTTCTCCTCTCACACCTACTTGTACGAGGCTCACACCAGCTAGTTGACTCTGGGGTGGCCTTCTAGCCTTCTCCTCTCACACCTACTTGTACGAGGCTCACACCCAGCTAGTTGACTCTGGGGTGGCTTCTAGCCTTCTCCTCTCACACCTACTTGTACGAGGCTCACACCCAGCTAGTTGACTCTGGGGTGGCCTTCTAGCCTTCTCCTCTCACACCTACTTGTACGAGGCTCACACCCAGCTAGTTGACTCTGGGGTGGCTTCTAGCCTTCTCCTCTCACACCTACTTGTACGAGGCTCACACCCAGCTAGTTGACTCTGGGGTGGCTTCTAGCCTTCTCCTCTCACACCTACTTGTACGAGGCTCACACCAGCTAGTTGACTCTGGGGTGGCTTCAAGCCTTCTCCTCTCACACCTACTTGTACGAGGCTCACCCCAGCTAGTTGACTCTGGGGTGGCTTCTAGCCTTCTCCTCTCACACCTACTTGTACGAGGCTCACACCCAGCTAGTTGACTCTGGGGTGGCTTCAAGCCTTCTCCTCTCACACCTACTTGTACGAGGCTCACACCCAGCTAGTTGACTCTGGGGTGGCTTCAAGCCTTCTCCTCTCACACCTACTTGTACGAGGCTCACACCCAGCTAGTTGACTCTGGTGTGGCTTCTAGCCTTCTCCTCTCACACCTACTTGTACGAGGCTCACACCCAGCTAGTTGACTCTGGGGTGGCTTCTAGCCTTCTCCTCTCACACCTACTTGTACGAGGCTCACACCCAGCTAGTTGACTCTGGGGTGGCCTTCTAGCCTTCTCCTCTCACACCTACTTGTACGAGGCTCACACCCAGCTAGTTGACTCTGGGGTGGCTTCAAGCCTTCTCCTCTCACACCTACTTGTACGAGGCTCACACCCAGCTAGTTGACTCTGGGGTGGCTTCTAGCCTTCTCCTCTCACACCTACTTGTACGAGGCTCACACCCAGCTAGTTGACTCTGGGGTGGCTTCTAGCCTTCTCCTCTCACACCTACTTGTACGAGGCTCACACCCAGCTAGTTGACTCTGGGGTGGCTTCAAGCCTTCTCCTCTCACACCTACTTGTACGAGGCTCACACCAGCTAGTTGACTCTGGTGGCTTCAAGCCTTCTCCTCTCACACCTACTTGTACGAGGCTCACACCAGCTAGTTGACTCTGGGGTGGCTTCTAGCCTTCTCCTCTCACACCTACTTGTACGAGGCTCACACCCAGCCAGTTGACTCTGGGGTGGCTTCTAGCCTTCTCCTCTCACACCTACTTGTACGAGGCTCACACCCAGCTAGTTGACTCTGGGGTGGCTTCAAGCCTTCTCCTCTCACACCTACTTGTATGAGGCTCACACCGCTAGTTGACTCTGGGGTGGCTTCTAGCCTTCTCCTCTCACACCTACTTGTACGAGGCTCACACCCAGCTAGTTGACTCTGGGGTGGCTTCTAGCCTTCTCCTCTCACACCTACTTGTACGAGGCTCACACCCAGCTAGTTGACTCTGGGGTGGCTTCTAGCCTTCTCCTCTCAGACCTACTTGTACGAGGCTCACACCCAGCTAGTTGACTCTGGGGTGGCTTCAAGCCTTCTCCTCTCACACCTACTTGTACGAGGCTCACACCCAGCTAGTTGACTCTGGGGTGGCTTCAAGCCTTCTCCTCTCACACCTACTTGTACGAGGCTCACACCCAGCTAGTTGACTCTGGGGTGGCTTCTAGCCTTCTCCTCTCACACCTACTTGTACGAGGCTCACACCCAGCTAGTTGACTCTGGGGTGGCTTCTAGCCTTCTCCTCTCACACCTACTTGTACGAGGCTCACACCCAGCTAGTTGACTCTGGGGTGGCTTCAAGCCTTCTCCTCTCACACCTACTTGTACGAGGCTCACACCAGCTAGTTGACTCTGGGGTGGCTTCAAGCCTTCTCCTCTCACACCTACTTGTACGAGGCTCACACCCAGCTAGTTGACTCTGGGGTGGCTTCTAGCCTTCTCCTCTCACACCTACTTGTACGAGGCTCACACCCAGCTAGTTGACTCTGGGGTGGCTTCTAGCCTTCTCCTTGCACACCTACTTGTACGAGGCTCACACCCAGCTAGTTGACTCTGGGGTGGCTTCAAGCCTTCTCCTCTCACACCTACTTGTACGAGGCTCACACCCAGCTAGTTGACTCTGGGGTGGCTTCAAGCCTTCTCCTCTCACACCTACTTGTACGAGGCTCACACCCAGCTAGTTGACTCTGGGGTGGCCTTCTAGCCTTCTCCTCTCACACCTACTTGTACGAGGCTCACACCCAGCTAGTTGACTCTGGGGTGGCTTCTAGCCTTCTCCTCTCACACCTACTTGTACGAGGCTCACACCCACCTAGTTGACTCTGGGGTGGCTTCAAGCCTTCTCCTCTCACACCTACTTGTACGAGGCTCACACCAGCTAGTTGACTCTGGGGTGGCTTCAAGCCTTCTCCTCTCACACCTACTTGTACGAGGCTCACACCCAGCTAGTTGACTCTGGGGTGGCTTCTAGCCTTCTCCTCTCACACCTACTTGTACGAGGCTCACACCCAGCTAGTTGACTCTGGGGTGGCTTCTCCTCTCACACCTACTTGTACAAGGCTCACACCCAGCTAGTTGACTCTGGGGTGGCTTCTAGCCTTCTCCTCTCACACCTACTTGTACGAGGCTCACACCCAGCTAGTTGACTCTGGGGTGGCTTCTAGCCTTCTCCTCTCACACCTACTTGTACGAGGCTCACACCCAGCTAGTTGACTCTGGGATGGCTTCTAGCCTTCTCCTCTCACACCTACTTGTACGAGGCTCACACCCAGCTAGTTGACTCTGGGGTGGCTTCAAGCCTTCTCCTCTCACACCTACTTGTACGAGGCTCACACCCAGCTAGTTGACTCTGGGGTGGCTTCTAGCCTTCTCCTCTCACACCTACTTGTACGAGGCTTACACCAGCTAGTTGACTCTGGGGTGGCTTCAAGCCTTCTCCTCTCACACCTACTTGTACGAGGCTCACACCAGCTAGTTGACTCTGGGGTGGCTTCTAGCCTTCTCCTCTCACACCTACTTGTACGAGGCTCACACCCAGCTAGTTGACTCTGGGGTGGCTACAAGCCTTCTCCTCTCACACCTACTTGTACGAGGCTCACACCCAGCTAGTTGACTCTGGGGTGGCTTCAAGCCTTCTCCTCTCACACCTACTTGTACGAGGCTCACACCCAGCTAGTTGACTCTAGGGTGGCTTCTAGCCTTCTCCTCTCACACCTACTTGTACGAGGCTCACACCGAGCTAGTTGACTCTGGGGTGGCTTCAAGCCTTCTCCTCTCACACCTACTTGTACGAGGCTCACACCCAGCTAGTTGACTCTGGGGTGGCTTCAAGCCTTCTCCTCTCACACCTACTTGTACGAGGCTCACACCCAGCTAGTTGACTCTGGGGTGGCTTCTAGCCTTCTCCTCTCACACCTACTTGTATGAGGCTCACACCAGCTAGTTGACTCTGGGGTGGCCTTCTAGCCTTCTCCTCTCACACCTACTTGTACGAGGCTCACACCCAGCTAGTTGACTCTGGGGTGGCTTCAAGCCTTCTCCTCTCACACCTACTTGTACGAGGCTCACACCAGCTAGTTGACTCTGGGGTGGCTTCAAGCCTTCTCCTCTCACACCTACTTGTACGAGGCTCACCCCAGCTAGTTGACTCTGGGGTGGCTTCTAGCCTTCTCCTCTCACACCTACTTGTACGAGGCTCACACCAGCTAGTTGACTCTGGGGTGGCTTCAAGCCTTCTCCTCTCACACCTACTTGTACGAGGCTCACACCCAGCTAGTTGACTCTGGGGTGGCTTCTAGCCTTCTCCTCTCACACCTACTTGTACGAGGCTCACACCCAGCTAGTTGACTCTGGGGTGGCTTCAAGCCTTCTCCTCTCACACCTACTTGTACGAGGCTCACACCCAGCTAGTTGACTCTGGGGTGGCTTCTAGCCTTCTCCTCTCACACCTACTTGTACGAGGCTCACACCCAGCTAGTTGACTCTGGGGTGGCTTCAAGCCTTCTCCTCTCACACCTACTTGTACGAGGCTCACACCCAGCTAGTTGACTCTGGGGTGGCTTCTAGCCTTCTCCTCTCACACCTACTTGTACGAGGCTCACACCCAGCTAGTTGACTCTGGGGTGGCTTCAAGCCTTCTCCTCTCACACCTACTTGTACGAGGCTCACACCAGCTAGTTGACTCTGGTGGCTTCAAGCCTTCTCCTCTCACACCTACTTGTACGAGGCTCACACCAGCTAGTTGACTCTGGGGTGGCTTCTAGCCTTCTCCTCTCACATACTTGTACGAGGCTCACACCAGCTAGTTGACTCTGGGGTGGCTTCAAGCCTTCTCCTCTCACACCTACTTGTACGAGGCTCACACCCAGCTAGTTGACTCTGGGGTGGCTTCTAGCCTTCTCCTCTCACACCTACTTGTACGAGGCTCACACCCAGCTAGTTGACTCTGGGGTGGCTTCTAGCCTTCTCCTCTCACACCTACTTGTACGAGGCTCACACCAGCTAGTTGACTCTGGGGTGGCTTCTAGCCTTCTCCTCTCACACCTACTTGTACGAGGCTCACACCCAGCTAGTTGACTCTGGGGTGGCTTCAAGCCTTCTCCTCTCACACCTACTTGTACGAGGCTCACACCCAGCTAGTTGACTCTGGGGTGGCTTCAAGCCTTCTCCTCTCACACCTACTTGTACGAGGCTCACACCCAGCTAGTTGACTCTGGGGTGGCTTCAAGCCTTCTCCTCTCACACCTACTTGTACGAGGCTCACACCCAGCTAGTTGACTCTGGGGTGGCTTCAAGCCTTCTCCGCTCACACCTACTTGTACGAGGCTCACACCAGCTAGTTGACTCTGGGGTGGCTTCAAGCCTTCTCCTCTCACACCTACTTGTACGAGGCTCACACCCAGCTAGTTGACTCTGGGGTGGCTTCTAGCCTTCTCCTCTCACACCTACTTGTACGAGGCTCACACCCAGCTAGTTGACTCTGGGGTGGCTTCTAGCCTTCTCCTCTCACACCTACTTGTACGAGGCTCACACCCAGCTAGTTGACTCTGGGGTGGCTTCTAGCCTTCTCCTTGCACACCTACTTGTACGAGGCTCACACCCAGCTAGTTGACTCTGGGGTGGCTTCAAGCCTTCTCCTCTCACACCTACTTGTACAAGGCTCACACCCAGCTAGTTGACTCTGGGGTGGCTTCTAGCCTTCTCCTCTCACACCTACTTGTACGAGGCTCACACCCAGCTAGTTGACTCTGGGGTGGCTTCTAGCCTTCTCCTTGCACACCTACTTGTACGAGGCTCACACCCAGCTAGTTGACTCTGGGGTGGCTTCAAGCCTTCTCCTCTCACACCTACTTGTACGAGGCTCACACCCAGCTAGTTGACTCTGGGGTGGCTTCTAGCCTTCTCCTCTCACACCTACTTGTACGAGGCTCACACCCAGCTAGTTGACTCTGGGGTGGCTTCAAGCCTTCTCCTCTCACACCTACTTGTACGAGGCTCACACCAGCTAGTTGACTCTGGGGTGGCTTCTAGCCTTCTCCTCTCACACCTACTTGTACGAGGCTCACACCCAGCTAGTTGACTCTGGGGTGGCTTCAAGCCTTCTCCTCTCACACCTACTTGTACGAGGCTCACACCCAGCTAGTTGACTCTGGGGTGGCTTCTAGCCTTCTCCTCTCACACCTACTTGTACGAGGCTCACACCCAGCTAGTTGACTCTGGGGTGGCTTCTAGCCTTCTCCTCTCACACCTACTTGTACGAGGCTCACACCCAGCTAGTTGACTCTGGGGTGGCTTCTAGCCTTCTCCTCTCACACCTACTTGTACGAGGCTCACACCCAGCTAGTTGACTCTGGGGTGGCTTCTAGCCTTCTCCTCTCACACCTATTTGTACGAGGCTCACACCCAGCTAGTTGACTCTGGGGTGGCTTCTAGCCTTCTCCTCTCACACCTACTTGTACGAGGCTCACACCCAGCCAGTTGACTCTGGGGTGGCTTCTAGCCTTCTCCTCTCACACCTACTTGTACGAGGCTCACACCCAGCTAGTTGACTCTGGGGTGGCTTCAAGCCTTCTCCTCTCACACCTACTTGTACGAGGCTCACACCCAGCTAGTTGACTCTGGGGTGGCTTCTAGCCTTCTCCTCTCACACCTACTTGTACGAGGCTCACACCCAGCTAGTTGACTCTGGGGTGGCTTCTAGCCTTCTCCTCTCACACCTACTTGTACGAGGCTCACACCAGCTAGTTGACTCTGGGGTGGCTTCTAGCCTTCTCCTCTCACACCTACTTGTATGAGGCTCACACCAGCTAGTTGACTCTGGGGTGGCCTTCTAGCCTTCTCCTCTCACACCTACTTGTACGAGGCTCACACCCAGCTAGTTGACTCTGGGGTGGCTTCAAGCCTTCTCCTCTCACACCTACTTGTACGAGTCTCGCACCCAGCTAGTTGACTCTGGGGTGGCTTCTAGCCTTCTCCTCTCACACCTACTTGTACGAGGCTCACACCCAGCTAGTTGACTCTGGGGTGGCTTCAAGCCTTCTCCTCTCACACCTACTTGTACGAGGCTCACACCAGCTAGTTGACTCTGGGGTGGCTTCTAGCCTTCTCCTCTCACACCTACTTGTACGAGGCTCACACCAGCTAGTTGACTCTGGGATGGCTTCTAGCCTTCTCCTCTCACACCTACTTGTACGAGGCTCACACCAGCTAGTTGACTCTGGGGTGGCTTCTAGCCTTCTCCTCTCACACCTACTTGTACGAGGCTCACACCCAGCTAGTTGACTCTGGGGTGGCTTCTAGCCTTATCCTCTCACACCTACTTGTACGAGGCTCACACCAGCTAGTTGACTCTGGGGTGGCCTTCTAGCCTTCTCCTCTCACACCTACTTGTACGAGGCTCACACCCAGCTAGTTGACTCTGGGGTGGCTTCAAGCCTTCTCCTCTCACACCCACTTGTACGAGGCTCACACCCAGCTAGTTGACTCTGGGGTGGCTTCAAGCCTTCTCCTCTCACACCTACTTGTACGAGGCTCACACCCAGCTAGTTGACTCTGGGGTGGCTTCTAGCCTTATCCTCTCACACCTACTTGTACGAGGCTCACACCCAGCTAGTTGACTCTGGGGTGGCTTCTAGCCAACACCTACTTGTACGAGGCTCACACCCAGCTAGTTGACTCTGGGGTGGCTTCTAGCCTTCTCCTCTCACACCTACTTGTACGAGGCTCACACCCAGCTAGTTGACTCTGGGGTGGCTTCAAGCCTTCTCCTCTCACACCTACTTGTACGAGGCTCACACCCAGCTAGTTGACTCTGGGGTGGCTTCAAGCCTTCTCCTCTCACACCTACTTGTACGAGGCTCACACCCAGCTAGTTGACTCTGGTGTGGCTTCTAGCCTTCTCCTCTCACACCTACTTGTACGAGGCTCACACCCAGCTAGTTGACTCTGGGGTGGCTTCTAGCCTTCTCCTCTCACACCTACTTGTACGAGGCTCACACCCAGCTAGTTGACTCTGGGGTGGCTTCAAGCCTTCTCCTCTCACACCTACTTGTACGAGGCTCACACCAGCTAGTTGACTCTGGGGTGGCTTCAAGCCTTCTCCTCTCACACCTACTTGTACGAGGCTCACACCAGCTAGTTGACTCTGGGGTGGCTTCAAGCCTTCTCCTCTCACACCTACTTGTACGAGGCTCACACCAGCTAGTTGACTCTGGGGTGGCCTTCTAGCCTTCTCCTCTCACACCTACTTGTACGAGGCTCACACCCAGCTAGTTGACTCTGGGGTGGCTTCTAGCCTTCTCCTCTCACACCTACTTGTACGAGGCTCACACCCAGCTAGTTGACTCTGGGGTGGCTTCAAGCCTTCTCCTCTCACACCTACTTGTACGAGGCTCACACCAGCTAGTTGACTCTGGGGTGGCTTCAAGCCTTCTCCTCTCACACCTACTTGTACGAGGCTCACACCAGCTAGTTGACTCTGGGGTGGCTTCAAGCCTTCTCCTCTCACACCTACTTGTACGAGGCTCACACCAGCTAGTTGACTCTGGGGTGGCTTCTAGCCTTCTCCTCTCACACCTACTTGTACGAGGCTCACACCCAGCTAGTTGACTCTGGGGTGGCTTCAAGCCTTCTCCTCTCACACCTACTTGTACGAGGCTCACACCCAGCTAGTTGACTCTGGGGTGGCTTCTAGCCTTCTCCTCTCACACCTACTTGTACGAGGCTCACACCGAGCTAGTTGACTCTGGGGTGGCTTCAAGCCTTCTCCTCTCACACCTACTTGTACGAGGCTCACACCCAGCTAGTTGACTCTGGGGTGGCTTCTAGCCTTCTCCTCTCACACCTACTTGTACGAGGCTCACACCCAGCTAGTTGACTCTGGGGTGGCTTCAAGCCTTCTCCTCTCACACCTACTTGTACGAGGCTCACACCAGCTAGTTGACTCTGGGGTGGCCTTCTAGCCTTCTCCTCTCACACCTACTTGTACGAGGCTCACACCCAGCTAGTTGACTCTGGGGTGGCTTCTAGCCTTCTCCTCTCACACCTACTTGTACGAGGCTCACACCCAGCTTGTTGACTCTGGGGTGGCTTCAAGCCTTCTCCTCTCACACCTACTTGTACGAGGCTCACACCCAGCTAGTTGACTCTGGGATGGCTTCTAGCCTTCTCCTCTCACACCTACTTGTACGAGGCTCACACCCAGCTAGTTGACTCTGGGGTGGCTTCTAGCCTTCTCCTCTCACACCTACTTGTACGAGGCTCACACCAGCTAGTTGACTCTGGGGTGGCTTCAAGCCTTCTCCTCTCACACCTACTTGTACGAGGCTCACCCCAGCTAGTTGACTCTGGGGTGGCTTCTAGCCTTCTCCTCTCACACCTACTTGTACGAGGCTCACACCCAGCTAGTTGACTCTGGGGTGGCTTCAAGCCTTCTCCTCTCACACCTACTTGTACGAGGCTCACCCCAGCTAGTTGACTCTGGTGTGGCTTCTAGCCTTCTCCTCTCACACCTACTTGTACGAGGCTCACACCCAGCTAGTTGACTCTGGGGTGGCTTCTAGCCTTCTCCTCTCACACCTACTTGTACGAGGCTCACACCCAGCTAGTTGACTCTGGGGTGGCCTTCTAGCCTTCTCCTCTCACACCTACTTGTACGAGGCTCACACCCAGCTAGTTGACTCTGGGGTGGCTTCAAGCCTTCTCCTCTCACACCTACTTGTACGAGGCTCACACCCAGCTAGTTGACTCTGGGGTGGCTTCTAGCCTTCTCCTCTCACACCTACTTGTACGAGGCTCACACCCAGCTAGTTGACTCTGGGGTGGCTTCTAGCCTTCTCCTCTCACACCTACTTGTACGAGGCTCACACCCAGCTAGTTGACTCTGGGGTGGCTTCAAGCCTTCTCCTCTCACACCTACTTGTACGAGGCTCACACCAGCTAGTTGACTCTGGTGGCTTCAAGCCTTCTCCTCTCACACCTACTTGTACGAGGCTCACACCAGCTAGTTGACTCTGGGGTGGCTTCTAGCCTTCTCCTCTCACACCTACTTGTACGAGGCTCACACCCAGCTAGTTGACTCTGGGGTGGCTTCAAGCCTTCTCCTCTCACACCTACTTGTATGAGGCTCACACCGCTAGTTGACTCTGGGGTGGCTTCTAGCCTTCTCCTCTCACACCTACTTGTACGAGGCTCACACCCAGCTAGTTGACTCTGGGGTGGCTTCTAGCCTTCTCCTCTCACACCTACTTGTACGAGGCTCACACCCAGCTAGTTGACTCTGGGGTGGCTTCTAGCCTTCTCCTCTCAGACCTACTTGTACGAGGCTCACACCCAGCTAGTTGACTCTGGGGTGGCTTCAAGCCTTCTCCTCTCACACCTACTTGTACGAGGCTCACACCCAGCTAGTTGACTCTGGGGTGGCTTCAAGCCTTCTCCTCTCACACCTACTTGTACGAGGCTCACACCCAGCTAGTTGACTCTGGGGTGGCTTCTAGCCTTCTCCTCTCACACCTACTTGTACGAGGCTCACACCCAGCTAGTTGACTCTGGGGTGGCTTCTAGCCTTCTCCTCTCACACCTACTTGTACGAGGCTCACACCCAGCTAGTTGACTCTGGGGTGGCTTCAAGCCTTCTCCTCTCACACCTACTTGTACGAGGCTCACACCAGCTAGTTGACTCTGGGGTGGCTTCAAGCCTTCTCCTCTCACACCTACTTGTACGAGGCTCACACCCAGCTAGTTGACTCTGGGGTGGCTTCTAGCCTTCTCCTCTCACACCTACTTGTACGAGGCTCACACCCAGCTAGTTGACTCTGGGGTGGCTTCTAGCCTTCTCCTTGCACACCTACTTGTACGAGGCTCACACCCAGCTAGTTGACTCTGGGGTGGCTTCAAGCCTTCTCCTCTCACACCTACTTGTACGAGGCTCACACCCAGCTAGTTGACTCTGGGGTGGCTTCTAGCCTTCTCCTCTCACACCTACTTGTACGAGGCTCACACCCAGCTAGTTGACTCTGGGGTGGCTTCTAGCCAACACCTACTTGTACGAGGCTCACACCCAGCTAGTTGACTCTGGGGTGGCTTCTAGCCTTCTCCTCTCACACCTACTTGTACGAGGCTCACACCCAGCTAGTTGACTCTGGGGTGGCTTCAAGCCTTCTCCTCTCACACCTACTTGTACGAGGCTCACACCAGCTAGTTGACTCTGGGGTGGCTTCAAGCCTTCTCCTCTCACACCTACTTGTACGAGGCTCACACCCAGCTAGTTGACTCTGGGGTGGCTTCTAGCCTTCTCCTCTCACACCTACTTGTATGAGGCTCACACCCAGCTAGTTGACTCTGGGGTGGCTTCTAGCCTTCTCCTTGCACACCTACTTGTACGAGGCTCACACCCAGCTAGTTGACTCTGGGGTGGCTTCAAGCCTTCTCCTCTCACACCTACTTGTACAAGGCTCACACCCAGCTAGTTGACTCTGGGGTGGCTTCTAGCCTTCTCCTCTCACACCTACTTGTACGAGGCTCACACCCAGCTAGTTGACTCTGGGGTGGCTTCTAGCCAACACCTACTTGTACGAGGCTCACACCCAGCTAGTTGACTCTGGGGTGGCTTCTAGCCTTCTCCTCTCACACCTACTTGTACGAGGCTCACACCCAGCTAGTTGACTCTGGGGTGGCTTCAAGCCTTCTCCTCTCACACCTACTTGTACGAGGCTCACACCAGCTAGTTGACTCTGGGGTGGCCTTCTAGCCTTCTCCTCTCACACCTACTTGTACGAGGCTCACACCCAGCTAGTTGACTGGGGTGGCTTCTAGCCTTCTCCTCTCACACCTACTTGTACGAGGCTCACACCAGCTAGTTGACTCTGGGGTGGCTTCAAGCCTTCTCCTCTCACACCTACTTGTACGAGGCTCACACCCAGCCAGTTGACTCTGGGGTGGCTTCAAGCCTTCTCCTCTCACACCTACTTGTACGAGGCTCACACCAGCTAGTTGACTCTGGGGTGGCTTCTAGCCTTCTCCTCTCACACCTACTTGTACGAGGCTCACACCAGCTAGTTGACTCTGGGGTGGCTTCAAGCCTTCTCCTCTCACACCTACTTGTACGAGGCTCACACCCAGCCAGTTGACTCTGGGGTGGCTTCTAGCCTTCTCCTCTCACACCTACTTGTACGAGGCTCACACCCAGCTAGTTGACTCTGGGGTGGCTTCTAGCCTTCTCCTCTCACACCTACTTGTACGAGGCTCACACCGCTAGTTGACTCTGGGGTGGCTTCTAGCCTTCTCCTCTCACACCTACTTGTACGAGGCTCACACCCAGCTAGTTGACTCTGGGGTTGCTTCAAGCCTTCTCCTCTCACACCTACTTGTACGAGGCTCACACCCAGCTAGTTGACTCTGGGGTGGCTTCTAGCCTTCTCTCACACCTACTTGTACGAGGCTCACACCAGCTAGTAGTTTACTCTGGGGTGGCTTCAAGCCTTCTCCTCTCACACCTACTTGTACGAGGCTCGCACCCAGCTAGTAAACTCTGGGGTGGCTTCTAGCCTTCTCCTCTCACACCTACTTGTACGAGGCTCACACCCAGCTCGTTGACTCTGCGATGGCTTCTAGTTGGCTCTCGGCTTTTATCTCAGCACGAGTTCTCACATGCTGAAGCAACACAGGCACAGCTGAGGCTAGGGCCTCGCAACACTTCTTAGCTCATACAAGATGAGCACTGCATATCATGTGGACTCGGTGGGTTGCCAGTTCTTATTATTATTAGACGTAATTATTAGATGTAATTATTAGACGCAATTAGACGTTTTTCCTTTCTGCATCTGCAGGGAAGATCTAGAAGTGAAACCACACCTCTTAGAAACCCATTATAGGGTTTCATTTAGAAAATTGTCCAAGGGGGATGGGGGGCAACTGGAGGAATATGGATATTAAGGGGAGGTGGGGGGGGGGGGGGGGGCAAAAAGGTTCCAAGGGGGAGCTAAATGAAACCCTCCATTAGAGCATCGCACCGCACAGCAGCACTTCCCCACCAGTAGTATAACACCCTCCATCCCTGCATCTTGACACTCAAAATGGCCATCTTTAATTAGCGCTTGCTCGGCAACTGTACTTGGTCTAGACGGTGTCCACATTGCAGACAAGTTCTTGTCAGCTTCTCCATGCTTCCCTGTAGGCCTCTGAGAGTTCTGCAGCAGGTGAGTGGCAGCATGCCTGCCAGCTTCAAGGGCAGCTGCTTGCAAGTATTCATAGCCAAACTCCTCCCCAGCCATACTAACTCATGCACATCTGCTTTTCAGAATTTACCATCCAATAATTTTGCAGGACTAGCAATGTTTAGGTAAAGTGTTTGTACAGTCTAATTAAGTAAAGGGTCTACATTATATTAATAGGTAAAGGGTCTATCAATGTGTGTGGTCTACATTATATTAATAGGTAAAGGGTCTATTTGTGGTCTACATTATATTAATAGTCTATCAATGTTTGTTTGTAGTCTATGGTCTACATTCTATTAATAGGTAAAGGGTCTATCAATGTGTGTGGTCTACATTCTATTAATAGGTATGGGGTCTATCAATGTTTGTGGTCTACATTACATCCTATTAATAGGCAAAGGGTCTATCAATGTTTGTGGTCTACATTATATTAATTTGTAAAGGATCTATCAATGTTTGTGGTCTACATTCTATTAATAGGTATGGGGTCTATCAATTGTGGTCTACAGTACATTCTATTAATAGGCAAAGGGTCAATCAACGTTTGTGGTCTACATTATATTAATAGGTTAAGGGTCTATCAATGTTTGTGGTCACATGAATAGTTTCCTTGCTCTTCGACAAGTCAAACATACATACACACACACACACACACCGTCCTCCTATCTCTCTCCACATGCAGCTCTGGGAAGGGTGTATGTAATTCTGAAGATGTAGCTGTGAGTGGAGTCATCATCCTTCAGCAATATCTCAACACTGTCCTCACAGACTTGCACGCAAGACGATCGGACTCCATAGGAGCACCAAAGGTATCCATCTTCCATGCATCATGTATGTATATAGTCAGGCACTCTGAAGGGCCTAGAGCTGTAGTTGGGAAATGGCTAGTAGATATGTGCAACAGTTTGCCCCCCCCCCCCCCCCCAAAAACAACTTTTTAAAAACTTATTTTTTGAGGTCTAGTGCCGCCCTAGCCCTGCCCCCCCCCCCCCCCCCCCCCCACCCCTTGATAACAACTGTTGTGCATGAACTGATATTATGCATGAGATGAACCCGTCATTACATGTGTAGATTCCCAATGTGAAGTGGGACGATATTGGTGGGCTGGCAGAGGCCAAGCAAGAGATCCTGGACACCATCCAGTTGCCACTGCAAGTTCCTGAGCTATTTGGTGGTTCCCTGCGCCGCACAGGTGTGCTACTGTACGGTGCACCAGGCACTGGCAAGACTCTGTTAGCCAAAGCTGTGGCCACCGAGTGCTCCCTCAACTTCCTTAGGTAAGCACGTATGCACACACTCGTGAGTGATGTGATGAATCTTCCCATCTTTGATGGCATCCTCCCCACCCTGCATGGTGTCCTCCCAACCCTGCATGGCGTCCTCCCCACCCTGCATGGCGTCCTCCCCACCCTGCAGTGTGAAGGGCCCGGAGCTGATCAACATGTACGTGGGTCAGAGTGAGGAAAACATCAGAGAAGGTAGGCCCTCCGAGCACACATGCTTGGCACCATCATCACCAGAGCACACATGCCTGCCATCATCATCACCAGAGCACACATGCTTGCCACCATCATCACCAGAGCACACATGCATGCCACCATCATCACCAGAGCACACATGCATGCCACCATCATCACCAGAGCACACATGCTTGCCACCATCATCAAGAGCACACATGCATGCCACCATCATCACCGAGCACACATGCATGCCACCATCATCACCAGAGCACACATGCTTGGCACCATCATCACCAGAGCACACATGCATGCCACCATCATCACCAGAGCACACATGCTTGCCACCATCATCACCAGAGCACACATGCTTGGTACCATCATCACCAGAGCACACATGCATGCCACCATCATCACCAGAGCACACATGCTTGCCACCATCATCACCAGAGCACACATGCTTGGTACCATCATCACCAGAGCACACATGCTTGGCACCATCATCACCAGAGCACACATGCTTGGTACCATCATCACCAGAGCACACATGCTTGGCACCATCATCACCAGAGCACACATGCTTGCTACCATCATCACCAGAGCACACATGCTTGGCACAATCATCACCAGAGCACACATGCTTGGCACCATCATCACCAGAGCACACGTGCTTGGCACCATCATCACCAGAGCACACGTGCTTGCCACCATCATCACCAGAGCACACGTGCTTGCCACCATCATCACCAGAGCACACGTGCTTGGCACCATCATCACCAGAGCACACGTGCTTGGCACCATCATCACCAGAGCACACGTGCTTGGCACCATCATCACCAGAGCACACGTGCTTGGCACCATCATCACCAGAGCACACGTGCTTGCCACCATCATCACCAGAGCACACGTGCTTGCCACCATCATCACCAGAGCACACATGCTTGGCACCATCATCACCAGAGCACACATACATGCCACCATCATCACGAGCACACATGCTTGCCACCATCATCACCAGAGCACACATGCTTGCCACCATCATCACCAGTGCTGTGTGTGGCGTGGCAGTGTTTGGCAGGGCTAGAGAATGTGCTCCCTGCATCATCTTCTTTGACGAGCTGGACTCCATTGCTCCTAATCGTGGTCGCAGTGGTGACTCGGGGGGAGTCATGGATCGCGTGGTCTCGCAGCTGCTGGCCGAGTTGGACGGCATCCAGCAGGCTCAGGATGTCTTCATCATTGCAGCCACCAATAGACCTGATCTGATAGACCCCGCCCTGCTGCGACCAGGCAGGTTTGACCGGCTGGTGTACTTAGGGGTCAATGAAGATGAAGCAGCCAAGGTGAGGATTCTGAGGGCCATTACACGCAAGTTCCAACTGTCCGGCAACGTGGACTTGCCTGCAGTGGTCACACAATGTCCAGCCACACTGACTGGGGCTGATCTCTATGCACTCTGCTCTGCTGCCGTGATGAGTGCTCTGCGCCGACACATTGGCTCCTCCTCCTCACCTGACGGTGCGTGCGTGCGTGTTGGTGTGCATAAACAGCCTCTTATTATCGTTGTTATTCCATTAGAGTCACGCCAGGGCATTTTGGAGGTGGAGCAGCGCGACTTCCTCTCTGCCGCGAGCACCCTCAGGCCATCTATCACACCCCAGCAACTCCTCACATACACAAATATCAAAACTAAAATGTCTTCCACTTAACTTGACAATGACATCATCAACTATCTGTGTGTGTTGCCGATCATGTTAGTACTTAGGGAAGGAAGAGTCCACAGTATGTGTCCATTCCGTCAGGCCACCAATAATGTCTTGAACCTTGACCTGCAGTGGTACCAGTGTGCAGTGCTCCAGTGCTCGTCGTAAGGTCAGCACAGCTTGTTGAGAGTCGTTACCACGACGACAGCAGACATACACAGGCACTGCAGCCATACATGCACACATAATAATTATGAATCACAACTGCTGTACTGTTACTTATTATATGAGATGGAGGGGCCTCTAAGTCAGGGGCTTCTGTAGTCAAGGATCTCTACAGTCGGACATGAGTCAAGTGTAGTGAGGGGTGTATATAGTCAGGCACTCTGAAGGGCCTCTGTAGTGAGGGGTGTATATAGTCGGGCACTGAAGGGAAGGGCCTCTGTAGTGAGGGGTGTATATAGTCAGGCACTCTGAAGGGCCTCTGTAGTGAGGGGTGTATATAGTCAGGCACTCTGAAGGGCCTCTGTAGTGAGGGGTGTATATAGTCGGGCACTCTGAAGGGCCTCTGTAGTGAGGGGTGTATATAGTCGGGCACTCTGAAGGGCCTCTGTAGTGAGGGGTGTATATAGTCGGGCACTCTGAAGGGCCTCTGTAGTGAGGGGTGTATATAGTCAGGCACTCTGAAGGGCCTCTGTAGTGAGGGGTGTATATAGTCGGGCACTCTGAAGGGCCTCTGTAGTGAGGGGTGTATATAGTCGGGCACTCTGAAGGGCCTCTGTAGTGAGGGGTGTATATAGTCGGGCACTCTGAAGGGCCTCTGTAGTGAGGGGTGTATATAGTCAGGCACTCTGAAGGGCCTCTGTAGTGAGGGGTGTATATAGTCAGGCACTCTGAAGGGCCTCTGTAGTGAGGGGTGTATATAGTCGGGCACTCTTGAGTCACGGCCCCTTATAGTCTGGACCTCTATAGTCAGGGACTCTGTAGCCAGGATACATAATGTACACACCACACTGTACACATGTGTACACGCCGTACATATATAACACACACCACACCGTACCATGTACATGTTTATACACACACCTACCTCTATAGTTAGGGACGTATATAGTCAGGGACTCTATAACCAGGAGCCTCTTTAGTTTGGGGCCTCTATGTCACCTCTAGTTATTATTACCTGACCAATGACCATAACCAGCTAGATGACCCTTTACCATTCAATATTATTGGTAATGGTAGTCGCTGTTGCAGATATATAACCATAAGAAAGGAAGGGGGAGGGGCTGCTGTTACCCATAAGAAAGGAGGGGGAGGGGCTGTTGTTACCCATAAGAAAGGAAGGGGGAGGGGCTGTTGTTACCCATAAGAAAGGAAGGGGGAGGGGCTGTTGTTACCCATAAGAAAGGAAGGGGAGGGGCTGTTGTTAGGGGGGGGGGGGGGGCTATTGTTAACACTTGGAGCTCCATAGATTCTGCATTCTTCATTGTCTGTGCTCTTTACAAGACAATAGCATAAATACCTCGACTGGCTGAAGTTGTGACTCCTCATTGGAAAGTGCCAGGTAGTTATGATGGGAGAGTGGAGAAGCCTTCAGTGGTGCCAGGTAGTTGTGATGGGAGAGTGGAGAAGCCTTCAGTGGTGCCAGGTAGTTATGATGGGAGAGTGGAGAAGCCTTCAGTGGTGCCAGGTAGTTATGATGGGAGAGTGGAGAAGCCTTCAGTGGTGCTAGGTAGTTATGATGGGAGAGTGGAGAAGCCTTCAGTGGTGCCAGGTAGTTATGATGGGAGAGTGGAGAAGCCTTCAGTGGTGCCAGGTAGTTATGATGGGAGAGTGGAGAAGCCTTCAGTGGTGCCAGGTAGTTATGATGGGAGAGTGGAGAAGCCTTCAGTGGTGCTAGGTAGTTATGATGGGAGAGTGGAGTAAGCCTTCAGTGGTGCTAGGTAGTTATGATGGGAGAATGGAGTAAGCCTTCAGTGGTGCTAGGTAGTTATGATGGGAGAGTGGAGTAAGCCTTCAGTGGTGCTAGGTAGTTGTGATGGGAGAATGGAGTAAGCCTTCAGTGGTGCCAGGTAGTTGTGAGGGGAGAGTGGAGTAAGCCTTCAGTGGTGCTAGGTAGTTATGATGGGAGAGTGGAGAAGCCTTCAGTGGTGCCAGGTAGTTATGATGGGAGAGTGGAGAAGCCTTCAGTGGTGCCAGGTAGTTGTGATGGGAGAGTGGAGAAGCCTTCAGTGGTGCTAGGTAGTTATGATGGGAGAGTGGAGAAGCCTTCAGTGGTGCTAGGTAGTTGTGAGGGGAGAATGGAGAAGCCTTCAGTGGTGCCAGGTAGTTATGATGGGAGAGTGGAGAAGCCTTCAGTGGTGCCAGGTAGTTATGATGGGAGAGTGGAGAAGCCTTCAGTGGTGCTAGGTAGTTGTGATGGGAGAGTGGAGAAGCCTTCAGTGGTGCTAGGTAGTTATGATGGGAGAGTGGAGAAGCCTTCAGTGGTGCTAGGTAGTTATGATGGGAGAGTGGAGAAGCCTTCAGTGGTGCTAGGTAGTTGTGAGGGGAGAATGGAGAAGCCTTCAGTGGTGCCAGGTAGTTATGATGGGAGAGTGGAGAAGCCTTCAGTGGTGCTAGGTAGTTGTGATGGGAGAATGGAGTAAGCTTTCAGTGGTACTAGGTAGTTGTGATGGGAGAATGGAGAAGCCTTCAGTGGTGCTAGGTATAGTTATGATGGGAGAGTGGAGAAGCCTTCAGTGGTGCCAGGTAGTTGTGAGGGGAGAGTGGAGAAGCCTTCAGTGGTGCTAGGTAGTTGTGAGGGGAGAGTGGAGAAGCCTTCAGTGGTGCCAGGTAGTTATGATGGGAGAGTGGAGTAAGCCTTCAGTGGTGCCAGGTAGTTATGATGGGAGAGTGGAGAAGCCTTCAGTGGTGCCAGGTAGTTATGATGGGAGAGTGGAGAAGCCTTCAGTGGTGCCAGGTAGTTATGATGGGAGAGTGGAGTAAGCCTTCAGTGGTGCTAGGTAGTTATGATGGGAGAGTGGAGAAGCCTTCAGTGGTGCCAGGTAGTTATGATGGGAGAGTGGAGTAAGCCTTCAGTGGTGCCAGGTAGTTGTGATGGGAGAGTGGAGAAGCCTTCAGTGGTGCCAGGTAGTTATGATGGGAGAGTGGAGTAAGCCTTCAGTGGTGCCAGGTAGTTATGATGGGAGAGTGGAGAAGCCTTCAGTGGTGCCAGGTAGTTATGATGGGAGAGTGGAGAAGCCTTCAGTGGTGCCAGGTAGTTATGATGGGAGAGTGGAGAAGCCTTCAGTGGTGCTAGGTAGTTATGATGGGAGAGTGGAGAAGCCTTCAGTGGTGCCAGGTAGTTGTGATGGGAGAGTGGAGAAGCCTTCAGTGGTGCCAGGTAGTTGTGATGGGAGAGTGGAGAAGCCTTCAGTGGTGCTAGGTAGTTGTGATGGGAGAGTGGAGAAGCCTTCAGTGGTGCTAGGTAGTTATGATGGGAGAGTGGAGAAGCCTTCAGTGGTGCCAGGTAGTTGTGAGGGGAGAGTGGAGAAGCCTTCAGTGGTGCTAGGTAGTTGTGATGGGAGAGTGGAGAAGCCTTCAGTGGTACTTTGTGATGGAAAACTTCAGTATTGCCACACATGCAAATTGACATTCACCCATTAAAGAAATGGGCATTGTAGATTGGGAATGGTTGTCATGGTTGTCACGGTGTAGAGCACACTTGTTACCTGGTTGTCACGGTGAAGAGCACACTTGTTACCTGTTGTCATGGTGAAGAGCACACTTGTTACCTGGTTGTCATGGTGAAGAGCACACTTGTTACCTGGTTGTCACAGTGAAGAGCACACTTGTTACCTGGTTGTCATGGTGAAGAGCACACTTGTTACCTAGAGGAATGGGCAGCAGTAACTTGTAAGTGACAGGTAAGAGTTGATGGCTACATAATGCTGGAGGTGGACACGCCATTTTGGTCGCGATGCTTATCAAACGTAAGTAAGCCCACACAAGACTCACTCTGTAACTGGCTACAGTGGCCATGCACTGAACACATGAACAGGTCAAGAGAGTCAACTATCACCTGTTCTCGTCAGCCTCTGCACGAGAATTCCTGCAGCAAGCAGTGCCTGATGAGCTCACTCTTAATGGAGTGCCCTTCGCATCTTCAAGAGAAGTGGCTTCCAAGTATTCTAAACAAAACTCCTTTCAAGGTCATACCTAACAGTAGATAAGGTCATACCTACAGTAGATAAGGTCATACCTACAGTAGATAAGGTCATACCTAGAGAAGTATTTCTGTGTCAGAATATGGCATTCCACAATGCTGCAGAATCAGAATCTGTGAGCAATACAAGTTAGCTACTTGCCCATATCATTTATAATGCAAGCATCACAATAATTATGATGGCATCAATAATGTGCATATCGGTGTACTGTATCTGGCATCAGCTATGCTAAGTGTGTAGGACAATGGCTAGAGCAATGCATTGCTAGGATTTCAATATGCACATATCAGCACTGTCTTGTTGCTATTGTTGACTATGTAGGGTCAGCTACTGCCTTCCTCAAGGACATGGTAACACTTTCTCCAGGATAAGAACTCCACAAACCTAACAGCAGAACTAAGTGCAAGTCATTCATTCTGCTCATTAACATTTGTATGAGTGGACCTACCGGTATTGTACCCGAGTTATGCGAGGGAAGGAACAGAGATAGATAGATAGATAGATAGATGCATAGATAACACTTGAAGATGAATTACTCGGTTTCCCCACTGCATGGTTTTTAGATCTGCCAGTTTACTAACTTGGCTAAGTGTGACGAGCTATTAGCAGCCAAAACAGAACTAGGGCTAAGGTTAGGGCTAAGGCTAGGGCTAAGGCGAGGGCTAAGGCTAGGGCGAAGGCTAGGGCTATTCAGAAGCTGTCAATGAGAGTTTTAACTTGCATTTGAGCTTTTTTTCTTGGGGGGGGGGGGGTTGCCTTCCAAAAATAGGGAGTACTAGTGCACTTCCCAGTAAGTACTTAGCCTAACAACCAAAGTGTAAATAGACCAAAATTGGACTGAAAAAAAGGAAACGTATGCCATAAACCCTCACACACTGGCTGGTCCTGCAGGTCACACACACCCTGGCTGGTCCTGCAGGTCACACACACCCTGGCTGGTCCTGCAGGTCACACACACCCTGGCTGGTCCTGCAGGTCACACACACCCTGGCTGGTCCTGCAGGCCACACACACACCCTGGCTGGTCCTGCAGGCCACACACACCCTGGCTGGTCACACACCCTGACTGGTCCTGCAGGCCACACACACCCTGGCTGGTCCTGCAGGTCACACACACCCTGGCTGGTCCTGCAGCTCACACACACCCTGGCTGGTCCTACCTGGTCCTGCGGTGGCCAAGGAGAGGAGGAGTGGCACTATAATTTGAAGACTAGTGGCAGGACTAGTCTCCAGTTGCTGCAATGGAACATCTTCAGCAACCAGTTAATCCAACCACCTCAATATTACCATAGAAACCAACACACCTACACACACACATCTACACACACACACACACACATCTACACACACCACATCAATATTACCATAGAAACCAACACACCTACACACACACATCTACACACACCACATCAATATTACCATAGAAACCAACACACCTACACACACACACACATCTACACACACACGCATCTACACACACACACACACACACATCTACACACACACACGCATCTACACACACACACACCTACACACACACACATCTACACACACATCTACACACACACACACATCTACACACACACACACATCTACACACACACACCTACACACACATCTACACACACACACACAGCTACATACACACACACATCACACACACACACAGCTACATACACATCACACACACACACATCACACACAAACACACACAGCTACATACACACACATCACACACAAAATAAACCCACACACATATTATATACACACCTATACAGTACACATAATTCCCCCACACATAACACACACATCTCACAAACACACACACACTAATACACCTCTTTCACACACATTCACACATAGGATACTGGTTGCATGGGGGAGGTGGCATATTTCAAATTCTCCTTGTCTCCTCACGTCAACTAGCAAGTGACGCTGCTGTGAGTCTAGTACTGCCTTGTAGTCACGACAACTGATTCTGTCCTTGTCATCCAGCAGGGTTATTTCCCCTTCCTCACAGGATTGACACCACACAGGATAGTCCAAGAGGCGTGTCAGGGAGGGCATGACCCCACACACCACACAGTGCCTCTGACGAGGTCGTAACTTGACTGTCCTGAAGTCCCCCTGGAGTCCATCATACAGCAACATCCTCCCGGCCAACACAGCTGCCACCAGAACATTCAGTAACACATGTCAAGGAGAAAGACTACATAGCAGAAGACTCCAGCACATTCAGCTACAGGAAAACACAATCTACTTCCAAGGTCTGGCTACTGATATAACGACAGAGAGAGTGCCTGACTTGCCAGCCACACCAGCCACAGTGCCTGACTGGCCAGCCACACCAGCCACAGTGCCTGACTGGCCAGCCACACCAGCCACAGTGCCTGACTGGACAGCCACACCAGCCACAGTGCTGACTGGCCAGCCACACCAGCCACAGTGCCTGACTGGCCAGCCACACCAGCTACAGTGCCTGACTGGCCAGCCACACCAGCCACAGTGCTGACTTGCCAGCCACACCAGCCACAGTGCCTGACTGGACAGCCACACCAGCCACAGTGCCTGACTGGCCAGCCACACCAGCCACAGTGCCTGACTTGCCAGCCACACCAGCCACAGAGCCTGACTGGCCAGCCACACCAGCCACAGTGCCTGACTTGCCAGCCACACCAGCCACAGTGCCTGACTTGCCAGCCACACCAGCCACAGTGCCTGACTGGCCAGCCACACCAGCCACACCAGCCACAGTGCCTGATTGGCCAGCCAGAGTGCGGAGTGCCTGACTTGATTGGTGCATGTAGTGTGAGGAGGATACAACCAGTGCCTGAGGCTATCTTGAGAGCCTCCATAGCTTGCAGAGTTCCTATGAGTCCGGGCACTGCATAGGAAGACAAGCCGAAGTTAGTCCTGCAACACAAGGCCCTGGAGTGCCACATACAGTATGACAGTGCTAATGTGTATAGGATGGCTGACCTGGGCCCATCACTCCTGGAGTGCCACACACAGTATGACAGTGCTAATGTGTATAGGATGACTGACCTGGGCCCAACACTCCTGGAGTGCCACACACAGTATGACAGTGCTAATGTGTATAGGATGACTGACCTGGGCCCAACACTCCTGGAGTGCCACACACAGTATGACAGTGCTAATGTGTATAGGATGACTGACCTGGGCCCAACACTCCTGGAGTGCCACACACAGTATGACAGTGCTAATGTGTATAGGATGACTGACCTGGGCCCAACACTCCTGGAGTGCCACACACAGTATGACAGTGCTAATGTGTATAGGATGACTGACCTGGGCCCATCACTCCTGGAGTGCCACACACAGTATGACAGTGCTAATGTGTATAGGGGGTGGCTGACCTGGGCCCAACACTCCTGGAGTGCCACACACAGTATGACAGTGCTAATGTGTATAGGATGACTGACCTGGGCCCATCACTCCTGGAGTGCCACACACAGTATGACAGTGCTAATGTGTATAGGATGGCTGACCTGGGCCCATCACTCCTGGAGTGCCACATACAGTATGACAATGCTAATGTGTATAGGATGACTGACCTGGGCCCAACACTCCTGGAGTGCCACACACAGTATGACAGTGCTAATGTGTATAGGATGACTGACCTGGGCCCAACACTCCTGGAGTGCCACACACAGTATGACAGTGCTAATGTGTATAGGATGACTGACCTGGGCCCATCACTCCTGGAGTGCCACACACAGTATGACAGTGCTAATGTGTATAGGATGGCTGACCTGGGCCCATCACTCCTGGAGTGCCACATACAGTATGACAATGCTAATGTGTATAGGATGACTGACCTGGACCCATCACTCCTCCATCCGAGCAATTGGTGACCGTGCCATGAGGAGGTGGGTCAGGGAACAGGCAACGATAGCACGGGCCATCCTCATGGTGGTAGACCGTCAGTTGACCCTCAAATCTCAGCGCACTGCCAGACACGAGAGGCTTATGCAGCAGAACACACGCATCATTCAACAGGTACCGCGTGGCCACGTTGTCAGTGCAGTCCAAGATGATGTCATAGCTAACAAAGAACAAGAAAACAGTTGAGCATAAAATGTCAATCTTCCCAGACATGCTAGATCATAGCAGGAGGTGTGGTAGCACTCGGACCAGCCTGAAGCCCAGATCATAGCAGGAGGTGTGGTAGCACTTGGACCAGCCTGAAGCCCAGATCATAGCAGGAGGTGTGGTAGCACTTGGACCAGCCTGAAGCCCAGATCATAGCAGGAGGTGTGGTAGCACTCAGACCAGCCTGAAGCCCAGATCATAGCAGGAGATGTGGTAGCACTCGGACCAGCCTGAAGCCCAGATCATAGCAGGAGGTGTGGTAGCACTTGGACCAGCCTGAAGCCCAGATCATAGCAGGAGGTGTGGTAGCACTTGGACCAGCCTGAAGCCCAGATCATAGCAGGAGGTGTGGTAGCACTTGGACCAGCCTGAAGCCCAGATCATAGCAGGAGGTGTGGTAGCACTTGGACCAGCCCGAAGTCCAGATCATAGCAGGAGGTGTGGTAGCACTTGGACCAGCCTGAAGCCCAGATCATAGCAGGAGGTGTGGTAGCACTCGGACCAGCCTGAAGCCCAGATCATAGCAGGAGGTGTGGTAGCACTTGGATGCACATGGTGTCTGGATGAGGGAGTTCTCGCTCCTGGGAACCTGTTACCAAATCCCCAGGAGGCTATAGCTGACCCTGCATGGGTACAGTCAACAATAGCAACCAAAATGTACAAAAAGTGTTTGAAAGCTCTGGCAACCCGAGCTCTGATTTGGTGTAGTCCTCCATCCTTGAATCCTTGACTTCAATCCTTGCTACAGAGTGGACCAACATGTCACACCTTGACTTCAATCCTTGCTACAGAGTGGACCAACATGTCACCACCTTGACTTCAATCCTTGCTACAGAGTGGACCAACATGTCACACCTTGACTTCAATCCTTGCTACAGAGTGGACCAACATGTCACCACCTTGACTTCAATCCTTGCTACAGAGTGGACCAACATGTCAACACCTTGACTTCAATCCTTGCTACAGAGTGGACCAACATGTCACACCTTGACTTCAATCCTTGCTACAGAGTGGACCAACATGTCACACCTTGACTTCAATCCTTGCTACAGAGTGGACCAACATGTCACCACCTTGACTTCAATCCTTGCTACAGAGTGGACCAACATGTCACCACCTTGACTTCAATCCTTGCTACAGAGTGGACCAACATGTCACACCTTGACTTCAATCCTTGCTACAGAGTGGACCAACATGTCACACCTTGACTTCAATCCTTGCTACAGAGTGGACCAACATGTCACACCTTGACTTCAATCCTTGCTACAGAGTGGACCAACATGTCACCACCTTGACTTCAATCCTTGCTACAGAGTGGACCAACATGTCACACCTTGACTTCAATCCTTGCTACAGAGTGGACCAACATGTCAAACCTTGACTTCAATCCTTGCTACAGAGTGGACCAACATGTCACAACTTGACTTCCATCCTTGCTACAGAGTGGACCAACATGTCACACCTTGACTTCAATCCTTGCTACAGAGTGGACCAACATGTCACCACCTTGACTTCAATCCTTGCTACAGAGTGGACCAACATGTCACACCTTGACTTCAATCCTTGCTACAGAGTGGACCAACATGTCACCACCTTGACTTCAATCCTTGCTATAGAGTGGACCAACATGTCACACCTTGACTTCAATCCTTGCTACAGAGTGGACCAACATGTCACAACTTGACTTCCATCCTTGCTACAGAGTGGACCAACATGTCACACCTTGACTTCAATCCTTGCTACAGAGTGGACCAACATGTCAACACCTTGACTTCAATCCTTGCTACAGAGTGGACCAACATGTCACCTCCTTGACTTCAATCCTTGCTACAGAGTGGACCAACATGTCACCACCTTGACTTCAATCCTTGCTACAGAGTGGACCAACATGTCACACCTTGACATCAATCCTTGCTACAGAGTGGACCAACATGTCACACCTTGACTTCAATCCTTGCTACAGAGTGGACCAACATGTCACCACCTTGACATCAATCCTTGCTACAGAGTGGACCAACATGTCACACCTTGACATCAATCCTTGCTATAGAGTGGACCAACATGTCACACCTTGACTTCAATCCTTGCTACAGAGTGGACCAACATGTCACACCTTGACTTCAATCCTTGCTACAGAGTGGACCAACATGTCACACCTTGACTTCAATCCTTGCTACATAGTGGACCAACATGTCACACCTTGACTTCAATCCTTGCTACATAGTGGACCAACATGTCACCACTGGTTGCCATGGTCTAAAACACTCCTACACCTTTTCCAGGATTTGTGATATTGACAAGCCCGGGAAGCATTAGTGGCACGGCTAATACCATGGAGCATTAGTAGCACGGCTAATACCATGGAGCATTAGTGGCACAGCTAACCATGGAGCATTAGTGGCACGGCTAATACCATGGAGCATTAGTAGCACGGCTAATACCGTGGCATTAGTGGCACGGCTAAAACCCCGGTAACTTGGACTACTGTACATGCATGCATGTAGCTATTGCAGAGAGGAAATACCTTCCACCAAGTGTGGGGAAGACTAATGAAGACACAGATCACAGCCAGCAGTCCACTTCATTTTGACATGCTCGCAGAAGCTCAACAAATGTTAATGCAGGACATTGTTCATATATTCTCAAAGTTCGCACACGCACACATGCATAATACACACACACACACACATACAACACACACACATGCATAATACACACACACACACATGCATAATAACACACACACACACACACACATGCATAATAAACACACACACATAATATACACACACATGCATAATACATACACACACACACACATGCACACACATAACACACACACACACACATGCACACACACACACACACACACACACACACATAAACGCACATAAAATAATTTAATGACCACTTACTGCACCTGGTGAGAATGTCCAGTGCATTATCCTTGGACAGCCTCAGGTGGTAAGGAGTACACTTCACCTTGGAGTTCAGTCTACAGAGAAAGAGAAGAACACACATACACAATGCCTACCACATCTCCACCAGGAGGCCACTCTTAGTCAGGGATAGGTCAGGACAGACAGGACACAAGAATGTCTCCCAGGTCAGGACAGACAGGACACAAGGATGTCTCCCAGGTCAGGACAGACAGGACACAAGGTTGTCTCCCAGGTCAGGACAGACAGGACACAAGGATGCCTCCCAGGTCAGGACAGACAGGACACAAGGATGTCTCCCAGGTCAGGACAGACAGGACACAAGGATGTCTCCCAGATCAGGACAGACAGGACACAAGAATGTCTCCCAGGTCAGGACAGACAGGACACAAGGATGTCTCCCAGGTCAGGACAGACAGGACACAAGGATGTCTCCCAGGTCAGGACAGACAGGACACAAGAATGTCTTCCAGGGCAGGACAGACAGGACACAAGGATGTCTCCCAGGTCAGGACAGACAGGACACAAGGATGTCTCCCAGGTCAGGACAGACAGGACACAAGGATGTCTCCCAGATCAGGACAGACAGGACACAAGAATGTCTCCCAGGTCAGGACAGATAGGACACAAGAATGTCTCCCAGGTCAGGAAAGAGAGAACAAGAAAAGGTTCTCTGGGGGGGGCTTGGCTACATTTTGCCACCTCGAGGGTTTTTTGTAATTATTAATACGCTGAAGGAACAAATTTGAGGAAATGAAATGTCATGTACGGAGGAACACGTGTACCTCATTACATCATCATTACATCATCAGGTAATGTTTGTGCTAATGCTACGTGCATCATCATTACATCATCAGGTAATGTTTGTGCTAATGCTACGTGCATCATTACATCATCAGGTAATGTTTGTGCTAATGCTACGTGCATCATCATTACATCATCAGGTAATGTTTGTGCTGATGCTACGTGCATCTTCATTACATCATCAGGTAATGTTTGTGCTGATGCTACGTGCATCATCATTACATCATCAGGTAATGTTTGTGCTAATGCTACGTGCATCATCATTACATCATCAGGTAATGTTTGTGCTGATGCTACGTGTATCTTCATAAGGTCTGCTTGTCCAAGGCCATTTCTCAACTTGGTCTTAACTATCTTCATTTTTGAAAACTTCTTCCAACAGATGCAGTGCCAACAGGAATTGATAGACCGATGTTAGTCAAGTTTTAAGTTGGGAAACATTGTTATGAGCATTTCATTGGTCACCAGTTCTTGCATTGTGATGCCTTTGAGAGAGGTAGTGTCGGAAAGTCTTCCATTCAGTGTAATTTCTGGTGCTATGTATGAGAGTTGGTTTAGAGTATTCTTCACCTTCAAGGGGGTCTGCCACTCCATAATGACTACTCAGAATGTCCCCCTAATCATCACCGTAATAAGAAGATTCAGGAGTCGGAATTTCATCGGATCAAAACTAGTAAATGCAGAGGCAACATCTGGAGACCTGAAATGACTGAAACTGTTACTTTTCAGACAGTTTTCCCCACAGTATCTTGGAAGGATTTAATATTAGCCAAGGGGATCTTCATGTCAGTAACTTCCTCCAGATTTTCTTCAATGTCCCGCAACTCAAGTAACCAATTAGCAGAAGCATCATCAAGTGTATGTAAAGTTGCATCAACAAGAGAGGATATGATCTGTTCCGTTTAAAGAGTTTCGCTACTTGAGGCAAGACCTAATAAAGGAGAACTAGAGCCCAAACTTTGCACTTCCTACTCTCAGCTTGACTTACCCCCAGTCAGCAAAAAAACTTTTAACATGATCAGCAAATCTAAAAATAGAGCACTGGCTGAATTGAATTAAGAGACCTCCATAGTGCAAGTCAGAGGCACACACGTTGCCCCACACATAAGTGTAAATATGCTCCAGACCAAACACAATGAAAATAACACCTCATATCTCAGCTACAACTTACAGCTTCCTCTTCCTAAATGGTTTCAGCCAACATTAGCTTCAAGGTCTACCTACCTGTGTACCCACGCCTGTTCCCTCCCTCTCACTGCTTGCTTCAAGGCCTACCTGTGTACCCACACTTGTTCCTTCCCTCTCACTGCTTGCTTCAAGGTCTACCTGTGTACCCACACCTGTTCCCTCCCTCTCACTGCTTGCTTCAAGGCCTACCTGTGTACCCACACCTGTTCCTTCCCTCTCACTGCTTGCTTCAAGGCCTACCTGTTTACCCACACCTGTTCCTTCCCTCTCACTGCTTGCTTCAAGGTCTACCTGTGTAAGGCCTACCTGTGTACCCACACCTGTTCCCTCCCTCTCACTGCTTGCTTCAAGGCCTGCCTGTGTACCCACACCTGTTCCCTCCCTCTCACTGCTTGCTTCAAGGTCTACCTGTGTACACACACCTGTTCCCTCCCTCTCACTGCTTGCTTCAAGGTCTACCTGTGTACCCACACCTGTTCCCTCCCTCTCACTGCTTGCTTCAAGGTCTACCTGTGTGTACCCACACCTGTTCCCTCCCTCTCACTGCTTGCTTCAAGGCCTACCTGTGTACCCACACCTGTTCCCTCCCTCTCACTGCTTGCTTCAAGGTCTACCTGTGTACCCACACCTGTTCCCTCCCTCTCACTGCTTGCTTCAAGGCCTACCTGTGTACCCACACCTGTTCCCTCCCTCTCACTGCTTGCTTCAAGGCCTACCTGTGTACCCACACCTGTTCCTTCCCTCTCACTGCTTGCTTCAAGGCCTACCTGTGTACCCACACCTGTTCCCTCCCTCTCACTGCTTGCTTCAAGGCCTACCTGTGTACCCACACCTGTTCGCTCCCTCTCACTGCTTGCTTCAAGGCCTACCTGTGTACCCACACCTGTTCCCTCCCTCTCACTGCTTGCTTCAAGGCCTGCCTGTGTACCCACACCTGTTCCTTCCCTCTCACTGCTTGCTTCAAGGTCTACCTGTGTACCCACACCTGTTCCCTCCCTCTCACTGCTTGCTTCAAGGCCTACCTGTGTACCCACACCTGTTCCCTCCCTCTCACTGCTTGCTTCAAGGTCTGCCTGTGTACCCACACCTGTTCCCTCCCTCTCACTGCTTGCTTCAAGGCCTACCTGTGTACCCACACCTGTTCCCTCCCTCTCACTGCTTGCTTCAAGGCCTGCCTGTGTACCCACACCTGTTCCTTCCCTCTCACTGCTTGCTTCAAGGCCTACCTGTGTACCCACACCTGTTCCTTCCCTCTCACTGCTTGCTTCAAGGCCTACCTGTGTACCCACACCTTCCCTCTCACTGCTTGCTTCAAGGTCTGCCTGTGTACCCACACCTGTTCCTTCCCTCTCACTGCTTGCTTCAAGGTCTGCCTGTGTACCCACACCTGTTCCCTCCCTCTCACTGCTTGCTTCAAGGTCTACCTGTGTACCCACACCTGTTCCCTCCCTCTCACTGCTTGCTTCAAGGTCTGCCTGTGTACCCACACCTGTTCCTTCCCTCTCACTGCTTGCTTCAAGGCCTACCTGTGTACCCACACCTGTTCCCTCACTCTCACTGCTTGCTTCAAGGTCTGCCTGTGTACCCACACCTGTTCCCTCCCTCTCACTGCTTGCTTCAAGGTCGGCCTGTGTACCCACACCTGTTCCCTCCCTCTCACTGCTTGCTTCAAGGTCTGCCTGTGTACCCACACCTGTTCCCTCACTCTCACTGCTTGCTTCAAGGCCTACCTGTGTACCCACACCTGTTCCTTCCCTCTCACTGCTTGCTTCAAGGCCTGCCTGTGTACCCACACCTGTTCCCTCCCTCTCACTGCTTGCTTCAAGGCCTACCTGTGTACCCACACCTGTTCCTTCCCTCTCACTGCTTGCTTCAAGGCCTACCTGTGTACCCACACCTTCCCTCTCACTGCTTGCTTCAAGGTCTGCCTGTGTACCCACACCTGTTCCTTCCCTCTCACTGCTTGCTTCAAGGTCTGCCTGTGTACCCACACCTGTTCCCTCCCTCTCACTGCTTGCTTCAAGGTCTACCTGTGTACCCACACCTGTTCCCTCCCTCTCACTGCTTGCTTCAAGGTCTGCCTGTGTACCCACACCTGTTCCTTCCCTCTCACTGCTTGCTTCAAGGCCTACCTGTGTACCCACACCTGTTCCCTCACTCTCACTGCTTGCTTCAAGGTCTGCCTGTGTACCCACACCTGTTCCCTCCCTCTCACTGCTTGCTTCAAGGTCGGCCTGTGTACCCACACCTGTTCCCTCCCTCTCACTGCTTGCTTCAAGGTCTGCCTGTGTACCCACACCTGTTCCCTCACTCTCACTGCTTGCTTCAAGGCCTACCTGTGTACCCACACCTGTTCCTTCCCTCTCACTGCTTGCTTCAAGGCCTGCCTGTGTACCCACACCTGTTCCCTCCCTCTCACTGCTTGCTTCAAGGCCTACCTGTGTACCAACACCTGTTCCTTCCCTCTCACTGCTTGCTTCAAGGACTACCTGTGTACCCACACCTGTTCCCTCCCTCTCACTGCTTGCTTCAAGGTCTATCTGTGTACCCACACCTGTTCCTTCCCTCACACTGCTATAATGTTACCTAACATGTAATTGCAGAATAAAGTCGTTGGTGAAGTCCTCATCGATTATGTTTTCAAGCTACCCCAGAAAAGTATTTCATTCTTGGAAACATGACTTGACCTACCTGTATGTACATGTACATGCAGCAGAATTATAAATGAGTGGTCAGGTGATGTACGGATGAATACTCTTCTAACAAAAAGGTTGGCTCATAAGCACTTATGAGCTGCTGCTAGTCCTTGCAGGAGACTGGAGCGAGGGCTATGGCTGACTCTGTTAGTTCTAGAGCTCTCCTATGAGCTGCTGCTAGTCCTTGCAGGAGACTGGAGCAAGGGCTATGGCTGACTCTAATAACAGAACCACAAATAAGTTTGATGCTGTGTTTAAAAGGGGTTGCCATTTAGTTTGCTTGTGGACTTCTCCCATGCACAACAGGTCAACAAGTAGGGAAGCACACTCAGAATGACCAGCCAGAGGTATGCTGGCTGGTGAGTAGAGCAGTGCCTAAATGTGAGTGTGTGTGTATGTGAGTGTGTGTTGAGTGTGGTGTGTGTATGTATGTGTTGAGTGTGGTGTGTGTGTGTGTTGAGTGTGGTGTGTGTGTGTGTTGAGTGTGTGTTGAGTGTGTGTTGAGTGTGGTGTGTGTATGTGTGTTGAGTGTGGCGTGTGTGTTGAGTGGTGTGTGTGTGTGTGTGTTGAGTATGGTGTGTATGTGTGTGTGTGTTGAGTATGGTGTGTATGTGTGTGTGTTGAGTGTGGTGTGTGTATGTTGAGTGTGGTGTGTGTATGTGTGTGTGTTGAGTGTGGTGTGTGTGTTGAGTGTGTGTTGAGTGTGTGTGTGTGTGTTGAGTGTGGTGTGTGTGTGTGTGTTGTGTGTGTGTTGAGTGTGTGTTGAGTGTGGTGTGTGTGTTGAGTGTGGTGTGTGTGTGTGTGTGTTGAGTGTGGTGTGTGTGTATGTGTGGGTATGTGTGTCCAGAAGTGCAGCACATTGAGATGAGAGACACTCACTGCTGTATGGACTTCTTGGCAGACTCAACTTTCATTCTTCCTTCTTCCTGTTCAGAATGTATGACTTGCCGTTGCAAGTTGCTGACTTCCACGACGTCATCATCCACCAGACCCAAGTGCCCTGAGGGCATCACAGCATTAGTGCCAGACACACCCACACACACTAGCCATCACAGCATTAGTGCCAGACACACCCACACACACTAGCCATCACAGCATTAGTGCCAGACACACCCACACACACTAGCCATCACAGCATTAGTGCCAGACACACCCACACACACTAGCCATCACAGCATTAGTGCCAGACACTCCCACACACACTAGCCATCACAGCATTAGTGCCAGACACTCCCACACCCACTAGCCATCACAGCATTAGTGCCAGACACACCCACACACACTAGCCATCACAGCATTAGTGCCAGACACACCCACACACACTAGCCATCACAGCATTAGTGCCAGACACTCCCACACACACTAGCCATCACAGCATTAGTGCCAGACACACCCACACACACTAGCCATCACAGCATTAGTGCCAGACAGACACACACACACTAGCCATCACAGCATTAGTGCCAGACACACCCACACACACTAGCCATCACAGCATTAGTGCCAGACACACCCACACACACTAGCCATCACAGCATTAGTGCCAGACACTCCCACACACACTAGCCATCACAGCATTAGTGCCAGACACACCCACACACACTAGCCATCACAGCATTAGTGCCAGACACACCCACACACACTAGCCATCACAGCATTAGTGCCAGACACACCCACACACACTAGCCATCACAGCATTAGTGCCAGACACACCCACACACACTAGCCATCACAGCATTAGTGCCAGACACACCCACACACACTAGCCATCACAGCATTAGTGCCAGACACACCCACACACACTAGCCATCACAGCATTAGTGCCAGACACACCCACACACACTAGCCATCACAGCATTAGTGCCAGACACACCCACACACACTAGCCATCACAGCATTAGTGCCAGACACACCCACACACACTAGCCATCACAGCATTAGTGCCAGACACACCCACACACACTAGCCATCACAGCATTAGTGCCAGACACACCCACACACACTAGCCATCACAGCATTAGTGCCAGACACACCCACACACACTAGCCATCACAGCATTAGTGCCAGACATTCCCACACACACTAGCCATCACAGCATTAGTGCCAGACACACCCACACACACTAGCCATCACAGCATTAGTGCCAGACACACCCACTAGCCATCACAGCATTAGTGCCAGACATTCCCACACACACTAGCCATCACAGCATTAGTGCCAGACACTCCCACACACACTAGCCATCACAGCATTAGTGCCAGACACACCCACACACACTAGCCATCACAGCATTAGTGCCAGACACACCCACACACACTAGCCATCACAGCATTAGTGCCAGACACACCCACACACACTAGCCATCACAGCATTAGTGCCAGACACACCCTCACACACTAGCCATCACAGCATTAGTGCCAGACACACCCACACACACTAGCCATCACAGCATTAGTGCCAGACACACCCACACACACTAGCCATCACAGCATTAGTGCCAGACACACCCACACACACTAGCCATCACAGCATTAGTGCCAGACACTCCCACACACACTAGCCATCACAGCATTAGTGCCAGACACACCCACACACACTAGCCATCACAGCATTAGTGCCAGACACACCCACACACACTAGCCATCACAGCATTAGTGCCAGACACACCCACACACACTAGCCATCACAGCATTAGTGCCAGACACTCCCACACACACTAGCCATCACAGCATTAGTGCCAGACACACACACACACACTAGCCATCACAGCATTAGTGCCAGACACACCCACACACACTAGCCATCACAGCATTAGTGCCAGACACACCCACACACACTAGCCATCACAGCATTAGTGCCAGACACACCCACACACACTAGCCATCACAGCATTAGTGCCAGACACACCCACACACACTAGCCATCACAGCATTAGTGCCAGACACACCCACACACACTAGCCATCACAGCATTAGTGCCAGACACTCCCACACACACTAGCCATCACAGCATTAGTGCCAGACACACCCACACACACTAGCCATCACAGCATTAGTGCCAGACACACCCACACACACTAGCCATCACAGCATTAGTGCCAGACACACCCACACACACTAGCCATCACAGCATTAGTGCCAGACACTCCCACACACACTAGCCATCACAGCATTAGTGCCAGACACACCCACACACACTAGCCATCACAGCATTAGTGCCAGACACACCCACACACACTAGCCATCACAGCATTAGTGCCAGACACTCCCACACACACTAGCCATCACAGCATTAGTGCCAGACACACCCACACACACTAGCCATCACAGCATTAGTGCCAGACACACCCACACACACTAGCCATCACAGCATTAGTGCCAGACACTCCCACACACACTAGCCATCACAGCATTAGTGCCAGACACACCCACACACACTAGCCATCACAGCATTAGTGCCAGACACACCCACACACACTAGCCATCACAGCATTAGTGCCAGACACACCCACACACACTAGCCATCACAGCATTAGTGCCAGACACACCCACACACACTAGCCATCACAGCATTAGTGCCAAACACACCCACACACACTAGCCATCACAGCATTAGTGCCAGACACACCCACACACACTAGCCATCACAGCATTAGTGCCAGACACACCCACACACACTAGCCATCACAGCATTAGTGCCAGACACACCCACACACACTAGCCATCACAGCATTAGTGCCAGACATTCCCACACACACTAGCCATCACAGCATTAGTGCCAGACACACCCACACACACTAGCCATCACAGCATTAGTGCCAGACACACCCACTAGCCATCACAGCATTAGTGCCAGACATTCCCACACACACTAGCCATCACAGCATTAGTGCCAGACACTCCCACACACACTAGCCATCACAGCATTAGTGCCAGACACACCCACACACACTAGCCATCACAGCATTAGTGCCAGACACACCCACACACACTAGCCATCACAGCATTAGTGCCAGACACACCCACACACACTAGCCATCACAGCATTAGTGCCAGACACACCCTCACACACTAGCCATCACAGCATTAGTGCCAGACACACCCACACACACTAGCCATCACAGCATTAGTGCCAGACACACCCACACACACTAGCCATCACAGCATTAGTGCCAGACACACCCACACACACTAGCCATCACAGCATTAGTGCCAGACACTCCCACACACACTAGCCATCACAGCATTAGTGCCAGACACACCCACACACACTAGCCATCACAGCATTAGTGCCAGACACACCCACACACACTAGCCATCACAGCATTAGTGCCAGACACACCCACACACACTAGCCATCACAGCATTAGTGCCAGACACTCCCACACACACTAGCCATCACAGCATTAGTGCCAGACACACACACACACACTAGCCATCACAGCATTAGTGCCAGACACACCCACACACACTAGCCATCACAGCATTAGTGCCAGACACACCCACACACACTAGCCATCACAGCATTAGTGCCAGACACACCCACACACACTAGCCATCACAGCATTAGTGCCAGACACACCCACACACACTAGCCATCACAGCATTAGTGCCAGACACACCCACACACACTAGCCATCACAGCATTAGTGCCAGACACTCCCACACACACTAGCCATCACAGCATTAGTGCCAGACACACCCACACACACTAGCCATCACAGCATTAGTGCCAGACACACCCACACACACTAGCCATCACAGCATTAGTGCCAGACACACCCACACACACTAGCCATCACAGCATTAGTGCCAGACACTCCCACACACACTAGCCATCACAGCATTAGTGCCAGACAGACACACACACACTAGCCATCACAGCATTAGTGCCAGACACACCCACACACACTAGCCATCACAGCATTAGTGCCAGACACTCCCACACACACTAGCCATCACAGCATTAGTGCCAGACACACCCACACACACTAGCCATCACAGCATTAGTGCCAGACACACCCACACACACTAGCCATCACAGCATTAGTGCCAGACACACCCACACACACTAGCCATCACAGCATTAGTGCCAGACACACCCACACACACTAGCCATCACAGCATTAGTGCCAGACACTCCCACACACACTAGCCATCACAGCATTAGTGCCAGACACACCCACACACACTAGCCATCACAGCATTAGTGCCAGACACTCCCACACACACTAGCCATCACAGCATTAGTGCCAGACACTCCCACACACACTAGCCATCACAGCATTAGTGCCAGACACTCCCACACACACTAGCCATCACAGCATTAGTGCCAGACACACCCACACACACTAGCCATCACAGCATTAGTGCCAGACACTCCCACACACACTAGCCATCACAGCATTAGTGCCAGACACTCCCACACACACTAGCCATCACAGCATTAGTGCCAGACACACCCACACACACTAGCCATCACAGCATTAGTGCCAGACACTCCCACACACACTAGCCATCACAGCATTAGTGCCAGACACACCCACACACACTAGCCATCACAGCATTAGTGCCAGACACACCCACACACACTAGCCATCACAGCATTAGTGCCAGATACTCCCACACACACTAGCCATCACAGCATTAGTGCCAGACACTCCCACACACACTAGCCATCACAGCATTAGTGCCAGACACACCCACACACACTAGCCATCACAGCATTAGTGCCAGACACTCCCACACACACTAGCCATCACAGCATTAGTGCCAGACACACCCACTAGCCATCACAGCATTAGTGCCAGACACACCCACACACACTAGCCATCACAGCATTAGTGCCAGACACACCCACACACACTAGCCATCACAGCATTAGTGCCAGACACTCCCACACACACTAGCCATCACAGCATTAGTGCCAGACACACCCACACACACTAGCCATCACAGCATTAGTGCCAGACACTCCCACACACACTAGCCATCACAGTAGCCATCACAGCATTAGTGCCAGACACACCCACACACACTAGCCATCACAGCATTAGTGCCAGACACACCCACACACACTAGCCATCACAGCATTAGTGCCAGACACACACACACACACTAGCCATCACAGCATTAGTGCCAGACACACCCACACCCACTAGCCATCACAGCATTAGTGCCAGACACACCCACACACACTAGCCATCACAGCATTAGTGCCAGACACTCCCACACACACTAGCCATCACAGCATTAGTGCCAGACACACCCACACACACTAGCCATCACAGCATTAGTGCCAGACACACACACACACACTAGCCATCACAGCATTAGTGCCAGACACACCCACACACACTAGCCATCACAGCATTAGTGCCAGACACACCCACACACACTAGCCATCACAGCATTAGTGCCAGACACACCCACACACACTAGCCATCACAGCATTAGTGCCAGACACACCCACACACACTAGCCATCACAGCATTAGTGCCAGACACACCCACACACACTAGCCATCACAGCATTAGTGCCAGACACTCCCACACACACTAGCCATCACAGCATTAGTGCCAGACACTCCCACACACACTAGCCATCACAGCATTAGTGCCAGACACACCCACACACACTAGCCATCACAACATTAGTGCCAGGCACTTCCACACACACTAGCCATCACAGCATTAGTGCCAGACACACCCACACACACTAGCCATCACAGCATTAGTGCCAGGCACTTCCACACACACTAGCCATCACAGCATTAGTGCCAGACACACCCACACACACTAGCCATCACAGCATTAGTGCCAGACACACCCACACACACTAGCCATCACAGCATTAGTGCCAGACACTCCCACACACACTAGCCATCACAGCATTAGTGCCAGACACACCCACACACACTAGCCATCACAGCATTAGTGCCAGACACACCCACACACACTAGCCATCACAGCATTAGTGCCAGACACTCCCACACACACTAGCCATCACAGCATTAGTGCCAGACACACCCACACACACTAGCCATCACAGCATTAGTGCCAGACACTCCCACACACACTAGCCATCACAGCATTAGTGCCAGACACACCCACACACACTAGCCATCACAGCATTAGTGCCAGACACACCCACACACACTAGCCATCACAGCATTAGTGCCAGACACTCCCACACACACTAGCCATCACAGCATTAGTGCCAGACACACCCACACACACTAGCCATCACAGCATTAGTGCCAGACACACCCACACACACTAGCCATCACAGCATTAGTGCCAGACACTCCCACACACACTAGCCATCACAGCATTAGTGCCAGACACACCCACACACACTAGCCATCACAGCATTAGTGCCAGACACTCCCACACACACTAGCCATCACAGCATTAGTGCCAGACACACCCACACACACTAGCCATCACAGCATTAGTGCCAGACACACCTACACACACTAGCCATCACAGCATTAGTGCCAGACACTCCCACACACACTAGCCATCACAGCATTAGTGCCAGACACACCCACACACACTAGCCATCACAGCATTAGTGCCAGACACACCCACACACACTAGCCATCACAGCATTAGTGCCACCCACACACACTAGCCATCACAGCATTAGTGCCAGACACACCCACACACACTAGCCATCACAGCATTAGTGCCAGACACACCCACACACACTAGCCATCACAGCATTAGTGCCAGACACACCCACTAGCCATCACAGCATTAGTGCCAGACACACCCACTAGCCATCACAGCATTAGTGCCAGACACACCCACACACACTAGCCATCACAGCATTAGTGCCAGACACTCCCACACACACTAGCCATCACAGCATTAGTGCCAGACACACACACTAGCCATCACAGCATTAGTGCCAGACACACCCACACACACTAGCCATCACAGCATTAGTGCCAGGCACTTCCACACACACTAGCCATCACAGCATTAGTGCCAGACACACCCACACACACTAGCCATCACAGCATTAGTGCCAGACACACCCACACACACTAGCCATCACAGCATTAGTGCCAGACACACCTACACACACTAGCCATCACAGCATTAGTGCCAGACACACCCACACACACTAGCCATCACAGCATTAGTGCCAGACACTCCCACACACACTAGCCATCACAGCATTAGTGCCAGACACACCCACACACACTAGCCATCAC
The DNA here is from genome assembly GCA_028752905.1 of Cladorhizidae sp. MBARI D1340-BT2. Classification (NCBI taxonomy): domain Eukaryota; kingdom Metazoa; phylum Porifera; class Demospongiae; order Poecilosclerida; family Cladorhizidae; species Cladorhizidae sp. MBARI D1340-BT2. Next base: position 46,886,425 of record JAQNBH010000009.1, on the reverse strand, counting down.
AGCATTAGTGCCAGACACTCCCACACACACTAGCCATCACAGCATTAGTGCCAGACACTCCCACACACACTAGCCATCACAGCATTAGTGCCAGACACACCCACACACACTAGCCATCACAGCATTAGTGCCAGACACACCCACACACACTAGCCATCACAGCATTAGTGCCAGACACTCCCACACACACTAGCCATCACAGCATTAGTGCCAGACACACCCACACACACTAGCCATCACAGCATTAGTGCCAGACACTCCCACACACACTAGCCATCACAGCATTAGTGCCAGACACTCCCACACACACTAGCCATCACAGCATTAGTGCCAGACACACCCACACACACTAGCCATCACAGCATTAGTGCCAGACACACCCACACACACTAGCCATCACAGCATTAGTGCCAGACACACCCACACACACTAGCCATCACAGCATTAGTGCCAGACACACCCACACACACTAGCCATCACAGCATTAGTGCCAGACACACCCACACACACTAGCCATCACAGCATTAGTGCCAGACACACCCACACACACTAGCCATCACAGCATTAGTGCCAGACACACCCACACACACTAGCCATCACAGCATTAGTGCCAGACACACCCACACACACTAGCCATCACAGCATTAGTGCCAGACACTCCCACACACACTAGCCATCACAGCATTAGTGCCAGACACACCCACTAGCCATCACAGCATTAGTGCCAGACACACCCACACACACTAGCCATCACAGCATTAGTGCCAGACACTCCCACACACACTAGCCATCACAGCATTAGTGCCAGACACACCCACACACACTAGCCATCACAGCATTAGTGCCAGACACACCCACACACACTAGCCATCACAGCATTAGTGCCAGACACACCCACACACACTAGCCATCACAGCATTAGTGCCAGACACACCTACACACACTAGCCATCACAGCATTAGTGCCAGACACACCCACACACACTAGCCATCACAGCATTAGTGCCAGACACACCCACACACACTAGCCATCACAGCATTAGTGCCAGACACTCCCACACACACTAGCCATCACAGCATTAGTGCCAGACACACACACACACACTAGCCATCACAGCATTAGTGCCAGACACACCCACACACACTAGCCATCACAGCATTAGTGCCAGACACTCCCACACACACTAGCCATCACAGCATTAGTGCCAGACACACCCACACACACTAGCCATCACAGCATTAGTGCCAGACACTCCCACACACACTAGCCATCACAGCATTAGTGCCAGACACACCCACACACACTAGCCATCACAGCATTAGTGCCAGACACACCCACACACACTAGCCATCACAGCATTAGTGCCAGACACACCCACACACACTAGCCATCACAGCATTAGTGCCAGACACACCCACACACACTAGCCATCACAGCATTAGTGCCAGACACACCCACACACACTAGCCATCACAGCATTAGTGCCAGACACACCCACACACACTAGCCATCACAGCATTAGTGCCAGACACACCCACACACACTAGCCATCACAGCATTAGTGCCAGACACACCCACACACACTAGCCATCACAGCATTAGTGCCAGACACACCCACACACACTAGCCATCACAGCATTAGTGCCAGACACACCCACACACACTAGCCATCACAGCATTAGTGCCAGACATTCCCACACACACTAGCCATCACAGCATTAGTGCCAGACACACCCACACACACTAGCCATCACAGCATTAGTGCCAGACACACCCACACACACTAGCCATCACAGCATTAGTGCCAGACACACCCACACACACTAGCCATCACAGCATTAGTGCCAGACACACCCACACACACTAGCCATCACAGCATTAGTGCCAGACACACCCACACACACTAGCCATCACAGCATTAGTGCCACACACACCCACACCCACTAGTATTGTTGCTGATTTCTCTATTAATATGCTCATGGTATACTTCACAGAGAACTGGTGGCTGCAATGACCCCACCCACCCACACCCACTCACACCCACACTCACACGTGCCTAACAAACAGTCGCATTCTCAATGATGTGCACATATGTACTCTTCGCTGCTACTTGGAGCTTGACACACCTCATCTCAGACACCTCCCTCATCCCACTCACTGCACACCTCATCTCAGACACCTCCCTCATCCCACTCACTGCACACCTCATCTCAGACACCTCCCTCATCCCACTCACTGCACACCTCATCTCAGACACCTCCCTCATCCCACTCATGCACACCTCATCTCAGACACCTCCCTCATCCCACTCACTGCACACCTCATCTCAGACACCTCCCTCATCCCACTCACTGCACACCTCATCTCAGACACCTCCTCATCCCACTCACTGCATACCTCCCTCATCCCACTCACTGCACACCTCATCTCAGACACCTCCCTCATCCCACTCACTGCACACCTCATCTCTAACACTTTTCACACATCCCCTCCACCCACTGCACAATCCTAGAAGTACTCCAAGGTTCGGACCCGGGGCTCCCACGTTATGCTAGCTATGGCCAGGAGGGAGAGATGTGCAGTTATGTTAGCTATGGCCAGGAGGGAGAGATGTGCAGTTATGTTAGCTATGGCCAGGAGGGAGAGATGTGCAGTTATGTTAGCTATGGCCAGAGAGATGTGCAGTTATGTTAGCTATGGCCAGGAGGGAGAGATGTGCAGTTATGTTAGCTATGGCCAGGAGGGAGAGATGTGCAGTTATGTTAGCTATGGCCAGGAGGGAGAGATGTGCAGTTATGTTAGCTATGGCCAGAGAGATGTGCAGTTATGTTAGCTATGGCCAGGAGGGAGAGATGTGCAGTTATGTTAGCTATGGCCAGGAGGGAGAGATGTGCAGTTATGTTAGCTATGGCCAGGAGGGAGAGATGTGCAGTTATGTTAGCTATGGCCAGGAGGGAGAGATGTGCAGTTATGTTAGCTATGGCCAGGAGGGAGAGATGTGCAGTTATGTTAGCTATGGCCAGGAGGGAGAGATGTGCAGTTATGTTAGCTATGGCCAGGAGGGAGAGATGTGCAGTTATGTTAGCTATGGCCAGAGAGATGTGCAGTTATGTTAGCTATGGCCAGGAGGGAGAGATGTGCAGTTATGTTAGCTATGGCCAGGAGGGAGAGATGTGCAGTTATGTTAGCTATGGCCAGGAGGGAGAGATGTGCAGTTATGTTAGCTAGGGCCAGGAGGGAGAGATGTGCAGTTATGTTAGCTATGGCCAGGAGGGAGAGATGTGCAGTTATGTTAGCTATGGCCAGGAGGGAGAGATGTGCAGTTATGTTAGCTATGGCCAGGAGGGAGAGATGTGCAGTTATGTTAGCTATGGCCAGGAGGGAGAGATGTGCAGTTATGTTAGCTATGGCCAGGAGGGAGAGATGTGCAGTTATGTTAGCTATGGCCAGGAGGGAGAGATGTGCAGTTATGTTAGCTATGGCCAGGAGGGAGAGATGTGCAGTTATGTTAGCTATGGCCAGAGAGATGTGCAGTTATGTTAGCTATGGCCAGGAGGGAGAGATGTGCAGTTATGTTAGCTATGGCCAGGAGGGAGAGATGTGCAGTTATGTTAGCTATGGCCAGAGAGATGTGCAGTTATGTTAGCTATGGCCAGAGAGATGTGCAGTTATGTTAGCTATGGCCAGAGAGATGTGCAGTTATGTTAGCTATGGCCAGAGAGATGTGCAGCTACATGTATGTAAACTAAATAGCACTGTAATGCACAAGCTGCTATATTACTGTGGTAGTGCTGAATCCGCCAATCAGTCTTCACAGTAGACAGGCTTCGCAGGAGACAGGCTTCGCAGGAGACAGGCTTCGCAGGAGACAGGCTTCGCAGGAGACAAGTTTCGCAGGAGACACGCTTCGCAGGAGACAAGCTTCGCAGGAGACCGGCTTCACTGGAGACAGGCTTCACTTGTCTCTCTAGGTAGTCTAGTAATGACTCATTTCTTTCCAATCTAGCACTGCCCACCTTCCACTAATTGCAAATTGTTGGGTCCTTGCACACTATTGCTTCCTATGACCTCTTGGTGAACTTATGGAGTTCTCTTGGTCAGAGAGACACCAGTTAAACTTGATCACAACCAGCAGCTTGCAGCCAAGGTCTTATACTGACCTCCCAATACTGGAGCTGGTCTTATACTGACCTCCCAATACTGGAGCGTGCAGCCATGGTCTTATACTGACCTCCCAATACTGGAGCTGGTCTTATACTGACCTCCCAATACTGGAGCTTGCTGCCATGGTCTTATACTGACCTCTCACTACAGCAGCTTGCAGCCACGTCTTATACTGACCTCCCAATACTGGAGCGTGCAGCCATGGTCTTATACTGACCTCCCAATACTGGAGCTTGCAGCCATGGTCTTATACTGACCTCCCAGTACTGGAGCTTGCAGCCATGGTCTTATACTGACCTCCCAATACTGGAGCTTGCAGCCATGGTCTTATACTGACCTCCAATACAGCAGCCTGCAGCCATGGTCTTATACTGACCTCCCAATACTGGAGCTTGCAGCCATGGTCTTATACTGACCTCCCAATACTGGAGTTGCAGCCATGGTCTTATACTGACCTCCCAATACTGGAGCTTGCAGCCATGGTCTTATACTGACCTCCCAATACTGGAGCTTGCAGCCATGGTCTTATACTGACCTCCAATACTGGAGCTTGCAGCCATGGTCTTACACTGACCTCCCAATACTGGAGCTTGCAGCCATGGTCTTATACTGACCTCCCAATAACTGGAGCTTGCAGCCACGTCTTATACTGACCTCCCAGTACAGCAGCTTGCAGCCATGGTCTTATACTGACCTCCCAATACTGGAGCTTGCAGCCATGGTCTTATACTGACCTCTCCATACTGGAGCTTGCAGCCATGTCTTATACTGACCTCCCAGTACTGCAGCTTGCAGCCATGGTCTTATACTGACCTCCCAATACTGGAGCTTGCAGCCATGGTCTTATACTGACCTCCCAATACTGGAGCTGGTCTTATACTGACCTCCCAATACAGCAGCTTGCAGCCATGGTCTTATACTGACCTCCCAATACTGGAGCTTGCAGCCATGGTCTTATACTGACCTCCCAATACTGGAGCTTGCAGCCATGGTATTATACTGACCTCCAATACTGGAGCTGGTCTTATACTGACCTCCCAATACTGGAGCTTGCAGCCATGGTCTTATACTGACCTCTCCATACTGGAGCTTGCAGCCATGTCTTATACTGACCTCCCAGTACTGCAGCTTGCAGCCATGGTCTTATACTGACCTCCCAATACTGGAGCTTGCAGCCATGGTCTTATACTGACCTCCCAGTACTGCAGCTTGCAGCCATGGTCTTATACTGACCTCCCAATACTGCAGCTTGCAGCCATGCTCTTATACTGACCTCCAATACTGCAGCTTGCAGCCATGGTCTTCTACTGACCTCTCACTACAGCAGCCTGCAGCCATGTCTTATACTGACCTCCCAATACTGGAGCTTGCAGCCATGGTCTTATACTGACCTCTCACTACAGCAGCCTGCAGCCATGTCTTATACTGACCTCTCAAGTGTACATGGGGAAAAATCAACAATACAGCTTTATGGCACAAGTTACTCACCTATTCCAGCAGCTGCGAGGTAAAGACAGGCAGGAGAACCTAGTCCGCCTACTCCCACCAGGAGCACTGAACAAGACTTAGCTAAAAACTGTCCTAGATAAAAATAAGCTTCACGTACTGAGAATGGCTATCACATAAACATTGTTCACCTTTAACGCCCCACTCCGGTAAAATTAATTGCCGTCCATATCTTCCAACCTCTTCATTGCTCAGTGCAGCAGCTTCCATGACTGAAAAGAGAAAACACCACCAAGCTCGACTATTTCCACGAGATTGAACATAACACACGCGCGTTAAAACACTTTACCATACACGCCCACAGGTACCTCATCCCGGCTAAAAAACAACTCAACTTCTTATTAGCGAACACTCTGTTGCTGGTTTTATTTGTACCACCTCCGGTGTGCTTGAATCCTTCTCAAAAGTTGGCGAGGTAGAAAACGAGAGGATGAAAAAGCACACAAAAATAATAATAAGCCTACGCACGTCAAACCATTACCCCTCACTCGGTCACACAAGGACTTGGGAATTACGATAAACGGTAACTGCAACTGGTCGGACCATTACAACACAGTCTGCCGCAGAGCATACTTTTCTCTTTTCCTCATCAGAAGAACTTTCTCTCCCTCCACCCCAACTAGTATCAAGAAGCGCCTCTATTTAACACTAGTTCGCTCTCACCTTTCGTACTGCTCACAACTGTGGCGACCACGACTCATCAAAGACATCACTACACTAGAGAGGATCCAGAGAAGAGCAACTAAGTTTATCCTCAACGACCACCACTCAGATTACAAATCTAGACTGATCAACCTTAAGTTGCTACCACTCATGTATTGGTACGAACTACAGGATTTGATGTTCCTCGTGAAAAGCATCACTGAACCACCAGATAACTTTGACATCTCTCATTACATCAGTTTTGCGTCTGGCAAAACTCGCTCTACCTCTCAAAGGAAACTCATGTTCAAATACTCTCGTACTTCAAACAACCACCATTTCTACTTCAACCGAATAGTCAAATTGTGGAACAGCTTGCCTCCAATTAATCTGACTCAATCAGTAATCACCATCAAGCAAAGGATACTTGATCATCTTTGGAATCACTTCATGACTAACTTCAACCCATGCATCACTTGTACCTACCACTCAGTATGCCCTTGTCCTAACCATCACCCACTCTCATTCTCTGTCCCCTCTGATTAGCACTCTATCCACTTTAGTTACTTTAGTTACACCAGCTGCACTACAGGATAGTGTCTGTCTGTCAACAGTTCATACACCACCATTGCCCACTCATATGTACATGTCACAATTGTTGTAAAGCCTATTATTATTATTATTATTATTATTATAGAATTAACTACTGCTACTGTGGATGTTGAACGTCTTCATGTTCTTCATAACTTTCAGATAAAAGAAAACATGTGATAGGTTTAAAGATCGTCCCTTCAGGGGAAAATAGAGCATTTGTCGTGGGTTTTTATATAACAACTTTTTAATACCTCATACATTTTCAAAGATTTTGTTCTCAAAGGACAGCCCATGCTGTGCTTACCAATGAATGGTGTTGCAATTATTATAGTGCTGTTGCAATAAACTAGGGCTGAAGTATGGGTAAAACCACAAAGCTCTTTAAAAATATATATCCGCTCTTCCACAACCATAGGTCTTCAACACTTCTCATCAATTTTATGGGTATACAACATATGGTTTTATAAATCAATTTTATTTCCCCCATTATCCCAATTTCATTTTTGCTGTCGGGTGACAGACTATATCTCATCAGAAAATGACTGGATTAGAAAACTGTCAATTCAAAATACAGACAAATGCAAGAGCTTTCAGGTTATATTAAAAAATAGGACAAAATTTGACAGAGTTCGACTGCTTTATGTGTTACCAATGCATGAAATTATGCTTACCTGGTAAGTCAGTTTGCACAAAAATCACATATCACATGTTATTTTATCAAGTGTTAAAAAAAAATGTGATTAGCAATTTGGAGCTCCATAAATTCTGCTGACTTCACTCTATGACCTCACTCTATGACATCACTCTGACCTCACCTATGACCTCACTATGACCTCACTATGACCTCGCTCTATGACCTCACTCTATGACCTTGCTCTATGACTTCACTCTACGACCTCACTCTGACCTCGCTCTATGACCTCACTCTATGACCTCACTCTTAGTCTATGACCTCACTCTATGACTTCACTCTGACTTCACTCTATGACCTCACTCTATGACCTCACTCTGTGACCTCACTATGACCTCACTCTCACTCTATGACCTCACTCTATGACCTCACTCTATGACTTCACTCTCACTCTATGACCTCACTCTATGACCTCACTCTATGACCTCACTCTATGACCTCACTCTATGACCTCACTCTATGACCTCACTCTATGACCTCACTCTATGACCTCACTCTATGACCTCACTCTATGACCTCACTCTATGACCTCACTCTATGACCTCACTCTATGACCTCACTCTATGACCTCACTCTATGACCTCACTCTATGACCTCACTCTATGACCTCACTCTATGACCTCACTCTATGACCTCACTCTATGACCTCACTCTATGACCTCACTCTATGACCTCACTCTATGACCTCACTCTATGACCTCACTCTATGACCTCACTCTATGACCTCACTCTATGACCTCACTCTATGACCTCACTCTATGACCTCACTCTATGACCTCACTCTATGACCTCACTCTATGACCTCACTCTATGACCTCACTCTATGACCTCACTCTATGACCTCACTCTATGACCTCACTCTATGACCTCACTCTATGACCTCACTCTATGACCTCACTCTATGACCTCACTCTATGACCTCACTCTATGACCTCACTCTATGACCTCACTCTATGACCTCACTCTTATGACCTCACTCTTATGACCTCACTCTATGACCTCACTCTATGACCTCACTCTATGACCTCACTCTATGACCTCACTCTATGACCTCACTCTTATGACCTCACTCTTATGACCTCACTCTATGACCTCACTCTATGACCTCACTCTATGACCTCACTCTATGACCTCACTCTATGACCTCACTCTATGACCTCACTCTATGACCTCACTCTATGACCTCACTCTATGACCTCACTCTATGACCTCACTCTATGACCTTGGTATATAGCTCAAAGATAGCTCTGTGTGCTCTCTTATGATACAAAAAAACTGTTGCAGGTACAACCTACCCAAGTTACATGCAGTCAAAACTGGCCTCAAACCACCTGCCCCGTGCATTTCTAACTCCTAATTGGTAAGTGCAAGACAGGTGAATTAGTACCAGTAAGCTCTACTCCATTAGACGCTAAGTGCATGGTCAAGCGCGCTGGAAATTTTCGTCTAACAACCCAGCTGATGCAATAGTCTCTCCTCTAACAACCCAGCTGGTGCATCAGTCTCTCCTCTAACAACCCAGCTGATGCATCAGTCTCTCCTCTAACAACCCAGCTGATGCATCAGTCTCTCCTCTAACAACCCAGCTGATGCAGTCCTCAGTCTTTCCTCTAACAACCCAGCTGAAGCATCAGTCTTTCCTCTAACAACCCAGCTGATGCATCAGTCTCTCCTCTAACAACCCAGCTGATGCAGTCCTCAGTCTTTCCTCTAACAACCCAGCTGAAGCATCAGTCTTTCCTCTAACAACCCAGCTGATGCATCAGTCTCTCCTCTAACAACCCAGCTGATGCCGTCCTCAGTCTTTCCTCTAACAACCCAGCTGATGCAGTCATCAGTCTTTCCTCTAACAACCCAGCTGAAGCATCAGTCTTTCCTCTAACAACCCAGCTGATGCATCAGTCTCTCCTCTAACAACCCAGCTGATGCAGTCCTCAGTCTTTCCTCTAACAACCCAGCTGATGCATCAGTCTCTCCTCTAACAACCCAGCTGATGTAGTCCTCAGTCTCTCCTCTAACAACCCAGCTGATGCATCAGTCTCTCCTCTAACAACCCAGCTGATGCCGTCCTCAGTCTTTCCTCTAACAACCCAGCTGAAGCATCAGTCTTTCCTCTAACAACCCAGCTGATGCATCAGTCTCTCCTCTAACAACCCAGCTGATGTAGTCCTCAGTCTCTCCTCTAACAACCCAGCTGATGCATCAGTCTCTCCTCTAACAACCCAGCTGATGCATCAGTCTCTCCTCTAACAACCCAGCTGATGCAGTCCTCAGTCTTTCCCCTAACAACCCAGCTGAAGCATCAGTCTTTCCTCTAACAACCCAGCTGATGCATCAGTCTCTCCTCTAACAACCCAGCTGATGCAGTCCTCAGTCTTTCCTCTAACAACCCAGCTGATGCATCAGTCTCTCCTCTAACAACCCAGCTGATGCATCAGTCTCTCCTCTAACAACCCAGCTGATGTAGTCCTCAGTCTCTCCTCTAACAACCCAGCTGATGCATCAGTCTCTCCTCTAACAACCCAGCTGATGCATCAGTCTCTCCTCTAACAACCCAGCTGATGCATCAGTCTTTCCTCTAACAACCCAGCTGATGCAGTCCTCAGTCTTTCCTCTAACAACCCAGCTGAAGCATCAGTCTTTCCTCTAACAACCCAGCTGATGCATCAGTCTCTCCTCTAACAACCCAGCTGATGCAGTCCTCAGTAACAACCCAGCTGATGCATCAGTCTCTCCTTTAACAACCCAGCTGATGCATCAGTCTCTCCTCTAACAACCCAGCTGATGCATCAGTCTCTCCTCTAACAACTAAGCTGATGCATCAGTCTTTCCTCTAACAACCCAGCTGATGCATCAGTCTCTCCTCTAACAACCCAGCTGATGCATCAGTCTCTCCTCTAACAACCCAGCTGATGCATCAGTCTCTCCTCTAACAACCCAGCTGATGCATCAGTCTCTCCTCTAACAACCCAGCTGATGCATCAGTCTCTCCTCTAACAACCCAGCTGATGCATCAGTCTCTCCTCTAACAACCCAGCTGATGCATCAGTCTCTCCTCTAACAACCCAGCTGATGCATCAGTCTCTCCTCTAACAACCCAGCTGATGCATCAGTCTCTCCTCTAACAACCCAGCTGATGCATCAGTCTCTCCTCTAACAACCCAGCTGATGCATCAGTCTCTCCTCTAACAACCCAGCTGATGCATCAGTCTCTCCTCTAACAACCCAGCTGATGCATCAGTCTCTCCTCTAACAACCCAGCTGATGCATCAGTCTCTCCTCTAACAACCCAGCTGATGCAGTCCTCAGTCTCTCCTCTAACAACCCAGCTGATGCATCAGTCTCTCCTCTAACAACCCAGCTGATGCATCAGTCTCTCCTCTAACAACCCAGCTGATGCAGTCCTCAGTCTTTCCCCTAACAACCCAGCTGAAGCATCAGTCTTTCCTCTAACAACCCAGCTGATGCATCAGTCTCTCCTCTAACAACCCAGCTGATGCAGTCCTCAGTAACAACCCAGCTGATGCATCAGTCTCTCCTCTAACAACCCAGCTGATGCATCAGTCTCTCCTCTAACAACCCAGCTGATGCATCAGTCTCTCCTCTAACAACCCAGCTGATGCAGTCCTCAGTCTTTCCCCCCTAACAACCCAGCTGAAGCATCAGTCTTTCCTCTAACAACCCAGCTGATGCATCAGTCTCTCCTCTAACAACCCAGCTGATGCAGTCCTCAGTAACAACCCAGCTGATGCATCAGTCTCTCCTCTAACAACCCAGCTGACGCATTAGTCTCTCCTCTAACAACCCAGCTGATGCATCAGTCTCTCCTCTAACAACCCAGCTGATGCATCAGTCTCTCCTCTAACAACCCAGCTGATGCAGTCCTCAGTCTTTCCCCTAACAACCCAGCTGAAGCATCAGTCTTTCCTCTAACAACCCAGCTGATGCATCAGTCTATCCTCTAACAACCCAGCTGATGCATCAGTCTCTCCTCTAAAAACCCAGCTGATGCAGTCCTCAGTCTTTCCTCTAACAACCCAGCTGATGCATCAGTCTCTCCTCTAACAACCCAGCTGATGCATCAGTCTCTCCTCTAACAACCCAGCTGATGCATCAGTCTCTCCTCTAACAACCCAACTGATGTAGTCCTCAGTCTCTCCTCTAACAACCCAGCTGATGCATCAGTCTCTCCTCTAACAACCCAGCTGAAGAATCAGTCTTTCCTCTAACAACCCAGCTGATGCAGTCCTCAGTCTTTCCTCTAACAACCCAGCTGATGCATCAGTCTCTCCTCTAACAACCCAGCTGATGCATCAGTCTCTCCTCTAACAACCCAGCTGATGCATCAGTCTCTCCTCTAACAACCCAGCTGATGCATCAGTCTCTCCTCTAACAACCCAGCTGATGCATCAGTCTCTCCTCTAACAACCCAGCTGAGGACTGCATCAGCTGAGTTGTTAGAGGATAAGAAGAGATATGGGATAGTTAGGGATGAGAAGTGTATCGTGTGATAGTGGAGCAGGGGAGGATGTGGGGCAGTTCTTAGTGTGTGAGGAATTTGAGAGGGGTCGGCTTGTACTGGTGGATGAGGTGCGCAGAATTGTAGGGGCTGGACAGTGGCTGGAAGAGTGGGTAAGGATGGAAAGGTGGTATTACTGTTGGGGAAAGTTGTGGAGGTGATGCAGTGATGGAGGAGGTGGGCGAGTGTGTTATGTATTGGGTAGAGAAGTGGTGGCAGAGGAGAAAGAAACTGCTGTATGCCGAGCTGAGGAATGATCTTTGGTCCCCTCCGCTCCCCCCTCCTTGAGCAGTGCGACACTCATAACTATTAGTATTATGGATATTATTATTAATTAAGTACTGTTGATAATGTTCTTAGTGTTAGTTACTGTTACATAGTCTCACACTATGTAGTGGCCTTAACAAGCTCAGCAGTATCACGAAGGGGGGACGAAACCATTTTAGTAGTAAAGTTTTAAAAACCTGTGGTTATCACTTTAGAGCTCCATAGATTCTGCAAACTTCATGGTATGGACTTTATATATGGCTCAAAAGATAGGTCTCTCTGTGTGCTCTCTTTTGATAGTAAAATATTTTTCATAGCTATAACTATACCCAAGTTACTGGAGAAAAAGTGGGGATAACTCAAAACACCTGAGTGCCTGAGTTAGTAACACGTTTTCCACATCAGGTATATTAAGCACCTTCCATTCCTCCTGGCACATCAGGTATATTAAGCACCTTCCATTCCTCCTGTCACATCAGGTATATTAAGCACCTTCCATTCCTCCTGGCCATCAGGTATATTAAGCACCTTCCATTCCTCCTGTCACATCAGGTATATTAAGCACCTTCCATTCCTCCTGTCACATCAGGTATATTAAGCACCTTCCATTCCTCCTGGCACATCAGGTATATTAAGCACCTTCCATTCCTCCTGTCACATCAGGTATATTAAGTACCTTCCATTCCTCCTGTCACATCAGGTATATTAAGCACCTTCCATTCCTCCTGGCACATCAGGCACCTTCCATTCCTCCTGGCACATCAGGTATATTAAGTACCTTCCATTCCTCCTGGCACATCAGGTATATTAAGTACCTTCCATTCCTCCTGGCACATCAGGTATATTAAGCACCTTCCATTCCTCCTGTCACATCAGGTATATTAAGCACCACCTTCCATTCCTCCTGGCACATCAGGTATATTAAGCACCTTCCATTCCTCCTGTCACATCAGGTATATTAAGCACCTTCCATTCCTCCTGGCACATCAGGTATATTAAGCACCTTCCATTCCTCCTGGCACATCAGGTATATTAAGCACCTTCCATTCCTCCTTGGCACATCAGGTATATTAAGCACCTTCTATTCCTCCTGGCACATCAGGTATGTTAAGCACCTTCCATTCCTCCTGTCACATGAGGTATATTAAGCACCTTCCATTCCTTCTGGCACATCAGGTATATTAAGCACCTTCCATTCCTCCTGTCACATCAGGTATGTTAAGCACCTTCCATTCCTCCTGTCACATCAGGTATATTAAGCACCTTCCATTCCTCCTGGCACATCAGGTATATTAAGCACCTTCCATTCCTCCTGTCACATCAGGTATATTAAGCACCTTCCATTCCTCCTGGCCATCAGGTATATTAAGCACCTTCCATTCCTCCTGTCACATCAGGTATATTAAGCACCTTCCATTCCTCCTGTCACATCAGGTATATTAAGCACCTTCCATTCCTCCTGGCACATCAGGTATATTAAGCACCTTCCATTCCTCCTGTCACATCAGGTATATTAAGTACCTTCCATTCCTCCTGTCACATCAGGTATATTAAGCACCTTCCATTCCTCCTGGCACATCAGGCACCTTCCATTCCTCCTGGCACATCAGGTATATTAAGTACCTTCCATTCCTCCTGGCACATCAGGTATATTAAGTACCTTCCATTCCTCCTGGCACATCAGGTATATTAAGCACCTTCCATTCCTCCTGTCACATCAGGTATATTAAGCACCACCTTCCATTCCTCCTGGCACATCAGGTATATTAAGCACCTTCCATTCCTCCTGTCACATCAGGTATATTAAGCACCTTCCATTCCTCCTGGCACATCAGGTATATTAAGCACCTTCCATTCCTCCTGGCACATCAGGTATATTAAGCACCTTCCATTCCTCCTTGGCACATCAGGTATATTAAGCACCTTCTATTCCTCCTGGCACATCAGGTATGTTAAGACCTTCCATTCCTCCTGTCACATGAGGTATATTAAGCACCTTCCATTCCTTCTGGCACATCAGGTATATTAAGCACCTTCCATTCCTCCTGTCACATCAGGTATGTTAAGCACCTTCCATTCCTCCTGTCACATCAGGTATATTAAGCACCTTCCATTCCTCCTGGCACATCAGGTATATTAAGCACCTTCCATTCCTCCTGTCACATCAGGTATATTAAGCACCTTCCATTCCTCCTGGCCATCAGGTATATTAAGCACCTTCCATTCCTCCTGTCACATCAGGTATATTAAGCACCTTCCATTCCTCCTGTCACATCAGGTATATTAAGCACCTTCCATTCCTCCTGGCACATCAGGTATATTAAGTACCTTCCATTCCTCCTGGCACATCAGGTATATTAAGCACCTTCCATTCCTCCTGTCACATCAGGTATATTAAGCACCTTCCATTCCTCCTGGCACATCAGGTATATTAAGCACCTTCCATTCCTCCTGTCACATCAGGTATATTAAGCACCTTCCATTCCTCCTGTCACATCAGGTATATTAAGCACCTTCCATTCCTCCTGGCACATCAGGTATATTAAGCACCTTCCATTCCTCCTGGCACATCAGGTATATTAAGCACCTTCCTTTCCTCCTGGCACATCAGGTATATTAAGCATCTTCCATTCCTCCTGGCACATCAGGTATATTAAGCACCTTCCTTTCCTCCTGGCACATCAGGTATATTAAGCATCTTCCATTCCTCCTGTCACATCAGGTGTATTAAGCACCTTCCATTCTTCCTATCACATTAAGCACCTTCCATTCCTCCTGGCACATCAGGTATATTAAGCACCTTCCATTCCTCCTGGCACATCAGGTATATTAAGCACCTTCCATTCCTCCTGGCACATCAGGTATATTAAGCACCTTCCTTTCCTCCTGGCACATCAGGTATATTAAGCATCTTCCATTCCTCCTGTCACATCAGGTATATTAAGCACCTTCCTTTCCTCCTGGCACATCAGGTATATTAAGCATCTTCCATTCCTCCTGTCACATCAGGTATATTAAGCACCTTCCATTCTTCCTATCACATTAAGCACCTTCCATTCCTCCTGGCACATCAGGTATATTAAGCACCTTCCATTCCTCCTGGCACATCAGGTATATTAAGCACCTTCCATTCCTCCTGTCACATCAGGTATATTAAGCACCTTCCATTCCTCCTGGCACATCAGGTATATTAAGTACCTTCCATTCCTCCTGGCACATCAGGTATATTAAGCACCTTCCATTCCTCTTGGCACATCAGGTATATTAAGCACCTTCCATTCCTCCTGGCACATCAGGTATATTAAGCACCTTCCATTCCTCCTGTCACATCAGGTATATTAAGCACCTTCTATTCCTCCTGGCACATCAGGTATGTTAAGCACCTTCCATTCCTCCTGTCACATGAGGTATATTAAGCACCTTCCATTCCTTCTGGCACATCAGGTATATTAAGCACCTTCCATTCCTCCTGTCACATCAGGTATGTTAAGCACCTTCCATTCCTCCTGTCACATGAGGTATATTAAGCACCTTCCATTCCTTCTGGCACATCAGGTATATTAAGCACCTTCCATTCCTCCTGTCACATCAGGTATATTAAGCACCTTCCATTCCTCCTGGCACATCAGGTATATTAAGCACCTTCCATTCCTCCTGTCACATCAGGTATATTAAGCACCTTCCATTCCTCCTGGCCATCAGGTATATTAAGCACCTTCCATTCCTCCTGTCACATCAGGTATATTAAGCACCTTCCATTCCTCCTGTCACATCAGGTATATTAAGCACCTTCCATTCCTCCTGGCACATCAGGTATATTAAGCACCTTCCATTCCTCCTGGCACATCAGGTATATTAAGCACCTTCCATTCCTCCTGGCACATCAGGTATATTAAGTACCTTCCATTCCTCCTGGCACATCAGGTATATTAAGTACCTTCCATTCCTCCTGGCACATCAGGTATATTAAGCACCTTCCATTCCTCCTGTCACATCAGGTATATTAAGCACCACCTTCCATTCCTCCTGGCACATCAGGTATATTAAGCACCTTCCATTCCTCCTGTCACATCAGGTATATTAAGCACCTTCCATTCCTCCTGGCACATCAGGTATATTAAGCACCTTCCATTCCTCCTGTCACATCAGGTATATTAAGCACCTTCCATTCCTCCTGTCACATCAGGTATATTAAGCACCTTCCATTCCTCCTGTCACATCAGGTATATTAAGTACCTTCCATTCCTCCTGGCACATCAGGTATATTAAGCACCTTCCATTCCTCCTGGCACATCAGGTATATTAAGCACCACCTTCCATTCCTCCTGTCACATCAGGTATATTAAGCACCTTCCATTCCCCCTGTCACATCAGGTATATTAAGCACCTTCCATTCCTCCTGGCACATCAGGTATATTAAGCACCTTCCATTCCTCCTGTCACATCAGGTATATTAAGCACCTTCCATTCCTCCTGGCACATCAGGTATATTAAGCACCTTCCATTCCTCCTGTCACATCAGGTATATTAAGCACCTTCCATTCCTCCTGGCACATCAGGTATATTAAGCACCTTCCATTCCTCCTGGCACATCAGGTATATTAAGCACCTTCCATTCCTCCTGGCACATCAGGTATATTAATACCTTCCATTCCTCCTGGCACATCATGTATATTAAGCACCTTCCATTCCTCCTGTCACATCAGGTATATTAAGCACCTTCCATTCCTCCTGTCACATCAGGTATATTAAGTACGTTCTATTTCTTTTGTCCTCATATATTAAGTACCTAGCAAATAATGTCACTTGATTTATCTATGCTTAATCATAGGTTTGGTGTATACTTACTTGGCGGGTCATATTGGACACTGATCAGGGTGCCTTCAGAGCTTTGATTCGTGGATATAGCCATTGGGCTTCAGGTAGACTAGAAGAAATGGAGGTGAACACCAAACATCCTCATTATTGTCATGTGCATTGTGTTATGAAACCTTCAATGAGGTCTAGTACCTATCATGTGCACATTCTCCTTGGCCGTGAGGGAGCTCTGGCTAAGATTTGTTCGGCTACATGTGAATGTGCTGCTGGGTAAGTCTTCTCTCCCTCAGTATCTAATAATTGATCTTTTTTACAGGAAGTCTGCAAGTTGTACTCGTGTTTCTGCTGTTATGCCCTTATCACCTTGACTCCTGCAACATTTCAGTTGAAAACGAATCTCCTTCCTGCCCAGCATGGTGAGGAAGAGGAAGAGGATGTGATACCTATACATCTCTACCATGCCAATGGCAGCTTCCAAAAAAGTGAAAGGAGAGTACATTGCCTCTGTCTGAAGCTAGCTTTGAAAAGCACGACTATACAAGACCTGAAAAGCGAAGATTTAAGCAGTTAGAGGAGTTTGACCCAAGACCGAATGAGTTTAAACTGCAGCAAGTCGCCTTCCCGAACTTTTAGATAAGTTAAAAGGGGAACAGTTGTGCATTTCTCTACTTTTTGATCCGCAATACCAGCAATCAACTGAATCCATCCCACCACCATCATCACATAATGTACCAAATCTCGCAGGATTGAAGGACACAGTTGCTGCTTTCAAGCAGAGTCTTCAAGTTACTGAGGCTGAGGCTCGAGAGATTGAAAGGAACACTCATGAACTCCTCTTTGGTTTTCTGTACGTAGATATCGTATCACTTCTTCTAATTTTGGACATGTTTTAATTCGGAAAGTAACACTCCTCCTGATAGTTTAGTCCTCCGTATTATTCAGCGGAAGAATTTCTCAACAGCAGCAACACGACATGGCATTGAAAATGAACAACTTGCACTGAAGGAATATATTGCTTATCGACACTTTCATGGTCCATCTTGACTTAGCTGTGAGTCCATCTGGTTTCAACAAAGACTACCCCTGCCTAGGAGCATCACCTGGTGGAGCTGTTTATGATCCTTCAACCACACAACAGCCATTTGGATTTTTGGAGATCAAATGTCCATATCTTCATAGAAATAGTACACCTGCAGAAGCATGTGGCACTTCTAGTTTTTGCTGCGAGTTGGACTGCTACTGGAGAGCTTGGAATTAAGGAGCGTCATAACGACCTAGATGTGACTTTGTTATATACACCAAAAAAGGACTGAGAGTCAAGCAGGTATTTTTCAATAAAAAGTTTTGGTTTGATGAGTTACTACCAAAGTTGTTTTCTTTTTAAGAAAACTGTGTTGCTCCTGAAATTGTAAGTCCCATGCATTCTCTTGGATTACCTGTAAGAAATCTTTCTCAGATGTAATAATGTTAACTGTAATAATTTCATGTACAGTTTTATTGTGTTTCAAACTGTAATAATTTCATGGGTGTAATGTTTCAGTTATGCATAAACAAAAACATATATAATTATATATATGAACAACAAAAATTAATAACTATATATACAAATGGATCAAAAAATATTTTCATCTGAGTCTCGCTGACTCATCTGAGTCACAGTCAGAAAGCTGTTCGAAGTAACTCTCAAAGTCGCTCTCGTTGGAAAGTGGTACTAGTGCTGGCTTGAAGTTTGTCAAGAATGCACAAACAAAAATTTGGTTGGTCATACGAGCCATAGACAAAGGCATAGTTCCCTTCAATATGCTGCATGTTTTCATTCCAATAGCTCGTTCAACATGGATTAGAAGAGAAGCAATTTTTCTTCCCGATTGAATCTCGTCTGCTGACAACTGGCTTCGTCCATCGAGAAATGGTGGAATGTTCAGTTCAATATGAAGTTCCTTTAGCAGATCTTTAATACTGACCCTCTGTCTGCCATTATGGAAATACCAGGCTTATCTTGTAGAGTAGTCAGAAAACCACTCACACGTGTGAATTCAACATCCGATATGGAACATAAACTGGTGATATACAGCATATTGCTCCATTTGGGGTACATACATGCAACCCAAAATTTCCCTGTGTTATGATGCTTGTACTGACTCCATGTTGAGGATTGCATGTGTAAGTCTGAGGGTGTTTCAATGAAAATGTCACTACCATCAATAATAGCATAAGTTGTTGGAAACTTTTTCTTGAAAGCAGAAGGTAATGTTCCAAGTACTTGATCCACTAAAGGCATCCAATTGATTTCCTTTAGGTGATGATACAGGAAACATATCCAAGTTGTCAGTACCGTGAATTGTGGGCAGCTGAAAGGCCAAACCGAACTGCTAAATCAGTAAGCTTAAGATTAAGCTTTAACTTGACTAAGGTGAGATTATTCGAATCTATCTTTCTTCTATGATGTCGATGTCAGCCACCTTCCTTTGCCACCTTCCTTTGAACCCCAATAATTAAGCTGATTGACAACTGGTCCCAAGAGTTCAAAGAAAGCCAGGTATTCAGCGTAGGAGAGAAACCCTGTATAAAAACAAATCAGCTTATCGTTGTGCTGTATGCTCTCTATTTTGAAGTAGTTTTTGACATTCTGCTTCTTTTTCAGGCTTGTATTTTCTGCCTCCAACATGCCAAAAGTGCATGGTTAATAACTAGACTCACTGAAGTACTCTGTGAACCACTGGAGCCAGGTAATTCGTGTACATTATAGTCGCTTAAAAACTGCTCTCCTATCACTCACTACAGTATGTACTTGAGGGGTGGATATGCTGGAGTTACTGATCTACTACTGGATGCAGTTACAGCTGTCATGCTATGTTCTCTAAATAGTCTCTGCTCATCCCTTTCCTTTGCTCGCCTTGCTTTTGGTCCTAACTTAATTGTAGTTGCAAATCGTTTCCCTAAAGTTACACTAGGTGTCTGACTTGATCTCCACCAGGAAAATGTCTCAAACAAACACGAATTACTTGCGTTATCTCCGAGTGAAACAGTTGCATCCAGAGAGCTCTCTTTGCTGATTCCTTCGGTATCCTGTGGAAAGAGGCAGTTGGGTCGCTTGCTCTTGTGCTTCCACAAATACAGCATCTATGGCCAGTCATTCTGAACAAAAGTCGAATCTCAGGAACCGCTTACTTCAAACAAAGATTTGTTTGCTGCTGGAGTTCTGCTAAATTGGAATAGCAGTTATTGCATGCGCGAGGCGGGAGCTTTAAAAAGGTTTTGTCCCGCGGCACCCAGCCGTGACGTCACGGCAATTAAATTATTTTTTTGCCTACATGCTTCCAGTAAAATTATTGGTAAAGGGTCTAACCCAGATCAGCTGTCACGCAACTCTCGTCTGCAGATTGAGGAGCTGAGTGCGTTTCTGTCTACGCACCAATCATTGAATGTCATGTCGATCTTCACTCCAACCAACCAGATTAGACTAACTAATGTTGCTATTGTGCGAATGAAGAAGGGTGGTAAAAGGTTCGAGATAGCCTGCTACAAAAATAAAGTTGTTTCCTGGAGAAATAAAACGTAAGTCATGATAGTCTGTTTTTGACTTAATATGCCACAATATATTTTTCATCTGGAATGACATCCCTACACAAAATATCTCTGGATATCCCCCATAGCTATTTCTGGATATCCCCTATAGCTATCTCTGGATATGCACTTGGTGTTCCCCTAAGTGTATATCCACACATTTTCTGCCCCATAGATACTTTTCTGCCCCATAGATACAGAAGGTCAAGGGTCGAATATGCCAGACTAATAATACCAGTGTAGGTAGCTGGTGCGAGTGGTATCTCTTGTCTCTGGCCATAGCTGTGGTGAGAGTCAGGTGCAGTGTGGTGTCTCTGGCCATAACTGTGGTTAGAGTCAGGTGCAGTGTGGTGTCTCTGGCCATATGGTGAGAGTCAGGTGCAGTGTGGTGTCTCTGGCCATAACCCTGGTGAGAGTCAGGTGCAGTGTGGTGTCTCTGGCCATAACTGTGGTGAGAGCCATGTGTGGTGTGCTGTCTCTGGCCATAACCCTGGTGAGAGTCATGTGTGGTGCTGTGTCTCTGGCCATAACTGTGGTGAGAGCCATGTGTGGTGTGCTGTCTCTGGCCATAACCCTGGTGAGAGCCATGTGTAAAGACACTGTCTGGATTGATTGGTTTAACTATTTCAAAATGGCTGACGAAAACTTTAAAAAAAGCAAGCGCACATCTTCACTAAAACTCCGAGGGGCAGCTACTTCCTACCTAATAAGGACTTCCTACCTAATAAGGTTTTCATTTCAGCCGATACTGGCTCAACAGCACAAAACGACAGCCATAGAAAGTGTGAGGACTCGCCCCCCCCCCCCCCCCCCCCTTCACACAATACTAGCATAGAACAGCAGCACAGGACTGCAAATGTTCCAATGCACGTCAAGGACTAATACATTTCTTGATGGCAGAATAAAGCACTCAGCCCAGCCAATGGGTTCAGGGTTCATTGCTACACAATCATGCAAATGCTAGTGGTGTATTATAAGAATGAATGTCTCACAGTGGAAAGCTGTTCCCAAGTCCTTGAAGGATGCTGTAGCTGACCGTACATGGGCACAGTAGCACTGGCAACAAGACATGGCATGTGCTGAAATGTGCAGTCCACAACAACAATAAACAAGTACTGAGTCCTCCACCACACCTGGAGACCCTGAGGCTCACACGAGTCCTCCACCACACCTGGAGACCCTGAGGCTCACACAGAGTCCTCCACCATCTGGAGACCCTGAGGCTCACACGAGTCCTCCACCACCTGGAGACCCTGAGGCTCACACAGAGTCCTCCACCATCTGGAGACCCTGAGGCTCACACGAGTCCTCCACCACCTGGAGACCCTGAGGCTCACACGAGTCCTCCACCACCTGGAGACCCTGAGGCTCACACGAGTCCTCCACCACCTGGAGACCCTGAGGCTCACACGAGTCCTCCACACCTGGAGACCCTGAGGCTCACACAGAGTCCTCCACCATCTGGAGACCCTGAGGCTCACACGAGTCCTCCACCACCTGGAGACCCTGAGGCTCACACGAGTCCTCCACCACCTGGAGACCCTGAGGCTCACACAGAGTCCTCCACCATCTGGAGACCCTGAGGCTCACACGAGTCCTCCGCCACCTGGAGACCCTGAGGCTCACACAAGTCCTCCACCACCTGGAGACCTTGAGGCTCACACAGAGTCCTACACCACCTGGAGACCCTGAGGCTCACACGAGTCCTCCACCACCTGGAGACCTTGAGGCTCACACGAATCCTCCACCACCTGGAGACCCTGAGGCTCACACGAGTCCTACACCACCTGGAGACCCTGAGGCTCACACGAGTCCTCCACCACCTGGAGACCCTGAGGCTCACACGAGTCCTCCACCACCTGGAGACCCTGAGGCTCACACGAGTCCTCCACCACCTGGAGACCCTGAGGCTCACACGAGTCCTCCACCACCTGGAGACCCTGAGGCTCACACGAGTCCTCCACCACATGGAGACCCTGAGGCTCACACGAGTCCTCCACCACATGGAGACCCTGAGGCTCACACGGAGTCCTCCACCACCTGGAGACCCTGAGGCTCACATGAGTCCTCCACCACCTGGAGACCCTGAGGCTCACACGAGTCCTCCACCACCTGGAGACCCTGAGGCTCACACGAGTCCTCCACCACCTGGAGACCCTGAGGCTCACACGAGTCCTCCACCACCTGGAGACCCTGAGGCTCACACGAGTCCTCCACCACCTGGAGACCTTGAGGCTCACACAGAGTCCTACACCACCTGGAGACCCTGAGGCTCACACGAGTCCTCCACCACCTGGAGACCCTGAGGCTCACACGAGTCCTCCACCACCTGGAGACCTTGAGGCTCACACAGAGTCCTACACCACCTGGAGACCCTGAGGCTCACACGAGTCCTCCACCACCTGGAGACCCTGAGGCTCACACGAATCCTCCACCACCTGGAGACCCTGAGGCTCACACGAGTCCTCCAGACCCTGAGGCTCACACGAGTCCTCCACCACACCTGGAGACCCTGAGGCTCACACAGAGTCCTCCACCACCTGGAGACCCTGAGGCTCACACAAGTCCTCCACCACCTGGAGACCCTGAGGCTCACACGAGTCCTCCACCACCTGGAGACCCTGAGGCTCACACGAGTCCACCACCTGGAGACCCTGAGGCTCACACGAGTCCTCCACCACCTGGAGACCCTGAGGCTCACACAAGTCCTCCACCACCTGGAGACCCTGAGGCTCACACGAGTCCTCCACCACATGGAGACCCTGAGGCTCACACGAGTCCTCCACCACATGGAGACCCTGAGGCTCACACGGAGTCCTCCACCACCTGGAGACCCTGAGGCTCACATGAGTCCTCCACCACCTGGAGACCCTGAGGCTCACACGAGTCCTCCACCACCTGGAGACCCTGAGGCTCACACGAGTCCTCCACCACCTGGAGACCCTGAGGCTCACACGAGTCCTCCACCACCTGGAGACCCTGAGGCTCACACGAGTCCTCCACCACCTGGAGACCCTGAGGCTCACACAGAGTCCTCCACCACCTGGAGACCCTGAGGCTCACACGAGTCCTCCACTGCCTGGAGACCCTGAGGCTCACACGAGTCCTCCACTGCTCAAGCAGAAACAACAAAACGGACATAAAAGGAACTTTAAACGAGCAAAATATATAATCCATCATTATTACAGGCTATCTCTCTCTGATAAAGGCCAGAGTGTCTGTAGCCTAAACATCGAGTAAGCAACAAATTTAAGTTGATTATGGAAAGCCATTGCATCTAGTTTGTTGAGAATATATCAGTGTGCATCATTTTAATGGAAAAGGAGGGTCGTCTGTGTCGGGTCTTATTTCCTTTCTGATATAGATAAGAATTTTGTTCTTGTAAATTATATATGGTAGGGGTTAAGATGCATCCATATATATATATATATATGGGAGGGGTTAAGATGCATCCATATATATATATATGGGAGGGTTAAGAGGCTATCCATATATATATATGGGAGGGGTCAAGAAGCTATCCATATATATATATATATATGGGAAGGGTTAAGAGGCTATCCATATATATATATGGGAGGGGTCAAGAAGCTATCCATATATATATATATATATGGGAAGGGTTAAGAGGCTATCCATATATATATGGGAGGGGTCAAGAAGCTATCCATATATGTATATATATATGGGAGGGTTAAGAGGCTATCCATATATATATATGGGAGGGGTCAAGAAGCTATCCATATATATATATATATATGGGAGGGTTAAGAGGCTATCCATATATATATATATATATATGGGAGGGGTTAAGATGCATCCATTTATATATACACTATATATATATGGGAGGGTGTTAAGAGGCTATTGTATATGGGAGGGGTGTTCTATTGCACACTGTCCATATATTACATTGGATCTTGAAAATTAAGGCGTGTCCATTAGCACACTGCACTGCACAAGTCATTAACTCTTTGATGATCAGTAACGCATTCGCGCATCCGTGCTAAATTCTCGCTATTTGGCGGCACACATGTATGCATTGTAGTTTCTTTTTATAAGCACTTGCATTTCCTTCTTCATTTTACACTAGACAGGATCATTTGCAGAAGTTACCACCTGGCCCAGATTTCTTGGTGGGGTACTTGGACAGGCCCCCAAGTGACGACTCTGACAACAACTTCTAGGGCTATCTGGACGAGGGCATTTTTGCGGAGGAACACATGGGCAGCCGACGCTTCACCTGATAGTTGTGTCCACCAGTAGCCAGTGGCAGTGGAGCTTGTTGGATCCAAAGAACAAACTCCCTGTCCTCCACGGCTTTCAGCTCCCCTCCCGTTGCAGTTGTCAAGCCACTCCCCCACACGCACTTCCAGCTCCTCCTACTGCAGGTCAACCCTCTAGATTTGTTGCTGACATCACAGATCATTCATTTATATAGAACATTAACATCAAGTATTCCTTGAAGAACTGGCTCTTGTGCAGAGTTTCCTTGTCCAGAACATATGCACCTGCATTTGGAGACAAGATGAAAATCATCACAATAGCAGTTGATCATCATATCCACTATTGCTCTCAGTTTAGATACAGACTTGAGCTTCATTAGCTCTGGCAAAACTAATAGCTAGCATTCTATTAGAGCTGGCTTATAGTTGGCTACCTAACTAGATCATCTTCTTCTCTGCTGCTCTGCTTCTTAGAAGAGCAGTAAGCAGGATGCAACAAGAAGATCGTGTGGTTATCCCTCTTATCTGGGCACTAATGATCAATCTTGCTGGAAGAGGAATGGGTGTGACCCTAGTATGCACTAAGTTGCCTACAAGCTAGTAGCTGTTTGCTGATACAAAACTGCCACATCAAAGCTAGGGCAAGGAGCCAAAGCCTAGAGCACCATTGATCTGCTACTCTGTTAGTCACTACATAGCTATCAATCTCTTTCCTGTATAGCTAAACTGTTTCTATAGCAACCTTACTTCGTGCTAAGCTATAGACATGCTTTTGGGGTGTAGAACCAGTTTAGACTGTGGATATCCTCTGGCATATGCTGTCGCTGAGTCCCTGTGGTCTGGCATGCTATTACATGAGTATATGAGAATGTGGAATAGTGAGGGTCGATATAGACAATTATATAGGCTGATTGAAGGACATGACCAAGAGCGGGTTCTATATCAGCTCGGGAAACAGGAATAGCTACGTAGCTAGCCTATGCCAATGACTTGTCCCGAAAAACAAAGTGACTTTGGACCCCCATTCTGGGCTTCTTTTAGTTTTGGGCCGTTGATGGACAAGTTTATAGTCGGTTAGTTTGATCAGTTAGCATCTTGACACTAAACAGCTAGATCATCCTCTGTTTCTTCGAGCAAGACGCAGCCAAAACTTCGTTACCACTCCCTTGGATGGGTACTGATTAGCGATGTTGTTAACAAAGAATAGGTGTGACCCTAATAGGTACTGCCTTCTATGATACTGTTTACAGGGAAACTTGCAATTGGCACTGGCAAAGCTTATTTCTATCCCATTGCCACTAAGCTTAAGCCTCGGCCCTGTGGCTACCTATCTGACAGTGTGTGGCTGACTAGTTGTATTGTGGCTGACTAGTATTGTGGTGTTGACAGTGTGTGGCTGACTAGTATTGTGGTGTTGACAGTGTGTGGCTGACTAGTTGTATTGTGGTGTTGACAGTGTGTGGATGACTAGTTGTATTGTGGTGTTAACAGTGTGTGGCTGACTAGTATTGTGGTGTTGACAGTGTGTGGCTGACTAGTTGTATTGTGGTGTTGACAGTGTGTGGCTGACTAGTTGTATTGTGGTGTTAACAGTGTGTGGCTGACTAGTATTGTGGTGTTGACAGTGTGTGGCTGACTAGTATTGTGGTGTTGACTGTGTGGCTGACTAGTTGTATTGTGGTGTTGACAGTGTGTGGCTTACTAGTTGATTGTGGTGTTGACAGTGTGTGGCTGACTGGTGTTGACAGTGTGTGGCTGACTAGTTGTATTGTGGTGTTGACAGTGTGTGGCTGACTAGTATTGTGGTGTTGACAGTGTGTGGCTGACTAGTTGTATTGTGGTGTTGGCTGACTAGTTGTATTGTGGTGTTGACTGTGTGGCTGACTAGTTGTATTGTGGTGTTGACAAGTGTGTGGCTGACTAGTTGTATTGTGGTGTTGACAGTGTGTGACTGACTAGTTGTATTGTGGTGTTGACAGTGTGTGGCTGACTAGTATTGTGGTGTTGACAGTGTGTGGCTGACTAGTTGTATTGTGATGTTGACAGTGTGGCTGACTAGTTGTATTGTGGTGTTAACAGTGTGTGGCTGACTAGTATTGTGGTGTTGACAGTGTGTGGCTGACTAGTTGTATTGTGGTGTTGGCTGACTAGTTGTATTGTGGTGTTGGCTGACTAGTTGTATTGTGGTGTTGACTGTGTGGCTGACTAGTTGTATTGTGGTGTTGACAGTGTGTGGCTGACTAGTATTGTGGTGTTGACAATGTGTGGCTGACTAGTATTGTGGTGTTGACAGTGTGTGGCTGACTAGTTGTATTGTGGTGTTGACTGTGTGTGGCTGACTAGTTGTATTGTGGTGTTGACAGTGTGTGGCTGACTAGTATTGTGGTGTTGACAATGTGTGGCTGACTAGTATTGTGGTGTTGACAGTGTGTGGCTGACTAGTATTGTGGTGTTGACAATGTGTGGATGACTAGTATTGTGTTGACAGTGTGTGGCTGACTAGTTGTATTGTGGTGTTGACTGTGTGTGGCTGACTAGTATTGTGGTGTTGACTGTGTGTGGCTGACTAGTATTGTGGTGTTGACAGTGTGTGGCTGACTAGTTGTATTGTGGTGTTGACAGTGTGTGGCTGACTAGTTGTATTGTGGTGTTGACTGTGTGTGGCTGACTAGTTGATTGTGGTGTTGACCTTGTGTGGCTGACTAATGCCAGCACAAACGACTCCTTGCAGAGAGAAGGACTTGGATGATGTTCTCCAGACACACACAGTCTTCAGCAATGTTTCTAAAGGCCAGGTGGCCAAGAAAGAGGACTTGGTGCAGGCATTTGGCTCTAACAATGAAACCCAGGCTTGTCTCCAGGTAAGAATTACTCATTAAAAGCCAGCACTCTAGGGAAGTTGACCACTCTAAATTCTCGGCCTTCCACTCGGGTTTTTCTTCATACCATGCCAAACTAGAGCATTTTATTTTATCAATACATTATAGAGTGATAGTTCTAATTCCCATGAATATTTCAAGTTGTGAATGCTTTGCATTATAGTGATAGTTCTAATTCTCATGAGAATGTTTCAATTTGTGAATGCTTTGCATTATAGAGTGATAGTTCTAATTCCCATGAATGTTTGAATGTTTCAAGTTGTGAATGCTTTGCATTGTAGAGTGAGTTCTAATTCCCATGAATGTTTCAAGTTGTGAATGCTTTGCATTATAGTGATAGTTCTAATTCCCATGAATATTTCAAGTTGTGAATGCTTTGCATTATAGAGTGATAGTTCTAATTCCCATTGAATATTATTTCAAGTTGTGAATGCTTTGCATTAGAGTGATAGTTCTAATTCCCATGAATGTTTCAAGTTGTGAATGCTTTACATTATAGAGTGATAGTTCTAATTCCCATGAATATTTCAAGTTGTGAATGCTTTGCATTATTGAGTGATAGTTCTAATTCCCATGAATGTTTCAAGTTGTGAATGCTTTGCATTATAGAGTGATAGTTCTAATTCCCATGAATGTTTCAAGTTGTGAATGCTTTGCATTATAGAGTGATAGTTCTAATTCCCATGAATATTTCAAGTTGTGAATGCTTTGCATTATAGAGTGATAGTTCTAATTCCCATGAATGTTTCAAGTTGTGAATGCTTTGCATTATAGAGTGATAGTTCTAATTCCCATGAATATTTCAAGTTGTGAATGCTTTGCATTATAGTGATAGTTCTAATTCCCATGAATATTTCAAGTTGTGAATGCATTATAGTGATAGTTCTAATTGAATGTTTCAAGTTGTGAATGCTTTGCATTATAGAGTGATAGTTCTAATTCCCATGAATATTTCAAGTTGTGAATGCTTTGCATTATAGAGTGATAGTTCTAATTCTCATGAATGTTTCAAGTTGTGAATGCATTATAGTGATAGTTCTAATTCCCATGAATATTTCAAGTTGTGAATGCTTTGCATTACAGAGTGACATGAATGTTATGTTATGTTAGATACTGGCCAGAGGTGAGTTGCAGGTATCAGAGAGAGAAAGACAGAGCCACTTGGATGCCACCTTAAGAGACATTGCCACCATTGTAGCTGACAAGTGTGTCAACCCTGACAGCAAAAGGCCCTACCCTGTGGGTGTGGTTGCAAGGGCCATGAAGGACGTGCATTACTCGGTCAAGCCTGGCAGGAGCAGCAAACAGCAAGCACTGGACGTGATCAGACTTCTCAAGGAGAACATGCCCATACAGAGAGCTCGAATGAGGCTACAAGTACAGCTGCCGGCCAAGGAGGCCCAGCACTTGCGGGAGCGACTACTGAGCATGCTCATTGTGGAGGAGGAGGACTGGGTTGGCGGATGCATGAAGATGGTTAGCAACACATCATACCCTGTAAACTTTGTACTCCAACATCTCGTGCATTTATCTGATTACATAGGTGTGTCTGATAGACCCGGGACATTACCGCCAGGTGGAGGAAGTGGTGCGAGAAGGAACTAAAGGGCGTGGCACTGTGGAAGTTCTGAGTCTAAAAGATATTGAGGAAGGAGATGAAATGTTGACATGACCCCTCCCCCCCCCCACACACAGCATACTTCATCTCATTAACCTAATGGCTTGCAACTGTTCAGTGCATTTCTTGAATAACACTACTAATGCTGTTCTGAGAATAAGCTGCATTTCTAAGCAGTTGAGTATTGAGTCTAGCCAGAGCCTTCTGTGCCAACTGCACGGTGCCTGCCAGGTGTAGAAGAGAGAGAGAACACTGCTCTCCATGGTAGCACTGGACAGTGCTGAGGGCTGTCCTCACTGCCGCACAATGCACCCGCGGACACCGCAGCAGGGTCACGAATGTCGCCGCATTCAGGTACCTCACTGTACAGGTCAGATTAAAGTTTACAGGTCATATCACAACACCAGCAAACAGTAAGGTCACCAGCAAACATAATGTAAGGTCACCAGCAAGCATAATGTAAGGTCACCAGCAAGCATAATGTAAGGTCACCAGCAAGCATAATGTAAGGTCACCAGCAAGCATAATGTAAGGTCACCAGCAAGCATAATGTAAGGTCACCAGCAAGCATAATGTAAGGTCACCAGCAAGCATAATGTAAGGTCACCAGCAAGCATAATGTAAGGTCACCAGCAAACATAATGTAAGGTCGCCAGCAAGCATAATGTACGGTCACCAGCAAGCATGCATATAATAGTGTTGATCTACTTATCCACTCACCATTCATGTAACTTGCATATAATAGTGTTGATCTACTTATCCACTCACCATTCATGTAACTTGCATATAATAGTGTTGATCTACTTATCCACTCACCACTCATGTAACTTGCATATAATAGTGTTGATCTACTTATCATTCATGTAACTTGCATATAATAGTGTTGATCTACTTATCATTCATGTAACTTGCATATAAGTGTTGATCTACTTATCCACTCACCATTCATGTAACTTGCATATAACAGTGTTGATCTACTTATCCACTCACCATTCATGTAACTTGCATATAATAGTGTTGATCTACTTATCCACTCACCATTCATGTAACTTGCATATAATAGTGTTGATCTACTTATCCACTCACCATTCATGTAACTTGCATATAATAGTGTTGATCTACTTATCCACTCACCATTCATGTAACTTTCATATAATAGTGTTGATCTACTTATCCACTCACCATTCGTGTAACTTGCATATAATAGTGTTGATCTACTTGTCCACTCACCATTCATGTAACTTGCATATAATAGTGTTGATCTACTTATCCACTCACCACTCATGTAACTTGCATATAATAGTGTTGATCTACTTATCCACTCACCAT
The DNA here is from genome assembly GCA_028752905.1 of Cladorhizidae sp. MBARI D1340-BT2. Classification (NCBI taxonomy): domain Eukaryota; kingdom Metazoa; phylum Porifera; class Demospongiae; order Poecilosclerida; family Cladorhizidae; species Cladorhizidae sp. MBARI D1340-BT2. Next base: position 46,855,605 of record JAQNBH010000009.1, on the reverse strand, counting down.
TCATGTAACTTGCATATAATAGTGTTGATCTACTTATCCACTCACCATTCATGTAACTTGCATGTAATATGCATATAAGGAGAGAAGAAAGGTAAGTAGGAGGAAGAAGGAAAGGAAAGGCAAAAGAAGAAATTTAAGGTGTGCTGGTTTACTACCCGAGCAAAGCATCCAAATAAGCTGAAAGTTGATGCAGCAGCTGTTTTAGCTCAGAGAAGTGGACAAGGAGAGCAGTGCAAACCATGCCCAACATATTCTAGATATGCATCCAGGTAACTCTGTCTACCAGTAGACTATGCCTGCTCTAGTGAAGTCTATTCTAGTGCACTGTCTATTCTAGTACACTGTCTACTCTAGTAGTGTCTACTCTAGTAGTGTCTACTCTAGTACACTGTCTATTCTAGTAGTGTCTACTCTAGTACACTGTCTACTCTAGTAGTGTCTATTCTAGTACACTGTCTACTCTAGTAGTGTCTACTCTAGTACACTGTCTACTCTAGTAGTGTCTATTCTAGTACACTGTCTACTCTAGTAGTGTCTACTCTAGTAGTGTCTATTCTAGTACACTGTCTACTCTAGTAGTGTCTATTCTAGTAGTGTCTACTCTAGTAGTGTCTATTCTAGTAGTGTCTACTCTAGTACACTGTCTACTCTAGTAGTGTCTATTCTAGTGCACTGTCTACTCTAGTAGTGTCTACTCTAGTACACTGTCTACTCTAGTAGTGTCTACTCTAGTACACTGTCTACTCTAGTAGTGTCTACTCTAGTACACTGTCTACTCTAGTAGTGTCTACTCTAGTAGTGTCTACTCTAGTAGTGTCTACTCTAGTAGTGTCTACTCTAGTAGTGTCTACTCTAGTAGTGTCTACTCTAGTACACTGTCTACTCTAGTAGTGTCTACTCTAGTGGTGTCTACTCTAGTGGTGTCTACTCTAGTGGTGTCTACTCTAGTAGTGTCTACTCTAGTAGTGTCTACTCTAGTAGTGTCTACTCTAGTAGTGTCTACTCTAGTAGTGTCTACTCTAGTAGTGTCTACTCTAGTAGTGTCTACTCTAGTAGTGTCTACTCTAGTAGTGTCTACTCTAGTAGTGTCTACTCTAGTAGTGTCTACTCTAGTAGTGTCTACTCTAGTAGTGTCTACTCTAGTAGTGTCTACTCTAGTAGTGTCTACTCTAGTACACTGTCTACTCTAGTGGTGTCTACTCTAGTGGTGTCTACTCTAGTAGTGTCTACTCTAGTAGTGTCTACTCTAGTGGTGTCTACTCTAGTGGTGTCTACTCTAGTGGTGTCTACTCTAGTGGTGTCTACTCTAGTAGTGTCTACTCTAGTAGTGTCTACTCTAGTGGTGTCTACTCTAGTGGTGTCTACTCTAGTAGTGTCTACTCTAGTAGTGTCTACTCTAGTACACTGTCTACTCTAGTGGTGTCTACTCTAGTGGTGTCTACTCTAGTGGTGTCTACTCTAGTGGTGTCTACTCTAGTAGTGTCTACTCTAGTAGTGTCTACTCTAGTACACTGTCTACTCTAGTAGTGTCTACTCTAGTACACTGTCTACTCTAGTAGTGTCTATTCTAGTAGTGTCTACTCTAGTACACTGTCTACTCTAGTAGTGTCTATTCTAGTAGTGTCTACTCTAGTAGTGTCTACTCTAGTAGTGTCTACTCTAGTAGTGTCTACTCTAGTAGTGTCTACTCTAGTACTGTCTACTCTAGTACACTGTCTACTCTAGTAGTGTCTACTCTAGTACACTGTCTACTCTAGTAGTGTCTATTCTAGTAGTGTCTACTCTAGTACACTGTCTACTCTAGTAGTGTCTATTCTAGTAGTGTCTACTCTAGTGGTGTCTACTCTAGTAGTGTCTACTCTAGTAGTGTCTACTCTAGTAGTGTCTACTCTAGTAGTGTCTACTCTAGTACACTGTCTACTCTAGTAGTGTCTACTCTAGTAGTGTCTACTCTAGTAGTGTCTACTCTAGTAGTGTCTACTCTAGTAGTGTCTACTCTAGTAGTGTCTACTCTAGTAGTGTCTACTCTAGTAGTGTCTACTCTAGTAGTGTCTACTCTAGTAGTGTCTACTCTAGTAGTGTCTACTCTAGTAGTGTCTACTCTAGTAGTGTCTACTCTAGTACTGTCTACTCTAGTACTGTCTACTCTAGTAGTGTCTACTCTAGTAGTGTCTACTCTAGTAGTGTCTACTCTAGTAGTGTCTACTCTAGTAGTGTCTACTCTAGTAGTGTCTACTCTAGTACACTGTCTACTCTAGTAGTGTCTACTCTAGTAGTGTCTACTCTAGTAGTGTCTACTCTAGTACACTGTCTACTCTAGTACACTGTCTACTCTAGTAGTGTCTACTCTAGTACACTGTCTACTCTAGTACACTGTCTACTCTAGTAGTGTCTACTCTAGTAGTGTCTACTCTAGTAGTGTCTACTCTAGTAGTGTCTACTCTAGTAGTGTCTACTCTAGTAGTGTCTACTCTAGTAGTGTCTACTCTAGTAGTGTCTACTCTAGTAGTGTCTACTCTAGTAGTGTCTACTCTAGTAGTGTCTACTCTAGTAGTGTCTACTCTAGTACACTGTCTACTCTAGTAGTGTCTACTCTAGTAGTGTCTACTCTAGTAGTGTCTACTCTAGTAGTGTCTACTCTAGTAGTGTCTACTCTAGTAGTGTCTACTCTAGTAGTGTCTACTCTAGTAGTGTCTACTCTAGTAGTGTCTACTCTAGTAGTGTCTACTCTAGTAGTGTCTACTCTAGTAGTGTCTACTCTAGTAGTGTCTACTCTAGTAGTGTCTACTCTAGTAGTGTCTACTCTAGTAGTGTCTACTCTAGTAGTGTCTACTCTAGTACACTGTCTACTCTAGTAGTGTCTACTCTAGTAGTGTCTACTCTAGTACACTGTCTACTCTAGTACACTGTCTACTCTAGTAGTGTCTACTCTAGTAGTGTCTACTCTAGTAGTGTCTACTCTAGTAGTGTCTACTCTAGTAGTGTCTACTCTAGTAGTGTCTACTCTAGTAGTGTCTACTCTAGTAGTGTCTACTCTAGTAGTGTCTACTCTAGTAGTGTCTACTCTAGTAGTGTCTACTCTAGTAGTGTCTACTCTAGTACACTGTCTACTCTAGTACACTGTCTACTCTAGTAGTGTCTACTCTAGTAGTGTCTATTCTAGTACACTGTCTACTCTAGTAGTGTCTATTCTAGTACACTGTCTACTCTAGTAGTGTCTATTCTAGTACACTGTCTACTCTAGTGCACTGCTAGTATAGCATTTCTTCACAGCTAGATAATATAGAGAGCTGTAATATGCCATGCACATACAATCTTAATGGAGCCACCTTCCCACTCCTGAACCTGATGGAGCCACCTTCCCCCTCCTGAACCTGATGGAGCCACCTTCCCCCTCCCGAACCTGATGGAGCCACCTTCCCACTCCTGAACCTGATGGAGCCACCTTCCCCCTCCTGAAGCCACCTTCCCACTCCTGAACCTGATGGAGCCACCTTCCCACTCCTGAGCCTGATGGAGTTATCTTCCCACTCCTGAACCTGATGGAGCCACCTTCCCCCTCCTGAACCTGATGGAGCCACCTTCCCCCTCCTGAACCTGATGGAGCCACCTTCCCACTCCTGAACCTGATGGAGCCACCTTCCCACTCCTGAACCTGATGGAGCCACCTTCCCACCTCCTGAACCTGATGGAGCCACCTTCCCACTCCTGAACCTGATGGAGCCACCTTCCCACTCCTGAACCTGATGGAGCCACCTTCCCACTCCTGAACCTGATGGAGCCACCTTACCCCTCCTGAACCTGATGGAGCCACCTTCCCACTCCTGAGCCTGATGGAGCCACCTTCCCCCTCCTGAACCTGATGGAGCCACCTTCCCCCTCCTGAACCTGATGGAGCCACCTTCCCACTCCTGAACCTGATGGAGCCACCTTCCCCCTCCTGAACCTGATGGAGCCACCTTCCCACTCCTGAACCTGATGGAGTCACCTTTCCAGCCCCAACACATGCCAACTTTGCTGAAAGCTTTTGGTGATTTGGTCCAGTGCAGTCATCACTAAAATCACACGAAGTGCCCAGGCCACAATCACAACATGTGGGGGTTCTTAATTAACAAGAAGACCCAGCAAGGACCAAGTACAGGCCTAACAGGGAAATGGGCACCTTCTTCTAATTCTCATGGTGGGTTATTCACAGACCTAACAGAAAAATGGGCACCTTCTTCTAATCCTCGTGGTAGTTATTCACAGACCTAACAGGGATATATAGGCACCTTCTTCTAATCCTCATGGTAGTTATTCACATACTAACAGGCATATAGGCACCTTCTTCTAATCCTCATAGTAGTTATTCTCAGGCATATAGGCACCTTCTTCTATTGCCTCATATTCACTGACCTACAGGGATATGGGCACCTTCTTCTAATGCCTCATGGTAGTTATGTGCCTAAACTAAAAACTATTGTACCCTCTTAAGTCAGGGATTCTCAACCAGGGGTAAATTTACCCCCTTGGGGTAAAAAATGACATAGCATGGGGTAAATAATAATTGCTACCTGATAATTGAATAAGGAAGAGGGCTTATAGTCTATAGACCTCTAAGCAGGCTGGTTTATATAACTTATCTGAGGTTACTATTTCTTATTATTATTCACACTACTGCCTTTGGTCTATGATTGTTTTCATTGTTTTACTACTATGTAATAGACTATATAATTTATTTATTTATCGAAGTACATTACTATATTTTATGCAAAACCTAGATAATAAATGTATTTTCTTATCTTCTTACTGTTCTGTGCCTTTATGATGGCTATGCAGTTTTTGTATGGGAGTAAGGGGGTAAATGTCGAAATACATCAGGCTGAGGGGGTAAATGATGGAGGAACAGTTGAGAATCCCTGCTCTAAGTATTAGCTAATGTAACAACTAATTATCCTATGAAGACGAACTGATTAAGAGGCCTCACCACTTAGTGACTGCTGCACACATGACAGACCATACACACCATGACAAGCTAGTATTACATCCTTCAAAAATGCTGACAGGCCTTTAACTCCATTCTTATCCAGAACTTTGTGGCCCACAGATGCACGAGCAAACCTCCACTTCAGCAACAAATACCTGCAAGGCCAAATACAATGAAGGGAGGACAGGGACTGTGCTTAGCACACAGTTCAAAAGTAAACTTTCACCTGTTCTTGTATCTCACCATAATAGTTGCCAAGGATAACACGTGCAAGCGCGCGTGATAAAGTGGATCACGGTTTTTTTTCTGACCATCTATTTTGTAACTGCGCTTGGGAGCACGACTAGCTGGTACAGGCAGGGTGTTGGTTATTTTGGTTATTTTCCTCGCTCATGAGGTGAGTGATTCGCCTAACTGAGGTGCACGCTCTTCCGCAGGTCGGTTGCTCCGCTCCGATTGACCTAGTGGTGAACGAGCGACGCTTTTACACTTTTTGCTTTTTTAGACTGCTCTTTGCGTTTTTACTCTCTACACTAATAATACGCTAATAATACGCCACTAGACTGTTAGTTAGCTACAGTAGGATGTCAGTTCTCCGGACAGGTTGGGACCGGAAGGTGTCCGGATAACTGAAATTTCTGGTCACTAGTTGTACACAAATGTGTACACGAATATAATGTAGCTGTTAGCTAGCCACCAATTTGGCTAGCCTTTGCATCTCTGCTGCAAAAACCATGTCCTGTCCAAGCAGCCGGTACAATTGCAGTTTAGGGAAAATGGACTTACCTTCTACGCACCATCCCCGACACGTCGGATTTGAGGACGCTATCTGCCATCATTTCATTCCAGCACTGACGAACAGAGATTCCATTACAGATGAGGAAAGGGACCTCTTTGCCCTGCCTGTTCGCATGGGTGGTCTAGGCATCACAAAACCAACCGAGGATGCCTCTTTCCAATTCGACTGCTCAAGAAGAGTTACTGGTCCATTGGTTGCACGCATCCTCAAGCAAGAACATGAGCTTACACACGATGACATGGTCGAACAAGCAAATGAGAAATGTACTGTTCGACTGAACAAGAGAAAGCACATGGAAACCAAAGCTGACCATCTAAAACCAAGACTAACAGATTCATTACGTCGATCCATGGAATTAGCAAGCGAGAAAGGTGCATCATCCTGGTTGTCTGTTGTCTGCAATACCGGTTGAGGAGCATGGGTTTGCATTGCACAAGGGATCGTTCCGGGATGCCTTGTGTTTACGCTACAACTGGCTCCCATCTCAACTACCAACTAGTTGCATATGTGGCAGATCATTCACCGTTGATCACGCTCTCAACTGCCCGACAGGAGGCTATCCGACTATACGTCACAATGAACTAAGAGATATCACTGCCAAACTGATGTCAGAGGTATGTCACAATGTCAGAGTAGAACCACCACTGCAGCCACTCACTGGAGAGTCTATGGACCTAGCTTCTACCCTGACAGAAGATGGAGCCTGGCTAGATGTAAGTGCACAGGGATTCTGGGGGAATAGGTATATACCAGCGGGCTTTCTTTGATGTGAAAGTGTTTAACCCTAACGCTCGCAGCTACCGACAACTCCAGTTAGGAGCAGCTTACAAAAATCAAGAGAGAGAGAAAAGGAGGAAATACGAACAAAGAGTACGAGATGTTGAATTTGGCTCATTCACCCCCCTAGTGTTCTCAACCTCTGGGGGAATGGCAAAGTCTGCAACAGTAGCCTACAAAAGGCTTGCCTCCCTAATTGCAGCAAAAAGAGATCAGCACTACAGCACTGTCATGGCCTGGTTGCGTGTCCTTCTCAGCTTCTCTCTTCTGAGGTCAACCATCACTTTTCTCAGGGGTGCTAGATCTACCTCAGGCCACCCCATTCATGAAACATCACCGATCGACCTTGCCATGAGTGAGGGTCGAATATCACTACATCAGTGAAATACAATGAACTCAATACCAATACAATAATTATGTTTAATATCAAGTTTTATAAAATTTAAAAAAAATTTAAAAAAATTTAGGGGCCACAATTGGCGTCGTGTGAATTTCCACGCATTCTACACCCGCCTTCCGCGTAAATTGCCGCGCATAACATTTTTAAACAATAAGAATTATTATGATACAATAATAAATTAAACTTTGTAAACATCTGAAATTGATTAATAATTTGTGCAAATGGAGTCTCTTTGCCATACTTTCTCCTCCACACATATTCTATAAGGTACCCTTCCAAGAGGGGCTTGCTGGTGCCATGAAGCTTCATCTTCCTCTTGGCATTTGTCCATGTACCCTCGATGGATTGGGTGTATGCACCAGTGACAGGGTCAACAAAATGCTGAGAATGGTTGACTGTTAGGTGTGTATACCCAACTTGACTGAGACTCGTATAGGCTCTCCATTCATCCGTGTGAATCTCTGTGCCAGGAAGCACATACTGGATTACAGGGATGAGCGTGTTGGCATCACGGCAAGGCACAACAGCTAGAAACACTTTATCAGTGCCACGTTCTACTCCTCCTATAGAGGACCCACTTCCCATTCGTGATTCGGCCCCTGTTGTATTTTCCTTTGCCAAATTTAGCTTCATCAATTTCCACAACAGTGCCTGGACCTCCAAGCATGTCGTGATGACTGTCAATATATTGGGCACACACCTGTAAAGAGTGAGGGCAATGAAGTATAATGGATTTATTATTATTATTATTATTATTACCTCTCGTAGGAAGTGGCACCAGTCAACACCTGTGTGTTCAGCGATCCCAACCCACTTCCTAATCTTAATCTGCTGGATTTCCTCTCAGCCCTTCTAGCCATCTTCCTTTTTTTGATGCAATCACCATCTTCAATCTCTCTCACAAAAGCTTGTAGCTTGGCTTTGTTCTTGACTAAATCATAAACTGTAGATTTTCCTATGTTAAATTCTGCAGCTACACTAGAAAAGCTTCTCCCATTCTTAATGTAGTCACATATTTTTAGCTTATCTTCAATGTTCAAAACAACTCTCTTTCTTTTCTTCCCAGCATCCATAGCTTACCTAGCAAGAAATGAGCAGCTGCATCTCAGCACATGCAGATCATGTGAGCTTACCTAGCAAGAAATGAGCAGCTGCATCTCAGCACATGCAGATCATGTGTTGATTAGTACCCTAATGTGATGATTGTTGCTTGGGACCAAAGTACAGGTACACTGTACTGTACATGTACACCTGTTCTGGTTAACTGAAGTTTCCGGATAACTGGAGTCTGGATAACTGACATCCTACTGTGAGTGAGTCGACCCCTACCTTCTGCTTCGGTGCCTGAGAAGGTCAAGGGGGGGTTGGCAGAGCTCTCCACTTTTTCAACCAAATTATGAACATGTAGTCTGTCACCCTCCTTAACAAAAGTATCACACTCAAATTTGAGTTCGTCTTGTAACACGTAGCTAAATGTCGTGTTGTTAACTAAAGCTTAACTATATAATAAGTCTTAAAATGTATTGAAGTTTTGTACTTCACTTGCACCAGTAGGACAGACATAACCCAGCACCTCGTGCAGTCCATTTGCGGGCTTGCTCTCTGAATCTTACAGGATGCTGGAATGCAAGATGAGTGGGCACAGAGTTTCAAAACGAGAGGACTCACATTGTCAATGCCAGGAATGTCATTAGTGTCAAGCATCTGAAGAGCTTACATGTAACACTGGCACGACCAAGATTATCCGGTCGCTCGCCTTGTGAACCTGACCCTTCAACATGCACATGCATGATTGAAAGTCTGGGTGGCGAGACAACCTGCTCCCCTCACTAGTAGGAGGACCAACATCTTGTGAGTGAGAAAGGGTCTTCCAACTGGCTCTCATCTGGAGGAGTTTGGATTCTGCCTGCACAAAGGTGCCTTCAAGGATGCTCTGGCACTCGGTGTGGATGGCTGTCATCAAAACAACCACCTGCACTACATGTGTGAGATACCTTGACTGTTGAGCAGGTTTTGTCCTGCCCAAGACGTCACAGCAAATAGCAAATCTGTAGTGTGCCACGATCTTTTGGTGGAGCAGCAACTCACTCATAGTCCATACAAGCAACCAATATTACAGATGGTGCAAGACTTGACAGCTCAGCTAATGGACTCTGGGGAGTCTTGTATGAGAGAACCTGCTTGGATGTCAGAGTGTTTAATTAGCAACAGACTTAATTAATAATAATATCAATTGTCCAGCTGCTCAAGGAGGGGGAGGGGAGGGGACCAAAGACATTCATCAGCTCGCCATAACAACAGTTCCTTTCTCCTCTGCCACCACTTCCCTACCCTATACATAAGTTATGCAAGATACTGAGTCCGTTATTTTGAAGATTAGGCCTAACATCATTCGGTTAGATTCGTCCTCGTCTTAACGACTTATCCCCCCCCCCCTGTGCGCCACCACTCGGAACACCTCTCAAAACACAACGCCAAAACAAAAGGCTAAATTCACTTCAGGGCACTGTAATGAGAAAAAGAGGGCCTACGAGCAGCAATCCTTGACATGGAACCTTCTTCTTTCACCCGCTAGTGTTCTCTGCCACAGGGAGAATGGCTAAGCAATGCATGAACTTTTACTAAAGGCTTATCAACCCCCTTGAGAACAAGTGGGACCAGCTGTTATGATAACTTTGTCAAATGTTTTTCATTTCCCATTTTTCCCTCCCTCCCTTTTTCTGCACGTGGTCATTTTAGTTACCTTACCTTACCTGATTGTGATTGTCATCTTGTTTGCTGTGTTGGAGTCAAGATGATAAGAGCCTAATGTTCTGAAGGCAATTCCTTTTCCTCATCTTAAAAACCTATGGACCGACTCCTACGACCGGAGAAGCTAGATACAGATCCGAGCTCAAATTCCGCTAGCAAGGACTAGCTTCGCACCTTCGATTTCTTTCTGTCCTGCCTAGGGAGGGACTTAACAAGCTATTTGTATTAACTTAGTCCACGGATCTTTGAATACATTGAGCATTGCATGACTACGACGAGACCATCGGCTTTTTTTATTTTTTATATTTTTTATATTTTATTATTACTTCACAGTATCAGACAATCGAGGTGAGACATGGGGTTTATGACTCCAGCCATCAACAAATTCGTGCGCGTTTTTTAAATTTTACGCACGCGCGTTTTGGGTGGGGTTTCGTTTAATTTTTTCTTCTTTTTTTCATTTTTTTTTTCACACTAAAACAAACCCATATTGCAATAACTAAAGCTACACAATATATACACTACACAATAAAGTCACTGTCCATAGATAAACCTATATATACACAAAAGAGACCTAACAAAAATTGAAGCCCGCCCGTCTATCACAGGGGAGCATGAAGGGAGGCGACGGAGCCACATGCTGGCCAAAGGCAAATTGCTAGACGCTGGAATAGATGGCGTGTAGCATCAGCTGGAGGAATTCCAAGGCGCTGTCCCTGAAGCCGCACGATTGCCCTGATGGTCTCCTCACCTTCCTCACTCCAGTCCCCCAATGCCTCCATTGCCACAGGGATAAAGTTGATCCCCACTGAGTGGCAGGCACCTGAGTGGGCAGCCAACAAAAGAAGTGGGAAAAAATGATGAAATGAACCAACCAACCCAAAACATGTGTGCGTAAAATTTAAAAAAACGTGCACGAATTTGTTGATGGCTGGAGTCGTAAACGCCACTTGATCCCGATAGAAGTACACTGAAGGACAACTAGCCTATGTGACTAGTAGCCTAAACATGCAATGGATAAAAATTATTAAATTAATACTTAATTAAAAATAGGAGCTTGGGGTGTATGGGCACAAGGACATACATAATGAAAGGTACAAGGGGAGTCAGGGTTGAAGTTGGGTTTGATGTGGCTTAATAAAACCTGCTTGATATTATGCTTGATGGTGCTGGAGGATAGATTGATATCAATAGGCGGAAAGGAGTTCCATAGTCTTGGCAACCTATTAAAGTAGGTATAGTGTGTAGTGTTTGACGTGCAACGGCTGTGACTCACACGCTGGTTGGTGCCCGATCTGGTAGTGTTAGAACTAAATTTGATGAATTTATTAATGTCAAAGTGGCATGCTGGAGATTTGAGGCTTCTCACACAGAACATCACATCATTTAGTTCAAATTCATACATCAAAGGTAGAAGGTCCAGTTGAATAAGCCTTGTTTTATAATCAGTTACATAGTCATTTAGAATGAACTTAGTAGCCCTCCTCTGTATCTTTTCAAGCTTCAGGATATCCTTGATTAAATGTGGACGCCAAATCTGTGAGCAGTACAAAAGTTGTGATCTTACGACAGATATATACAGAATTTTCTTGGCTGATACAGAATCAGCTGAGCTGAATGTGCGCCGTAGTAGCCCAATGATTTTATATGCCCTTGAGGCCAGATGATTATAATGAGCTGTCCAAGAGAGATCAGATGAGGTAATGACTCCCAGATCTCTGTGGGTAGACTTGACAGGAATGTCGTGATCGTGGATGTGGTAAGACGAGGAAATTGGAGGATCTCCCAAGCAAAAGCTAAGGGCACTTCACTTCCTTAAACAGAAGCTTCCACGTACGGCATAGATTGTCCAGGTGAGCTTGAAGGCATAAACTGTCAGACATGTTTTCAACAAGCTTCACACACTTGGTATCATCGGCGAACAAGAAAATATTTGAATTGTTGACACAGATGGGAGGTCGACTAGAAATAGTAGGGGACCCAGGATGCTACCTTGAGGTACTCCTGAGATCACAGGCAATAAGCTAGAGCGGGGGCTTACACATTGCTGTCTTTTCCTGAGATAGCTCTGAATCCAGGACCAGAGATCACCACATATGCCTATTCTCCTCAGCTTGACCAGAAGTTCATTATGCGGAACACTGTCGAATGCTTTTACAAAGTCCAGGTACATGAGAGAATTATTATGGACTGACTCGCTAATGTTCGCATAAAATTGAAGTGGTTGTTGCAAAGAGGAGCGTCCTCTAAGAAAACCAAACTGCACAGTGGACAGAGCAGATTCTATGAATGTTATAAATAATGCGTTCCAAGATTGTAGAGGTAGAACTCAGGAGGGAAATAGGTCTGTAATTCTTGACTGAGCCACGGTCTCCAGATTTATGAATAGGTGTGATACTTGTGAATCCGCCACTCAGAAGGGATTGAATGCTTCGACAAACTAGAATTGAATAAGTGGTGTAGAGGTTTATAGAGTGCCAGTGCACAACACTTCAGAACCTTGGGGCCGATTCCATCCAAACCCATGGCTTTGGTGCTATCAAGTGCTATATATACATCTTCTTCTGTAATCTCGATGGTAGACAATGTAGATTCAGACAAAGGCACTTCCTCAAGAGTGGGTATTGAGTATGAACTATGAGTGAATACAGAATTGAAGTAGCTGTTGAACATGATCGCTTTATCTACATCAGACGTGGCAGAAGTAGAATCATGAAACACTTTAGATGGAATTGCTCCACCCTTCCGAAGGTTATTGATGTACTTGTAGACAGCATTGTTGCCTGAAGCTGTAAAGTTGCTTATTAGCTTACTTTCGTAAGTAGCCTTGGCTTGCTTAGAAGCTTGCTGGAAAAGTACCATAGCTACTTTTAACTGGTCTAGCTTAGTTGGAGTTGGATGCTGGGCATAACGTCTATGCCTGGACTTTGGACATTTGAACTGGTGACGAATGTCTGCAGTAAACCATTTCGGCAATTGGGAGATTTTCAGCTGAACCCTTGGTATGTACATATTCATGGTATATATTTGAAAGCAGACCAGATTTCATCCACATCCTCTAGCTCCATGCACAAGCTAAGGTCCCCATCCATCAGGTGATTGCAGAGGCCTTCCCAGTCTGCTTTCGGATAATCAAAGACAAGAGAGGTATCCCTGAGGCTGGCACTACTATTGGAGACAATTATTTGAAAGGAGACCAAAAAATGATCAGAAGAAAAAGGTGTGTCACCAGGTGGATGAACCACAGCATTGCATACAAGATCCTCATTGTCAGTGAACACTAGATCAAGGATATTGCCTCTTACGTGGGTAAGGCTATGAATTAGTTGTGTTAGGTTGCTCTCAAAAACAAAGTCACAAAACCTACTAGAAACAGCACTACAACCACTCAGGGTACACCAACAAATATCTGGATAGTTAAAATCACCTACAATGACCACTCTGTGTGTGTTTGAAGTCAGAGATGTGAGATATTTAATCAATTTATTGTGGTAATGGTCCGGAACATTTGGAGGGATATAAACTACACAGACTGTAACCACATAAGGTGAACCAACAGTAACAGTAACAACTTCAATATCACTTGGAGAAGTCACAAGAGAACTTGTTATCGAGTCCTTCACCGCAACCATGACACCTCCACCACCGTGAAGGTCTATCTTTCCTATAAATTGAGTAACTAGATGGTAAAATCTCACCGTCATATATGTTCTCAGATAGCATGTTTCAGTACAACAGATGACAGAGAAGCTAGCAGAGTAGGCAAAGGCCATGAACCTGGAGAGTTTGTTAACCAAACTTCTTGTGTTAATCATGCAAAAGTCAATCCGGCTTGATAGTCAATCCGAGGTCTGACCTGATTGGGTGTTCTGTGAGTCTAGGCAGGGGTCTATGTTAGGGGAGGAATCACCTGACCCAGAGGGTAGTGCAGAAAGAACAGTATTCTCAGGACAAGAACTCGAGGCAGAAGTCTGAGTTTCGGGAATGACCGACACAGATACAGTAGCAAATGCATACTGAAGGCCCAGATGTAAAGCCCACCAACGAGGTGTTTTCCCGACATCTATTGGCCACCCGAGGACAGAAAAGTGGAGAGACACTCGACGAGTTTCTTCAGTCGCTCAAGTCGCTGTCTAAGGACTGTAACTTCCAGAATGTTACTGAGACTATGTACAGAGATGAGGCTGTACGTGATGCCTTCATCACTGGACTGCAGTCCAATGTCGCCAGAGACTGCTTGAGAATAATACTCTGGACCTGAATATGATATGAACATCAACATGTTCATGCAGGCTCGGTCCCTAGATGCTGCCCAGAAGAGCTCTGAATCCTACAGTTCGCCAAGCTTCCTTGGCCCAACAACTGCCACAACCTTATCCCACACCCACACTGAGGAATCCTTGGACAGTACCCTTGTAGTCACTGCTGGTGCTAAGTGTTACTTCTGTGGTTACAACAAGCACCCTCGCCTGAAATGCCTGGCTAAGGATGCGACATGCAACAAGTGCCAGAAAAGGGGGCACTTTGCCAAAGTCTGCAGGTCTAACCCTGCAGCTATGTACCCTACACTAGCGGTGATTGATTCTAATACACCGTCATCCCTGCTCAAGTCCAGCTCTGAGGTCACTATCAATGGTGTAAGTACATAGACTCCTGCTGAAACCTCCGGATCTCTTTGCCAATCTGACTGCTGACTGTCACATCCTATCGCCACAAAATCACGGCGGTATAACTACAATGACAGAAAGTTCATTGACCCAGAAGTTCAACGCCTACTCAAGGAAGGAATCGTAGAGCCCAGTATCTCACCATGGCGAGCCCAAGTCATGGTGACCCACAATGAAAGCCACAAGAAGCGTCTGGTCATTGATTATTCACAGACGATAAATCGTTTCACTCTCCTGGATGCATACCCCCCTACCCCGTATTGATTATACTGTATACTATTGCACATACCGGGTCTTCAGCACCATCGATTTACGCAGTGCCTACCACCAAGTCCTCATCAAAGACACTGACAAACCCTATACAGCATTCCAGGCTGGTAAGGAATTGTACCAATTTACACAAGTACCATTTGGAGTGACGAACGGAGTGGCATGTTTTCAAAGAGCAATGGATACCATAATAGCTGAAGAACAGCTGCAGGCGACTTTTCCTTACCTTGACAACATTACAATATGTGGGAAAGATCAGAAAGAGCATGATATAAATCTCGAGCATTTTTTGAAAGCAGCTTCTCGACGCCAGATTATCTATAATGAAGATAAGTGTGTGTTTTCCACTCTCGAAAACTGGCAATTCTTGGCTCAGTCATTGAAGAAGGGGAGATCAGGCCAGATCCTGATCGTCTACGCCCTCTGCAACAACTCCCTGTTCCTGAAGATATGAAAAGTCTCCATCAAATCTTTGGATTCTTTTCTTACTATTCACAATGGATTCACTTACAGGAAGGCATTTCTCCATAAAGACAGATCAACGTTCCGTCGCATACATGTTCGACAACAAGCTGAAAGGGAAAATTAAAAATGACAAGATTATACGTTGGAGGATGGAGCTATCTTGTTATAGCTTTGATATTATGTACCGTCCAGGAGTTGAAAATATTCCCCGATACATTTTCTCGAGCATCCTGTGCTGTTGTCTCTTGCGGTACGGATCTAGTGGAACTTCATAACTCACTTTGTCACCCTGGAGTAACTCGTATGTTCCACTTTGTGAGAACTCGGAATTTACCATATTCAGTTGAAGAAGTGAGACAGATGACCAACCTTGTAGGGGGTGTGCCGAACATAAACCTCTGTTTCACAAACCTGTACAAGCACATCTGATAAAGGCTACTCGGCCATTTGAGAGACTGGACCTAGACTTCAAAGGTCCATTGAAGTCAAATAATCGGAACACCTTCTTTCTCAATATAATTGATGAGTACAGCCGGTTCCCTTTTGTCTTCCCATGCAAGGATGTCAGTGCCCAAACTGTCATACAATGCCTGTGCCAGCTGTTTTCTATTTTTGGGATGCCAGCATACGTCCACTCTGACAGGGGCTCCTCCTTCATGAGTGCGGAGTTGCATCATTTTCTGTTAAACAGAGGGATCGCTGCTAGTCGCACTACTGCTTACAACCCAGCTTGCAATGGACAAGTGGAAAGATACAATGGGACAGTTTGGAAGTCTGTAACCATGGCACTCAAGACACGCGGCCTCCCAATGGCATGTTGGCAAGACGTGCTCCCAGATGCACTACACTCATTGCGTTCTCTGCTGTGCACAGCCGCCAACTGCAGTCCCCATGAGAGGCTCTTCAATTTTGAGAGACGCTCTTCCACGGGCGAATCGATACCCTCCTGGCTCATGAATCCTGGTCCAGTACTACTCAAGCGACATGTCCATACCAGAAAGGATGAACCCCTAGTGGACGAAGTTGAGCTCCTGCAGGCCAACCCTCAATATGCACACATTTGGCATGCTGATGGACGAGAGACTACTGTATCGATCCGACACCTGGCTCCACCTGGGGATGTTATACTGAGTATAATGACCTTCTGCCTGAGCCCGGTGCACCTGTGAACAGTGAAGTGGTGGGATGTGAGCCCGGTGCACCTGTGAACAGTGAAGTGGTGGGATGTGAGCCCGGTGCACCTGTGAACAGTGAAGTGGTGGGATGTGACCCTGGTGCACCTGTGAACAGTGAAGTGGTGGGATGTGAGCCCGGTGCACCTGTGAACAGTGAAGTGGTGGGATGTGACCCTGGTGCACCTGTGAACAGTGAAGTGGTGGGATGTGAGCCTGGTGCACCTGTGAACAGTGAAGTGGTGGGATGTGAGCCCGGTGCACCTGTGAACAGTGAAGTGGTGGGATGTGAGCCTGGTGCACCTGTGAACAGTGAAGTGGTGGGATGTGAGCCCGGTGCACCTGTGAACAGTGAAGTGGTGGGATGTGAGCCTGGTGCACCTGTGAAGTGGTGGGATGTGAGCCCGGTGCACCTGTGAACAGTGAAGTGGTGGGATGTGAGCCCGGTGCACCTGTGAACAGTGAAGTGGTGGGATGTGAGGCTGGTGCACCTGTGAACAGTGAAGTGGTGGGATGTGAGCCCGTGCACCTGTGAACAGTGAAGTGAAGGCAATTCCTTTTCCTGATTATATCACACCAGCCCCACAGTTTGACACTGCTGATTACGCTGGACTCTATCGTTTTCTCTGCTCGACTTCCCATTGACGTGGTCAATAAGGAAGCTGGCCAAGACGCAGCAAAATCAATATTACCCTCATAGTAAACAGTTGTGTAATTTTGTTGTGTGTGCATGTTTGTGTGCATGT
The DNA here is from genome assembly GCA_028752905.1 of Cladorhizidae sp. MBARI D1340-BT2. Taxonomy (NCBI): domain Eukaryota; kingdom Metazoa; phylum Porifera; class Demospongiae; order Poecilosclerida; family Cladorhizidae; species Cladorhizidae sp. MBARI D1340-BT2. Next base: position 46,838,592 of record JAQNBH010000009.1, on the reverse strand, counting down.
TTGTGTGCATGTTTCAAGTAATAACTTATTTTTGAGGATGTTTATACTGGCAGGGCTAGTGGAAAGGGAAAAAAGTGAGTCGCCATACGTACGGGATATGTATTTCCGCGCGTGCGCATATTACTCGCTGGTGGCGCGGCTAGAACCCGGATCAGGAGGTAAGGCCTGTCTAGCGAGAGACCCGCAGGAAAGGGGTGGGGGGAGAGTCGAGTGTTTTTTTTTCATGGCAAACGTCTTGGAGCTGCAGACACACTGCTTAGGGTTTTGTTTCCTGTACAACTGTGTTCCTGTACAGTTAGTTTCCTGTTCTGTTTGCCTGTCCTGCCATTGTTGGTTGTAATCCCATGAGACCAAGTATGCCTGACGGTAGAGTGTGTCCTGAGCAGTTTAGAGGATGGCTATTAAAGTGGACTAACTATATCAAGGGGTACCAGAGACGGTGGTTTGTGCTATCTAATGGACTTCTTTCTTATTACAGGTAATACGATTTATGTATTGGTTTTTCAAGAGTGCCTGAAGAATTTCTAACCAACCTACTTGGTGACAGCTGTTTGAGGGGACTTCTGATGATGTTGCCAGTTTTCATGAGCCCTGGTCAGAGTGCCTACACCCACAAATTTGATAGGTCGAGTACTTGTACAGTATCTCTATTTTTGGCTCGGGACTTCTGTTGGCTCACAGTAAACCCGATGTCCCCAGAGGTTCCAATGTCTGACATGCAAGGCTATATAGCTCTCCCATGCAGAGTGGCCCTGAGTCACAGCCATGAAGGCTATATAGCTCTCCCATGCAGAGTGGCCCTGAGTCACAGCCATGAAGGCTATATAGCTCTCCCATGCAGAGTGGCCCTGAGTCACAGCCATCAAGGCTTTATAGCTCTCCCGTGCAGAGTGGCCCTGAGTCACAGCCATCAAGGCTGTATAGCTCTCCCGTGCAGAGTGGCCCTGAGTCACAGCCATCAAGGCTGTATAGCTCTCCCATGCAGAGTGGCCCTGAGTCACAGCCATCAAGGCTATATAGCTCTCCCATGCAGAGTGGCCCTGAGTCACAGCCATGAAGGCTATATAGCTCTCCCATGCAGAGTGGCCCTGAGTCACAGCCATCAAGGCTATAATTATAGCTCTCCCATGCAGAGTGGCCCTGAGTCACAGCCATCAAGGCTATATAGCTCTCCCATGCAGCTGAGTCACAGCCATCAAGGCTAGCTCTCCCATGCAGAGTGGCCCTGAGTCACAGCCATGAAGGCTGTATAGCTCTCCCATGCCATGTAAGACAAATTGTTTAGAGGTATAGGAATTGTTTTGGAAAGTTGAGTTTTAAACCTTTGAACTTGGATGTCGAATTGAAGAAACCTCATCTGGTGTGTGGTGACTATGGCCAGGTGATTGGTACCACAATCCTATTGGTCACTGTCATCGGACATCATTATTAATAGTATGGAGTGAAGGATTACTCCAGTTCTTTGGTAAATATTTTGTACTTGACTGTGTAAATAATGCTTGGCTGCATGTACATGTATGCTTGGCCACATGTACATGTAGGTTTGACCGCATGTACATGTAGGTTTGGCTGCATCTACATGTAGGCTTGAGATATGACAACACATTCCACTGGTACAAGAAGACCTGGCTACTTTCACCAGACATAATATATTGAACTCCACACCGGTACAAGAAGACCTGGCTACTTTCACCAGACATAATATATTAAACTCCACACCAAGCCAGCCCAACAGGACAAATGCTTCTTGTTGGGAGATCATCATTTTCAAGAAGAGGTGGAATTCTAGTTTGCAGCTGTTGTTTCTCTGATAGTGCCAGTGCAGAATAATATGGCTGTCTTCTCCACACTGCACTTACTGATGTGCATTAATGCATGTTGGGTCTTAGGGAATTTTTTAAAAGTTGATGGTGTGCTCGTCACGTCCTCACTAGCACCGAAATAGACTTACGAAGCAAAAATTAACCGCACCTCTCAATGCCAGGAGAAAGTCACTTCAAAATCATATCCTGTAGCTGTAGTTAAGATGGAGTTTGTTTTTGCGTCCTTTTCTTGCTGATAGCCACCTACAGATGCACAGGAATTTTTTTTGCAGAGAAGAAAGAGGAGATATCTGAGGGAAAGGCAGAACCAACGAAGGTTGTGGCTGCATGAACTTCAGAAGTCCAGATGTGGGGGTGTATAAACATAGCAACAGTTCTCTAGCTATGTAGTTGGTCTAGCCAACTACTCTAGCTAGCTAGTTTAGCCGCAGGCAACAGATAGTTTACAGCTGCTCCTCAAAGGTCCTACCAGAAGCCATCGCGAAGACTCGACCACCTATTGAGATGGACCAAATCAATGCACATTAATGCAGATTATTCAAATTCAAATTCAGTGTGGACACGACCAGTTCGTATTAATGCGCAGTGTGTCCTGGTCTTAGCCAGGAGCAGCACTTATACGCTGCTCCTTGTGAAGTGGCAGGGAGTTGTGCAGTGTGTCCTGGTCTTAGCCAGGAGCAGCACTTATACCCTGCTCCTTGTGTAGTGGCAGGGAGTTGTGCAGTGTGCTGGTCTTAGCCAGGAGCAGCACTTATACGCTGCTCCTTGTGTAGTGGCAGGGAGTTGTGCAGTGTGTCCTGGTCTTAGCCAGGAGCAACACTCATACCCTGCTCCTTGTGAAGTGGCAGGGAGTTGTGTAGTGTGTCCTGGTCGTAGCCAGGAGCAGCACTTATACGCTGCCCCTTGTGAAGTGGCAGGGAGTTGTGCAGTGTGTCCTGGTCTTAGCCAGGAGCAGCACTTATACCCTGCTCCTTGTGTAGTGGCAGGGAGTTGTGCAGTGTGCTGGTCTTAGCCAGGAGCAGCACTTATACGCTGCTCCTTGTGTAGTGGCAGGGAGTTGTGCAGTGTGTCCTGGTCTTAGCCAGGAGCAACACTTATACCCTGCTCCTTGTGTAGTGGCAGGGAGTTGTGCAGTGTGTCCTGGTCTTAGCCAGGACCAGCACTTATACGCTGCTCCTTGTGTAGTGGCAGGGAGTTGTGCAGTGTGTCCTGGTCTTAGCCAGGAGCAACACTTATACGCTGCTCCTTGTGTAGTGGCAGGGAGTTGTGCAGTGTGCTGGTCTTAGCCAGGAGCAACACTTATACGCTGCTCCTTGTGTAGTGGCAGGGAGTTGTGCAGTGTGTCCTGGTCTTAGCCAGGAGCAGCACTTATACGCTGCTCCTTGTGTAGTGGCAGGAAGTTGTGCAGTGTGTTCTGGTCTTAGCCAGGAGCAGCACTTATACGCTGCTCCTTGTGTAGTGGCAGGGAGTTGTGCAGTGTGTTCTGGTCTTAGCCAGGAGCAGCACTTGTACGCTGCTCCTTGTGAAGTGGCAGGGAGTTGTGCAGTGTGTCCTGGTCTTAGCCAGGAGCAGCACTTATACGCTGCTCCTTGTGAAGTGGCAGGGAGTTGTGCAGTGTGTCCTGGTCTTAGCCAGGAGCAGCACTTATACCCTGCTCCTTGTGAAGTGGCAGGGAGTTGTGCAGTGTGTCCTGGTCTTAGGCTCCTTGTGTAGTGGCAGGGAGTTGTGCAGTGTGTTCTGGTCTTAGCCAGGAGCAGCACTTATACGCTGCTCCTTGTGAAGTGGCAGGGAGTTGTGCAGTGTGTCCTGGTCTTAGCCAGGAGCAGCACTTATACGCTGCTCCTTGTGAAGTGGCAGGGAGTTGTGCAGTGTGTCCTGGTCTTAGCCAGGAGCAGCACTTATACGCTGCTCCTTGTGAAGTGGCAGGGAGTTGTGCAGTGTGTCCTGGTCTTAGCCAGGAGCAGCACTTATACGCTGCTCCTTGTGAAGTGGCAGGGAGTTGTGCAGTGTGTCCTGGTCTTAGCCAGGAGCTGCACTTATACGCTGCTCCTTGTGAAGTGGCAGGGAGTTGTGCAGTGTGTCCTGGTCTTAGCCAGGAGCAGCACTTATACCCTGCTCCTTGTGAAGTGGCAGGGAGTTGTGCAGTGTGTCCTGGTCTTAGCCAGGAGCAGCACTTATACGCTGCTCCTTGTGAAGTGGCAGGGAGTGGCTTGTAATGAGAGGAATTATCATCTTTGCTCTGGCATGTGGGTGTGGCAAGCATATGCGAATAGCAATGAGAAGTCACATGCTATAGAGATATGTGGGTATGGCAAGCATAGCCACACCCTCAGGGCAGAAGTAAGGACTGATGTGGGATAATTGAAAGAATCATTACCTTGTGGTCCCTCGTTGCTAGTAAACACACAAGTGCGCACATATGCACACATAGACATTTGCGCACATATGCACACATAGACATGTGCGCACATATGCACACACAGACATGTGCGCGCACATTTCCCCCTAACTGGGAACTCTTCCTGGCCTGAAGCAACCATGCACCTGGTGTGGCAGCCATCTCCCTGAGAAGCACTCATGCACCTGGTGTAATAGCCATCTCCCTGAGAAGCACTCATGCACCTGGTGTAATAGCCATCTCCCTGAGAAGCACTCATGCACCTGGTGTAATAGCCATCTCCCTGAGAAGCACTCATGCACCTGGTGTAATAGTCATCTCCCTGAGAAGCACTCATGCACCTGGTGTAATAGCCATCTCCCTGAGAAGCACTCATGCACCTGGTGTAATAGCCATCTCCCTGAGAAGCACTCATGCACCTGGTGTAATAGCCATCTCCCTGAGAAGCACTCATGCACCTGGTGTAATAGCCATCTCCCTGAGAAGCACTCATGCACCTGGTGTAATAGCCATCTCCCTGAGAAGCACTCATGCACCTGGTGTAATAGTCATCTCCCTGAGAAGCACTCATGCACCTGGTGTAATAGTCATCTCCCTGAGAAGCACTCATGCACCTGGTGTAATAGCCATCTCCCTGAGAAGCACTCATGCACCTGGTGTAATAGTCATCTCCCTGAGAAGCACTCATGCACCTGGTGTAATAGCCATCTCCCTGAGAAGCACTCATGCACCTGGTGTAATAGCCATCTCCCTGAGAAGCACTCATGCACCTGGTGTAATAGCCATCTCCCTGAGAAGCACTCATGCACCTGGTGTAATAGCCATCTCCCTGAGAAGCACTCATGCACCTGGTGTAATAGCCATCTCCCTGAGAAGCACTCATGCACCTGGTGTAATAGTCATCTCCCTGAGAAGCACTCATGCACCTGGTGTAATAGTCATCTCCCTGAGAAGCACTCATGCACCTGGTGTAATAGTCATCTCCCTGAGAAGCACTCATGCACCTGGTGTAATAGCCATCTCCCTGAGAAGCACTCATGCACCTGGTGTAATAGCCATCTCCCTGAGAAGCACTCATGCACCTGGTGTAATAGCCATCTCCCTGAGAAGCACTCATGCACCTGGTGTAATAGTCATCTCCCTGAGAAGCACTCATGCACCTGGTGTAATAGCCATCTCCCTGAGAAGCACTCATGCACCTGGTGTAATAGCCATCTCCCTGAGAAGCACTCATGCACCTGGTGTAATAGCCATCTCCCTGAGAAGCACTCATGCACCTGGTGTAATAGCCATCTCCCTGAGAAGCACTCATGCACCTGGTGTAATAGTCATCTCCCTGAGAAGCACTCATGCACCTGGTGTAATAGTCATCTCCCTGAGAAGCACTCATGCACCTGGTGTAATAGCCATCTCCCTGAGAAGCACTCATGCACCTGGTGTAATAGCCATCTCCCTGAGAAGCACTCATGCACCTGGTGTAATAGCCATCTCCCTGAGAAGCACTCATGCACCTGGTGTAATAGTCATCTCCCTGAGAAGCACTCATGCACCTGGTGTAATAGGCATCTCCCTGAGAAGCACTCATGCACCTGGTGTAATAGTCATCTCCCTGAGAAGCACTCATGCACCTGGTGTAATAGCCATCTCCCTGAGAAGCACTCATGCACCTGGTGTAATAGTCATCTCCCTGAGAAGCACTCATGCACCTGGTGTAATAGTCATCTCCCTGAGAAGCACTCATGCACCTGGTGTAATAGCCATCTCCCTGAGAAGCACTCATGCACCTGGTGTAATAGTCATCTCCCTGAGAAGCACTCATGCACCTGGTGTAATAGCCATCTCCCTGAGAAGCACTCATGCACCTGGTGTAATAGCCATCTCCCTGAGAAGCACTCATGCACCTGGTGTAATAGTCATCTCCCTGAGAAGCACTCATGCACCTGGTGTAATAGCCATCTCCCTGAGAAGCACTCATGCACCTGGTGTAATAGCCATCTCCCTGAGAAGCACTCATGCACCTGGTGTAATAGCCATCTCCCTGAGAAGCACTCATGCACCTGGTGTAATAGCCATCTCCCTGAGAAGCACTCATGCACCTGGTGTAATAGCCATCTCCCTGAGAAGCACTCATGCACCTGGTGTAATAGTCATCTCCCTGAGAAGCACTCATGCACCTGGTGTAATAGCCATCTCCCTGAGAAGCACTCATGCACCTGGTGTAATAGCCATCTCCCTGAGAAGCACTCATGCACCTGGTGTAATAGTCATCTCCCTGAGAAGCACTCATGCACCTGGTGTAATAGTCATCTCCCTGAGAAGCACTCATGCACCTGGTGTAATAGCCATCTCCCTGAGAAGCACTCATGCACCTGGTGTAATAGTCATCTCCCTGAGAAGCACTCATGCACCTGGTGTAATAGCCATCTCCCTGAGAAGCACTCATGCACCTGGTGTAATAGTCATCTCCCTGAGAAGCACTCATGCACCTGGTGTAATAGCCATCTCCCTGAGAAGCACTCATGCACCTGGTGTAATAGCCATCTCCCTGAGAAGCACTCATGCACCTGGTGTAATAGCCATCTCCCTGAGAAGCACTCATGCACCTGGTGTAATAGTCATCTCCCTGAGAAGCACTCATGCACCTGGTGTAATAGCCATCTCCCTGAGAAGCACTCATGCACCGGTGTAATAGCCATCTCCCTGAGAAGCACTCATGCACCTGGTGTAATAGTCATCTCCCTGAGAAGCACTCATGCACCTGGTGTAATAGCCATCTCCCTGAGAAGCACTCATGCACCTGGTGTAATAGCCATCTCCCTGAGAAGCACTCATGCACCTGGTGTAATAGTCATCTCCCTGAGAAGCACTCATGCACCTGGTGTAATAGCCATCTCCCTGAGAAGCACTCATGCACCTGGTGTAATAGTCATCTCCCTGAGAAGCACTCATGCACCTGGTGTAATAGCCATCTCCCTGAGAAGCACTCATGCACCTGGTGTAATAGCCATCTCCCTGAGAAGCACTCATGCACCTGGTGTAATAGCCATCTCCCTGAGAAGCACTCATGCACCTGGTGTAATAGCCATCTCCCTGAGAAGCACTCATGCACCTGGTGTAATAGCCATCTCCCTGAGAAGCACTCATGCACCTGGTGTAATAGCCATCTCCCTGAGAAGCACTCATGCACCTGGTGTAATAGTCCATCTCCCTGAGAAGCACTCATGCACCTGGTGTAATAGCCATCTCCCTGAGAAGCACTCATGCACCTGGTGTAATAGCCATCTCCCTGAGAAGCACTCATGCACCTGGTGTAATAGCCATCTCCCTGAGAAGCACTCATGCACCTGGTGTAATAGCCATCTCCCTGAGAAGCACTCATGCACCTGGTGTAATAGCCATCTCCCTGAGAAGCACTCATGCACCTGGTGTAATAGCCATCTCCCTGAGAAGCACTCATGCACCTGGTGTAATAGTCATCTCCCTGAGAAGCACTCATGCACCTGGTGTAATAGCCATCTCCCTGAGAAGCACTCATGCACCTGGTGTAATAGCCATCTCCCTGAGAAGCACTCATGCACCTGGTGTAATAGCCATCTCCCTGAGAAGCACTCATGCACCTGGTGTAATAGCCATCTCCCTGAGAAGCACTCATGCACCTGGTGTAATAGCCATCTCCCTGAGAAGCACTCATGCACCTGGTGTAATAGCCATCTCCCTGAGAAGCACTCATGCACCTGGTGTAATAGTCATCTCCCTGAGAAGCACTCATGCACCTGGTGTAATAGCCATCTCCCTGAGAAGCACTCATGCACCTGGTGTAATAGCCATCTCCCTGAGAAGCACTCATGCACCTGGTGTAATAGTCATCTCCCTGAGAAGCACTCATGCACCTGGTGTAATAGCCATCTCCCTGAGAAGCACTCATGCACCTGGTGTAATAGCCATCTCCCTGAGAAGCACTCATGCACCTGGTGTAATAGCCATCTCCCTGAGAAGCACTCATGCACCTGGTGTAATAGCCATCTCCCTGAGAAGCACTCATGCACCTGGTGTAATAGCCATCTCCCTGAGAAGCACTCATGCACCTGGTGTAATAGCCATCTCCCTGAGAAGCACTCATGCACCTGGTGTAATAGCCATCTCCCTGAGAAGCACTCATGCACCTGGTGTAATAGTCATCTCCCTGAGAAGCACTCATGCACCTGGTGTAATAGCCATCTCCCTGAGAAGCACTCATGCACCTGGTGTAATAGCCATCTCCCTGAGAAGCACTCATGCACCTGGTGTAATAGCCATCTCCCTGAGAAGCACTCATGCACCTGGTGTAATAGCCATCTCCCTGAGAAGCACTCATGCACCTGGTGTAATAGTCATCTCCCTGAGAAGCACTCATGCACCTGGTGTAATAGCCATCTCCCTGAGAAGCACTCATGCACCTGGTGTAATAGCCATCTCCCTGAGAAGCACTCATGCACCTGGTGTAATAGTCATCTCCCTGAGAAGCACTCATGCACCTGGTGTAATAGCCATCTCCCTGAGAAGCACTCATGCACCTGGTGTAATAGCCATCTCCCTGAGAAGCACTCATGCACCTGGTGTAATAGCCATCTCCCTGAGAAGCACTCATGCACCTGGTGTAATAGACCATCTCCCTGAGAAGCACTCATGCACCTGGTGTAATAGCCATCTCCCTGAGAAGCACTCATGCACCTGGTGTAATAGTCATCTCCCTGAGAAGCACTCATGCACCTGGTGTAATAGCCATCTCCCTGAGAAGCACTCATGCACCTGGTGTAATAGCCATCTCCCTGAGAAGCACTCATGCACCTGGTGTAATAGCCATCTCCCTGAGAAGCACTCATGCACCTGGTGTAATAGCCATCTCCCTGAGAAGCACTCATGCACCTGGTGTAATAGTCATCTCCCTGAGAAGCACTCATGCACCTGGTGTAATAGCCATCTCCCTGAGAAGCACTCATGCACCTGGTGTAATAGCCATCTCCCTGAGAAGCACTCATGCACCTGGTGTAATAGCCATCTCCCTGAGAAGCACTCATGCACCTGGTGTAATAGTCATCTCCCTGAGAAGCACTCATGCACCTGGTGTAATAGCCATCTCCCTGAGAAGCACTCATGCACCTGGTGTAATAGCCATCTCCCTGAGAAGCACTCATGCACCTGGTGTAATAGCCATCTCCCTGAGAAGCACTCATGCACCTGGTGTAATAGTCATCTCCCTGAGAAGCACTCATGCACCTGGTGTAATAGCCATCTCCCTGAGAAGCACTCATGCACCTGGTGTAATAGCCATCTCCCTGAGAAGCACTCATGCACCTGGTGTAATAGTCATCTCCCTGAGAAGCACTCATGCACCTGGTGTAATAGCCATCTCCCTGAGAAGCACTCATGCACCTGGTGTAATAGCCATCTCCCTGAGAAGCACTCATGCACCTGGTGTAATAGCCATCTCCCTGAGAAGCACTCATGCACCTGGTGTAATAGCCATCTCCCTGAGAAGCACTCATGCACCTGGTGTAATAGCCATCTCCCTGAGAAGCACTCATGCACCTGGTGTAATAGCCATCTCCCTGAGAAGCACTCATGCACCTGGTGTAATAGTCATCTCCCTGAGAAGCACTCATGCACCTGGTGTAATAGCCATCTCCCTGAGAAGCACTCATGCACCTGGTGTAATAGCCATCTCCCTGAGAAGCACTCATGCACCTGGTGTAATAGTCATCTCCCTGAGAAGCACTCATGCACCTGGTGTAATAGCCATCTCCCTGAGAAGCACTCATGCACCTGGTGTAATAGCCATCTCCCTGAGAAGCACTCATGCACCTGGTGTAATAGCCATCTCCCTGAGAAGCACTCATGCACCTGGTGTAATAGTCATCTCCCTGAGAAGCACTCATGCACCTGGTGTAATAGCCATCTCCCTGAGAAGCACTCATGCACCTGGTGTAATAGCCATCTCCCTGAGAAGCACTCATGCACCTGGTGTAATAGCCATCTCCCTGAGAAGCACTCATGCACCTGGTGTAATAGTCCATCTCCCTGAGAAGCACTCATGCACCTGGTGTAATAGCCATCTCCCTGAGAAGCACTCATGCACCTGGTGTAATAGCCATCTCCCTGAGAAGCACTCATGCACCTGGTGTAATAGCCATCTCCCTGAGAAGCACTCATGCACCTGGTGTAATAGCCATCTCCCTGAGAAGCACTCATGCACCTGGTGTAATAGCCATCTCCCTGAGAAGCACTCATGCACCTGGTGTAATAGCCATCTCCCTGAGAAGCACTCATGCACCTGGTGTAATAGCCATCTCCCTGAGAAGCACTCATGCACCTGGTGTAATAGCCATCTCCCTGAGAAGCACTCATGCACCTGGTGTAATAGTCCATCTCCCTGAGAAGCACTCATGCACCTGGTGTAATAGCCATCTCCCTGAGAAGCACTCATGCACCTGGTGTAATAGCCATCTCCCTGAGAAGCACTCATGCACCTGGTGTAATAGTCATCTCCCTGAGAAGCACTCATGCACCTGGTGTAATAGCCATCTCCCTGAGAAGCACTCATGCACCTGGTGTAATAGCCATCTCCCTGAGAAGCACTCATGCACCTGGTGTAATAGCCATCTCCCTGAGAAGCACTCATGCACCTGGTGTAATAGCCATCTCCCTGAGAAGCACTCATGCACCTGGTGTAATAGCCATCTCCCTGAGAAGCACTCATGCACCTGGTGTAATAGCCATCTCCCTGAGAAGCACTCATGCACCTGGTGTAATAGTCCATCTCCCTGAGAAGCACTCATGCACCTGGTGTAATAGCCATCTCCCTGAGAAGCACTCATGCACCTGGTGTAATAGCCATCTCCCTGAGAAGCACTCATGCACCTGGTGTAATAGCATCTCCCTGAGAAGCACTCATGCACCTGGTGTAATAGCCATCTCCCTGAGAAGCACTCATGCACCTGGTGTAATAGCCATCTCCCTGAGAAGCACTCATGCACCTGGTGTAATAGCCATCTCCCTGAGAAGCACTCATGCACCTGGTGTAATAGCCATCTCCCTGAGAAGCACTCATGCACCTGGTGTAATAGCCATCTCCCTGAGAAGCACTCATGCACCTGGTGTAATAGCCATCTCCCTGAGAAGCACTCATGCACCTGGTGTAATAGCCATCTCCCTGAGAAGCACTCATGCACCTGGTGTAATAGCCATCTCCCTGAGAAGCACTCATGCACCTGGTGTAATAGCCATCTCCCTGAGAAGCACTCATGCACCTGGTGTAATAGCCATCTCCCTGAGAAGCACTCATGCACCTGGTGTAATAGCCATCTCCCTGAGAAGCACTCATGCACCTGGTGTAATAGTCCATCTCCCTGAGAAGCACTCATGCACCTGGTGTAATAGCCATCTCCCTGAGAAGCACTCATGCACCTGGTGTAATAGTCATCTCCCTGAGAAGCACTCATGCACCTGGTGTAATAGTCCATCTCCCTGAGAAGCACTCATG